>WNGS01163446.1:142339-160897 GCA_020271785.1 Procambarus virginalis | reverse complement strand
CCCTCGTCCTCCCCACCATTCCCCACTCCCTCGTCCTTTGCGTTCCCAAATGATCAGATGTTCCCATCAGAAAAATGGGAACATCAAATGATCTGGTGTTCCCATCACTGAAAAACAAGAAGAACAGTTAAAAATCGAAATGAAAAACAATGAATATATACAAAAAATAAACTATACTCACGAAATGAATGGTATGGTAGACAACACAGCTCAATTCCAATGCAATGACACACAAAATAATTAAATCAAAATGAAAATAAATCAAAATTCATTTTATCAATGCATTCAAATACATTTAAATGAAATTGTAACATATTTAGTATATCGTCTGTTTCTTTTACATACAACAGATGGCGCTGTTTAAAAAAAAACATGTTTTTACCTGTCACCGGTGCAACATCTATATAGTAAGTATATAAAAACATGTGCGTATTTGAATGGAACGTTGTGCCAAAATTTCAAAGCAATCGGTGAAGAACTTTTGGAGATTACAGCATGTGTTGCTTTACGTGCAACAGATGGCGCTTTTTTTTTTTTTAAAAGCATGTTTTTACCTGTCCCGGGGGGTGGCATGTATATAGTAGGTATAAAAACACACTCGTATGCAAATGCAAATTTGTGTCAAAATTTCAAAAGTAATCCATGACAAATTTTCGGAGATCAGTGATTTTGAATAAACGAACATTTACATTTTTATTTCTATAGACTAGCTGCACCCGGCCATGCGTTGCTGTGGTCAGCAATGCATGTGCGTTGCTGAGCCACATCAAACCTTTCCTTGTGTCCCAGTCCCCCCCACCTTTCGCCCTCCCCTGTCCCCTCATACTCCACCCATTCCTCACTCCCCATCCTCTTGTCCTCTCAACAACCCTCATTCCCCCGTTTCCTCGTCCTCCCCACCATCCCCCTCCAGCGTCCCCTCGTCCTCTAACCATTCCCACTCCACTGTCCCCTAATCCTTCCCACTATCCCACTCTCCCATCCCTCGTCCTCCCTACCATTCCCCCCTCACTCGTCTTCTTTTCCTCCCAGTCCCCCACTCTCTGTCCCCTAGTCCTCCCAACCATTCTCCATTAATTTATCCCCTTGTCCCCACCATCCCCCATCCCCTTGTCCTCCCCACCATTACCCTCTCCTTTATCCCCTCGTTCTCCCCACCATGGGGGAGAACGTGGGGGGAGCTCCCATGGGGGAGCCGGTCGGCCGAGGGGACAGCACGCTGGACTTGTGATCCTGTGGTCCCGGGTTCGATCCTGGGCGCCGGCGAGAAACAATGGGCAAAGTTTCTTTCACCCTATGCCCCCTGTTACCTAGCAGTAAAATAGGTACCTGGGTGTTAGTCAGCTGTCACGGGCTGCTTCCTGGGGGTGGAGGCCTGGTCGAGGACCGGGCCGCGAGGACACTAAAGCCCCGAAATCATCTCAAGATAACCTCAAGATAACCATCCCCAACTCCCATCCCCTCATCCTTCCTTATCATTCCCCACTCCCTTGTCCAATGCATTCCCAAATAATCGGATGTTCCCATCAGAAAATTGGGAACATCAAATGATCTGATGTTCCCATCACTGAAATATAAGAAAAACAGGTAAAAAATGACATGAAAAAACTGTAAAAAAAAATACTATACTCACGAAATGAACGGTATGGTAAATAACGCAGCTCAAATCCAATGCAATGTCACACAAAATAATTAAATCAAAATGAAAATAAATCAAAATCTATGAAAATTAAATTTATTATTGCAATCAAAAATATTGAAATGGAATCGTTACATATTAAGTATAGCGTGTACTGGTCTTATGTGCAACAGATAGTGTTATTTAAAAAAAACATGTTTTTACCTGTCACAGATATAGCATGTATTCTTATACTCACGAAATGAATGGTATGGTAAATAATATAGTTCAATTCCAACGCAATGTCACACCAAAAAATTAAATCAAAATGAAAATAAATAGAAATCTATATTTTTTTATTTATCAATGCAATTGGAAACATTGAAATGGAATTGTAATATATTTAGTATAACGTGTGTTGCTATTATGTGCAACAGATGGCAATGTTTTAAAAAAAGCATGTTTTTACCTGTCACAGGTGTGGCATCTATATAGTAGGTATATAAAAACATACGTGTATCTGAATGGAACGTTGTATCAAAGTTTAAAATTAATCGGTGAAGAACTTTCGGAGATTAAAGCATGTGTTGCTCTTACGTCTAACAGATGGCATTGTTTTTCAAAAAAAGCATGTTTTCCTGTCACAGGTGAGGCATGTATATAGTAGTTATATAAAATCACGTGCCTACTCGAATGCAACGTTGTGTAAAAATTTCAAAGCAATAGGTAAAGATGTTTCAAAGGTTTCCCCTCACTTGAAAACACATGAAAATCACAGTTTTTGAAAATAATACATGTTTTTCCCGTAACAGACGTAATATCCTTATAGTATGTATATAAAAACTCGCTCGGATGTGAATGGAACGTTGTGTGAAAACTTCAAAGCAATCAGTGAAGAACTTTCGGAGATTAACGATTTTAAACTAACGAACGAACATTTTTATTTATATAGACTAGCAGTACCCGCCCACACATTGCTGTGGCTCAGGTCCCCCAGTCTTCCCCACCATTCCCCCCCCCCTCACCCGTCTCCTCAGCCTTCCAACCATTCCCCACTCCCCAGTCGCCTCGTCCTCCCAACCATTCCCCACTCCACCATGCCCCACTCCCCTGTACCTTTGTCCTCCCAACTATTCTCCATTCCCCCGTCCCCACCATCCCAAACTCCCCCGTCCCCTCGTCATCCCCATCAATCCCCAGTCCCTCATCCGATGCCTTCCCAAATGGTCTGATGCTCCCATCAGAAAATTGGGAACATCAAGTGATCTGAGGTTCCCATCACTGAAATATAAGAAAAACAGTTAAAAATGAAATGAAAACATGAAAAAAAACTATACTCACGAAATGAACAGTATGGTAAACAACACAGCTTAATTCCTATGCAATTCATACAAAATAATTAAATCAAAATGAAAATAAATCCAAATCTATGAAAATTGCATTTATCAATGCAATCAGAAATATTGAAATGGAATTGTAACATATTTAATATAGCATGTGAGTTGCTTTTACATGCAACAGATGGCGCTGTTTTTCAAGAAAAGCATAGATGCCACACCTGTTACAGGTGTGGCATCTATAATTATACTTACGAAACGAACGATATGGTAAACAACACAGCTCAATTCCAACACAATGTCACACAAAATAATTCAATAAAAAATAAAATATATCAAAATCTATGAAAATAAAATTTATCAATGCATTCGGAAACCTTGAAATGAAATTCGTGACATATTTAGTATAGCGTGCATGTTGCTATTATGTGCAACAGATGGCACTGTTTTTGAAACACGCATGTTTTTACCTATCACAGGGGTGGCATCTATATTGTAGGTATATAAAAACATGTGCCTATTCGAATGCAACGTTGTGTCAAAATTTCATAGCAATCGATAAAGAGGTTTCGAAAATTTCCCCTACATGAAAAACAAATGAAAAAAACAGTTTTTCAGACAAAGCATGTTTTTTTACCATCACAGACGTGACATCTATATAGTATGTATATAAAAACCTGGCCGGATGCGAATGGAACGTTGTGTGACAATTTCAAAGCAATCGATGAAGAACTTTCGGAGATTAGCTGTTATGCACAAATGAACATTTTCATTTTTATTTATATTGACTAGCAGTACCCGCCACGCGTTGCTGTGGCTCAGTTTGATTAAATGGGAAAGAAAGAAAAGAGAAAGCTCACGTTACTAGTATGTTTAATTTCACAATGCTTGTGGGTAAACAATATTTTTTGTTGTTCCATTGTCTGAGGAGATATAGAGATTGTCTGGTTTGCCGAATCAAGAACCCCCAATATATAATTGTCCATGTGAAAAGCAATCCGTGTCTAGATATAAACTGCACATTTCTAAAGATAGGCCTTGAGCTTTGTTGATGGTGACTGCAAACGCCAATCGAATTTGAAATTACAATCTTTTAAATTGAAATGTCATATCTGTTGGAATCATAGGTATGCGAGATATGAGGTTGAAATACAGGGAAATACTTTTTCAACCAATTCGTCTCTTGACGTCACTAAACTGCAAAAGTTATGAGGCAATGAAATTCGTCCTGAGGTCATGTCAACCGGCAGGTTTACGTTCCCAATTTCCAGAATTTGATGTGAGAATATCTCATCTGATGGATCGTTTTGCAGTAGCTACAAAACTACACGCAAATTTGTAGTTAATTTAAATGTCTTTACGTTGCGCCACAAAATAGAGAATTTCAAGTAAGCATTAATTTCGTCCGTTGGTGTCGATCTAGGAATTACAGGTAATGATTGCCTGAAATCTCCTGCAAGCAATATTAATGCGTTCCCAAATGGTCTGATGTTTCCACGCAAATCTTGCAATGATCGGTCAAAAGCCTCGAGCAATTTTTTTGTGGGGCATTGTGCATTCATCCGAAATAATAAGTTTGCATTTCTGCAATACTTTTCCCATGCCGGATGCTTTGGAAATGTTGCATGTGGGAGTTTCACTGAATTGCATGTTCAAAGGCGATTTCAAAGACGAAGAAACAGTTCTTTAACCTGGTAGCAATATCACAGCAATTCCGTAGGATGCAAGAGCTAAGGTTATGCCATTTTGGGATCGAAATGCTGCCAGAATCAATCTAATTAGGAAGGTTTTACCAGTTCCTCCTGGCGCATCTAAGAAGATTTCTCCAAGACCGTTATTGACTGCTTGAATTACACACAGAAATCACAATTGCGTGATGCATCAAATGAGCAAATCCACAAGGACCGTGATGAGGATTCGAACCTGCGTCCGAGAGCATCCCAGACGCTGCCTTAATCGACTGAGCTACGACATGGTCAAAAGAAGTTGAAACCGAAGTTCTACTGAACTTACTGGATCCGGCAGCCTCTCCGAGGCACAAATCTATATACATCACATCACACAATTACGTGAAAACGTCACACAATTGTGATTTCTGCGTGTAATAAAGTAAGGGCGAAGAGGGAGAACGACCTATTGACATAGCACTAGTGCAGGGGGGAGTTGTGTAAAACCCTGGTTTGTGCCTCGGAGAGGCTGCAGGATCCAGTAAGTTCAGTAGAACTTAAGTTTCAACTCTTTTTGACCATGTCGTAGCTCAGTCGATTAAGGCAGCGTCTGGGATGCTCTCGGACGACGGTTCGAATCTTCATCACGGCCCTTGTGGATTTTTTGACAGTTGGAATTATTTGTTTGTTTGCCTTTTTTCTCAAGCGTTAGCCTAAGGGTATTTGATTAAACATACGACAACAGATCACCCGTGTTGTAATTTTGTTCACGACGCAACTCTACATCGAACGAAGCAGCCGCAGATCGATTCCGTGATGGCATTTCCAATTGATTGAGAACTTTGTTCACGATTTCTTAGCACAAGTTTTGTAGATTTTTGCTGTAAAATTCATGTTCAAATTTGAATTTTCCATGTATATTCGACGGATAATATCTTCAGCCATGTGCGATTTATATTTCTCCCATAAGTCTGTTGGAGATAACAGAGACCCCGGTGGTCAGTATGATTGCTAACAATGCACGAATTTGATATGGATGTGACGTCTTGGACGCGTCATTAATGCACACATCCCAGTGCTGGTCGTTCTCTAATAAATTCAGAGCTTGACATGCACTACGGGAAGTGGCATGTGTTTCGCCGTTGATAAATCTCAATTGCTGGAAAGACGTTGGACCAGGCACATTTATCAACAGCATGCGAAGAAAGAAGCATTCATCCTGATTAGGATGCACGGTGAACAGTCTGCCTAAAGTAGTTTATTTGAATATGCCAAGTTGTCCGTCGACTCGCTCTCCTCGTTTGTGTCGTTCAAATGATTTTCTAATGGCATTACATGTGTAATACGTAGGAACTTCTGAATACAGCATAGTTTTCGCAAACACGTAATTTTGACATTACGTGAAGAAAGCAATTCCATGCTGTAGTCAGTGGATTCATAGCTGTTTGTTGCACATTTGCAGCTGTGAAATAAATGTGTTGTCCATTTTCATGTTTTAAAAACAAAAACAAAAAATACTAACGAAATATTTCAATTCAAACGCAGATCAATCGACTCAGCTCAATTTCACCACCAACTGCACTGAAAAATGATAATGACAGTTAAAAAAAGGGCATAAAAAAGAAAAAAATAAACTATACCCACGAAATGAATGGTATGGTAAACAAACAGCTCAATTCCAACGCAATGTCACACAAATAATTAAATCAAAACTAAAATAAATAAAAATCTATGAAAATTAAATATATCAATGCAATCGGAAACATTGAAATGGAATTGTAACATATTTTGTATTGCTTGTGTTGGTCTTGTGTTTAACAGATGGCGCTGTTTATAGGAAAAATTATGTTTTTACCTGTCACAGGTGTGGCATCTGAATAGTAGGTATATAAAAACACGCACGTATTCGAATGGAACGTTATGTCAAAATTTCAAAGCAATCGGTTAAGAACATTGGGAGATTAAAGTTTGTGTTGCTCCTACTGCCAACAGATGGCGAGGGTTTTTCAAAAAAAGCATGTCTTTTCCTGTCACAGGTGAGGCATGTATATAGTAGGTATATAAGAACACTCGCCTATTCCAATGCAATGTTGTGTCAAAATTTCAAAACAATCGGTAAAAAGGTTTCGAAGATTTTCCAACCTTGAAAAACACCTGAAAAACACAGTCTTTTAAAAAAAGCATGTTTTTCTCCGTCACAGACGTGATTTTGATATAGTACGTATATAAAACCGGCTCGGATGCGAATGGAACGTTGTGTGAAAATTTCAAAGCAATCGGTGCAGAACTTTCGGAGATTAACTATTTTGAACAAACGAACATATCCATTTTTATTTATATAGATTATCTTGAAGTGCATTTAGTGGATAACTGAGTAACCATGGAGCAGGAGATTAAGGAGATTATAATTCATCCTTTTGCAGAGAGAATGCAGAGTTTGAACAAGTCAGGTTTCGTATATATAGGTAAGGTACTAGAGTTTGATGTGGCTCCCCATATGAATAAGAATAAGCTAGTCAGAACTATTCTTGTAGGTCTAGTTGAGGATGACCTATTAGAGGGTGATGTTTTAGAAGAGTATCCTGATGAAACAGAGTATTATACAAGATTCAGATGTCAAGAGTTAGAGGTTCAAATTAGACAGGCTAAGCTAAAGAGATTTAAATGGGAGACTGATTTAGAAGTTCATATGAATTGAACACTGGAACTTAGACAAAATTTAAGAACTTAAGATGCAATTCTATTCAAACTTTAATAGAATTTACCAGATTACAAGATTCTATTTTTGATAAGTGGTTAAATGCTACTGATAGTTTGTGATTTAGTGTCCTTGAAACAGCTCATCCTTAAAGAGGAGTTGTTGTCCTGTTTGCTTGATAAACTGACAACTGTGCAGTCTTATAGAGGAAAAGCCCTCTATAAGACTGCATGATTTAGCGAAGCTAGCCGACGAACACGAAACTATTAATAAGATACCTTATCGTTCTCATTACCTGGCACCAAAGACATTTATTTCAAATAGGCATAACCCCCTCCAATAACCCCCAGAACAGACCTTTTACTATGTCTATCCTTACTGCCGGGACAGTTTCAACCTGAGCCCCAGGGTTCAGGTAACCCTAAGCGAGCACAGACTGGTGTAACAGATTTGACCAGTACTCAGACTTGTGAGCATTGTTAAAAAAAAGACATGTTGTCCGGTTTTGCAGTAAATTATATCCAGAGTTAAGAACTAATGCCTTAATTGTTTCCAAGGGTTGGCAAAATGATTCTAATTCTGATGATGTGTGTGAAAGCAAGCCACAGTGGCTCGCGGATTTTGAACCTTTTATGATACCTGCTGAGATGATTGGAGTTGGTGAAAAGTGGGTATCAGTGGTAATATTTAGGGATACTTGGGCTGCACAAACCTTGATTGCTTCTAGTTTGTTGTCTAAGGTAAAAAAGATTGACGTAGAAGAGAAGCAATATTAATTTAGGTTATTGGTGGAGTAGTGCAACAGGTGCCACTTGTTCAAGTTTAAATTAAATCCCCATATACTCCTGGATTATGTACTGTTAGCGTTTGTGATACCTTACGTATTCCTGGAGTTGATGTTGTATCAGGGAATGATATTGCTTTGAAAACGACAAATAATCAGTTCCCTATAACGATTACTGAGTTAGGTAGAGTTTTCTCAGAAGTGAGTGAGGTAACTCTTTTTTTGTGAACCCGGCCTGTGCAGTCACCAGATCCCAGGGTGCCAATTCTCAGAGTGATGTTTCCGGTTCTACGAGTAACGGAGGGAAAGCTAGGAAACCTCCACAGGTAGACCTGGAAATAGATTTGGCACACACCTTCCTAGCACATTTGGATGAGGTTAGTACAGATGGGGGGAGTAATTCCCTGTGATGAAATTGAACCCCCTGTTTCTACCTTTCCCCCCTTGTCTGATGTTCAATCCCAAACTTTGAACCAACTCCAGAAGGATGACCATAGTTTGTCTGTATGTTTTTTTGAGGCCGTTCCAGAGGAGGATGCTTTGGAAGATGATGTTTGATACTTCCTCCAGGATCAACTCCAGATGAGACGAGGGAGATATAAGGTTTCTCCTTCTTCAGAGTGCCTGTGGGAGTGTTATCCAGCATGTCGTCCCCACAGCATACCGTGAGCAAGGTATACAGCGGTCAATGATGATCCTTAAGTGGGCACCAAAGGGTCAGTTGCATGATTTTTCAGATTACCAAATATGTTTTGGCCTAAGATAAAGAAGGATATTGCCTACCATTCTCATCAGTGCTTAACGTGCCAAGTGGTGGGGAAACCCAGTCAATTTGCTCCCAGAGCTCCCCTTCATCTAATTGTTGATCGACGTGACCCATTTTCCCACATTGTCATAGATTGTGTTGGATCACTTCCCCAGACCAAATCTGGTAATATTTATATAATTAATTTTATGTACCACAATCAGATTTCCTGAAGCCTGTCCTGTGCGCAATATTTGAACTAAGACGGTCATCAATTATCTGTTGAAGTTTTGTACCTTGTTTGGACTGCCCTGTGTGATCCAGTCGGCCAACGGGAACAATTTCCGCTCAGTTGAGTTCCGACAATTCTGCTCTCAATACAATATCAAACATCAATTTTCTAGTACTTACCATCCCCAGAGTAAAGTGTTATGACCCCTGGTAGCCTGAAGAACGAGTCTACCCCAATGAGAGTTATTCAGTAAACTAGTCCCATATTGAGAGGTCAAAGGAAATTTGGATATGTGAATATATATTAAATACTTGACATATGTTAATAAATAGTTTAAAAGCATGGGCAGATGATGAACAGGTAAATAAGTGACATGACATGAGATGTCGAGATTTTGCTGGCAAGATATGAGGCTAGCGAGACATCTTGACCCCACTAGAGTCGCATCTATCATCAGAGGTGGATGTATTCTGTTGATCTCCTGCAATGAGGAAGAATGTAGTCCCCTGTGTTAGTGCTGAAGTGAAGAATACTTGTTTGCAAGTGTGAAGAAGCTGTTGGGGACTTAGTACTTCATTCCTCTGTGAATATGATAATTAGAGGCGGCCTGGAAGTGAATGTTCGGCCACTCCTTGGAGAAACTCTAATTGATGTACCTTTAAGAGGAAGGAAGTGAGCAGGCGTTTCTGCTGTGGAACTAGTCTGGAAACGTTATGGACTCATGTTGGGGACTGCAGGAAGCTTTGTGAAGCAGTCCTGAAGCCTTTTTGTGGGCGACCTGTGTGAGCGCCAAGTCGAACTTCGGGGAGCGAACGCCCCCGCATCAGATAAATTCTGCGGTTAGCATATTTAACCAGTTATTAGTGATTGCCTCTGATTGATCGTGTACCCAGCAATCATGGCAAGTGTTTATGAATATATTAGGTATGTTTTATTAAGACAGTGAGCTGAAATAAGATGGGGGGAGATGGAGTAACGTCCTGGAGGGCAGAGTGATGCCCTCCCTCTCCGGAGGCAAGTGGCTGACTGAGGCAGCCTCATGAGGCGGCAGCTGCCAGCCAACGTCCCAAATGGACTCGCCCAGACGGGGGGAGGGCCGTCGCGACGTGTTAGAGTTAAAGAGATGTTGGATGGAGGAGACTTATTTTATGTGAACACATTTAATTATGTTTTAGTAGGGAAATATTTTTATTGGCATGGCAATGGAAATTGCAGGTTTGTTTGGGAGGAAGTTGTTGGAACTTCGAGGCTGGAAAAGTGAAGGCTGAATTCTGTGGTAGAGCAGAACCCCATAGTGAGGAGTGGACCTCGAGCAGTGTAAAGAAACAGTGAAGAGGAGTTTCATGTGTCTGTGGGATCAGTGGTGAAGCATCACTGGTGTTAAAGGAGAAATTCATTGTGTAGCAGTTCAGGAGGACTGCAGAAGAACCTTGTTGACAATTCTGGGAGAACCTGGAGATACATGGTAGTGAGCCTCTAGGAGCAAAACAGAGGTTCATGGTGATTACACATGATGTATAAAGGGAGTGCTTGGATGCTTATTGGCGTGTAAGACGCAGTATAAGGTGAGAGATTGATTTCTTTTTTGTGTTGGGGAATATTTATGCAGATGTTTCTGGTGTTAGAGCCATAGGATGAGTTTTATATATATTATAGGGCTGATTGTACAATATTATTACAACGAGATTTAACACCACTTGGTTAGGGAGTAGTAAGTGGCAAGCCAAGAGAGAGGAGCAGCCACTTGATATTGACGGTTGGTGAAGCCAGGATACGTTATTGGATTGCTACCAGGTTGTAGCAGCTTAAAGTGTTGTATGCTGATGTTTTATTGTTCTTATTTCATGTACTGTGCATGTTCTTTTCTTTATTAAATGTGTATTGTTAACTGGGTTTTGTACTTGGCCTGGTGTGCCTTCCAGCAAGCAGAAGGGGAGAGAGAGAGAGAGAGAGAGAGAGAGAGAGAGAGAGAGAAAACCTCACAGCTGCGAACAGGGTGTCTGAAAATATTAATTCACAAAAAGGGGGGGGATTGAGGAGCTCATTCCAAACAAGGAGAGAGTGGGGGGTGTCGGTGGCTCAAGTAGGGTGTGTAAACAGGAAAATGAGGCCAGTGTTGGAGCCGCACCCCTAGATAGGTGACGCTGAACGCCTCTCCAAGATCAAGAGGCATACAGGGTAATCTCCTGAGAAAACTTCTAGCACTCCATAGTTCATTGCTAATCGACCGACGGTAGTGGGAGTGTGGCTGCCGAGGTCGGCTGTCTGTTCCGGCAGAGAGTGGTTGGGGCACGTGTCCACCTGAACGCAAGTAACAGTCTAGCGCAGCAACCAGAGGTTTCTTTGGAGGTTTAAATTTCATAAGCCCCAACCCCCACCAATCCAGAACAAAAGGTGTCTTGGAAAGGTTCCACTAGACCCTAAAGCCGATGCTGCGGACTGTTGGCGAATACTCTGGAAGCCAATGGGATTAAAACTTACTGTTTGTCTTCTTTGCAGTTCGTAATGGACTACAGCATTCCTTGGGGTGTTCTCCATTTCAATTAATTATTGGTCGTCAAGTGAGAGGACCTCTCCAGTTGCTGCGGGAAAGACTCATGGGGAACGTTTAAATTCGACATGGGAAGACTCATGGGGAACTTTGAACAGGCTTCGACGGTTAACTCATTCAGGCTGATGTATCATGTACTTAGGCTATAAGGGTACTTAAACTCCCCTCAATGAACGCTAGACATGCTGTCGAGTCCTGTTGAATCACTCTCGGCTGACCTCTTCGCTGCCAATACACTCTTTGACCTTCAAAAGGTACCCAAGTGCTGCATGTATGGACAGAGTACTGTTGCACCACCGTTAGAGCTCAACAAGTTCCGCATCTGACGATTTTTCAAGAGAGCGCCAAGGTCATGTTCTTCCCGTACGAAGTTTGGCCGGTCAGTGAGCCGATCGTCGCTCCCTGGGCCCGGCTCGGTGTTCACAGATGACGTCACAGAAAGCTCGTCGCTGATTGGCTGAGCACCTGGGCCACCACCACTCACTTATTTAGTTATTTGATCCTAAGGTCCATGTCATCTCACTGCATGAGATTATAAATGTCTTGTTCCTCGCTCGAGCGATATTTTAATTCGTAATTTGCCCACTTTACGTCTTTACAACTAAATATCTCCCAAAACTGTACCTAAGACGTGCTCCTTCTTAACATAAATTAAAGTTTGGGCCGTTTGCGATCTTTAGGTGGGGGGGGGGGGGGGAATTATTATGAGGCAGGAGAAGAGTTATTAGAAGGCGATCATAACACAGGGGACACTCACCAACAAGACAGGAGACACTCACCAACAAGACAGGAGACACTCACCAACAAGACAGGGGACACTCACCAACAAGACAGGAGACACTCACCAACAAGACAGGAGACACTCACCAACAAGACAGGAGACACTCACCAACAAGACAGGAGACACTCACCAACAAGACAGGAGACACTCACCAACAAGACAGGAGACACCAACAAGACAGGAGACACTCACCAACAAGACAGGAAACACTCACCAACAAGACAGGAGACACTCGCCAACAAGACAGGAGACACTCACCAACAAGACAGGAGACACCAACAAGACAGGAGGCACCAACAAGACTGAAGACACTCACCAACAAGACAGGAGACACTCAGTAACAAGACAGGAGGCACTCAGTAACAAGACAGGAAGCACCAACAAGACAGGAGACACTCTCCAACAAGACAGGAAGCACCAACAAGACAGGAGACACTCACCAACAAGACAGGAGACACTCACCAACAAGACAGGAAGCACCAACAAGACAGGAAGCACCAACAAGACAGGAGACACTCTCCAACAAGACAGGAGACACTCACCAACAAGACAGGAGGCACCAGCAAGACTAGAGATACTCACCAACAAGACAGGAGACACTCTCCAACAAGACAGGAGACACTCACCAACAAGACAGGAGACACTCACCAACAAGACAGGAAGCACCAACAAGACAGGAGACACTCACCAACAAGACAGGAGGCACCAGCAAGACTAGAGATACTCACCAACAAGACAGGAGACACTCTCCAACAAGACAGGAAGCACCAACAAGACAGGAGGCACCAACAAGACTGGACGCACCAACAAGACAGGAGGCTCCAACAAGACAGGAGACACTCTCCAACAAGACAGGAAGCACCAACAAGACAGGAGACACTCTCCAACAAGACAGGAAGCACCAACAAGACAGGAGACACTCTCCAACAAGACAGGAAGCACCAACAAGACAGGAGACACTCTCTAACAAGACAGGAAGCACCAACAAGACAGGAGACACTCTCCAACAAGACAGGAAGCACCAACAAGACAGGAGACACTCTCCAACAAGACAGGAAGCACCAACAAGACAGGAGACACTCTCTAACAAGACAGGAAGCACCAACAAGACAGGAGGCACCAACAAGACAGCAGACACTCTCTAACAAGACAGGAGGCACCAACAAGACAGGAGGCACCAACAAGACAGGAGGCACCAACAAGACAGGAGGCACCAACAAGACAGGAGGCACCAACAAGACAGGAGGCACCAACAAGACAGGAGGCTCCAACAAGACAGGAGACACTCTCCAACAAGACAGGAAGCACCAACAAGACAGGAGACACTCTCCAACAAGACAGGAAGCACCAACAAGACAGGAGACACTCTCTAACAAGACAGGAAGCACCAACAAGACAGGAGGCACCAACAAGACAGCAGACACTCTCTAACAAGACAGGAGGCACCAACAAGACAGGAGGCACCAACAAGACAGGAGGCACCAACAAGACAGGAGGCACCAACAAGACAGGAGGCTCCAACAAGACAGGAGGCACCAACAAGACAGGAGGCACCAACAAGACAGGAGGCACCAACAAGACAGGAGGCACCAACAAGACAGGAGGCACCAACAAGACAGGAGGCACCAACAAGACAGGAGGCACCAACAAGACAGGAGGCACCAACAAGACAGGAGGCACCAACAAGACAGGAGGCACCAACAAGACAGGAGGCACCAACAAGACAGGAGGCACCAACAAGACAGGAGGCACCAACAAGACAGGAGGCACCAACAAGACAGGAGGCACCAACAAGACAGGAGGCACCAACAAGACAGGAGGCACCAACAAGACAGGAGGCACCAACAAGACAGGAGGCACCAACAAGACAGGAGACACTCTCCAACAAGACAGGAGGCTCCAACAAGACAGGAGGCACCAACAAGACAGGAGGCACCAACAAGACTAGAGACACTCTCCAACAAGACAGGAGGCACCAACAAGACAGGAGGCACCAACAAGACAGGAGGCACCAACAAGACAGGAGGCACCAACAAGACAGGAGGCACCAACAAGACAGGAGGCACCAACAAGACAGGAGGCACCAACAAGACAGGAGGCACTAACAAGACAGGAGACACTCACCAACAAGACAGGAGACCCTCACCAACAAGACAGGAGACACTCACCAACAAGACAGGAGACACTCACCAACAAGACAAGAAGCACCAACAAGACAGGAGACACTCTCCAACAAGACAGGAGACACTCTCCAGCAAGACAGGAAGCACCAACAAGACAGGAGACACTCACCAACAAGACAAGAAGCACCAACAAGACAGGAGACACTCTCCAACAAGACAGGAAGCACCAACAAGACAGGAGACACTCACTAACAAGACAGGAGACTCACCTGGCAGGTAACAGAGGGCAAGGAGGGTGAGAGAAGTGACAGCACAGGATACGGACACGTTACTCGTCGCTATGTCGTTGAAGGTGTTCCAGTTAAAGGTGCCGTTGTGCCTCTGTGCGCTCCTGAGGTTGCCACACAGCTGCCATCTGGAGGACCAACCAGCTTGGTGAATGAGGGCATCTTATGTGAGAGTGAAGGGATGGGAACTATCAGGGGAAGCGCCAAGCTATTACGACTATATAGCACTTGTACGGGAGTCAGGACAAGAATTTGGGATGGGCCCGGGGAAGGAATGGTGTCCAACCACTAGGACGGTTGGGGATTGAACGCCGACCTGCATGAAGCATGACCGTCGCTCTACTATTTTATTTATGTGATAATGAACGTCCCCAGTGGCATCTTAATGTGATAGTTAGTGTCACCTGGTGCATGGTGACATCTTATGTGATAGTGAGTGTCACCTGGTGCAGGGTGACATCTTATGTGATAGTGAGTGTCACCAGGTGCAGGGTGACATCTTATGTGATAGTGTCACCTGGTGCATGGTGACATCTTATGTGATAGTGAGTATCACCTGGTGCATGGTGACATCTTATGTGATAGTGAGTGTCACCTGGTGCAGGGTGACATCTTATGTGATAGTGAGTGCCACCTGGTGCAGGGTGACATCTTATGTGATAGTGAGTGTCACCTGGTGCAGGGTGACATCTTATGTGATAGTGAGTGTCACCTGGTGCAGGGTGACATCTTATGTGATAGTGAGTGTCACCTGGTGCATGGTGACATCTTATGTGATAGTGAGTGTCACCTGGTGCATGGTGACATCTTATGTGATAGTGAGTGTCACCTGGTGCATGGTGACATCTTATGTGATAGTGAGTGTTAGTCAAGGTAACCTCAAGGTGCATACCTTGAGGTTACCTTGAGGTGCTTCAGGGGCTCAGCGTCCCCGCGGCCCGGTCGTCGACCAGGCCTCCTGGTTGCTGGACTGATCAACCAGGCTGTTAGACGCGGCTGCTCGCAGCCTGACGTATGAGTCACAGCCTGGTTGATCAGGTATCCTTTGGAGGTGCTTATCCAGTTCTCTCTTGAACACTGTGAGGGGTTTGCCAGTTATGTCCCTTATGTGTAGCGGAAGCGTGTTGAACAGTCTCGGGCCTCTGATGTTGAAAGAGTTCTCTCTCAGAATACCTGTTGCACCTCTGCTTTTCAACGGGGGTATTCTGCACATCCTGCCATGTCTTCTGGTCTCATGTGATGTTATTTCTGTGTGCAGGTTTGGGACCAGCCCCTCTAATATTTTCCACGTGTAAATTATTGTGTATCTCTCCCGCCTGCACTCAAGGGAGTACAGATTTAGGCTCTTTAGTCGGTCCCAGTAATTTAGATGTTTTATTGAGTGGATTCTAGCAGTAAAGGATCTCTGCACGCTCTCCAGGTCAGCAATTTCTCCAGCTTTGAAAGGGGCTGTCATTGTGCAACAGTACTCCACTCTAGAGAGCACAAGCGTTTTGAAAAGTATCATCATCGGTATAGCATCTCTAGTGTGAAAAGTTCTTGTTACCCAACCTGTCATTTTTCTTGCAGTTGTGACGGCTACTTTATTGTGTTCTTTAAAGGTAAGGTCTTCCGACATGAGTACACCCAGATCATTTACATTGCCTTTTCGTTCTATGTTATAATTTGCCTGAGTTTTGTACGTGGTTTCCGCTTTTATATTTTCAATTTTTCCGTGGCGTATGAGCTGGAACTTATCCTCGTTAAACACCATATTATTTTCTGTAGCCCATAGAAAGACCTGATCTACATCTGATTGGAGGTTTGCTGTGTCCTCTATGTTGCCAACTCTCATGAAAATCCTAGTGTCATCTGCAAAGGATGATACAGTACTATAGGTTGTGTTCTTGTCTATGTCGGATATGAGGATGAGAAAAAGTACTGGGGCAAGCACAGTACCCTGGGGGACTGAGCTCTTCACGATTGATGGGCTGGATTACACATTGGGTTCTGTTAGTCAGGAAATTGTAGATCCATCTGCCTATTTTCCCGGTAATTCCTTTTGAACGCATTTTATGTGCAATAACACCATGGTCACATTTATCAAAAGCTTTTGCGAAATCTGTGTAAATTACATCAGCGTTTTGTTGGTCTTCCATAGCATCTAATGCCATATCATAGTGGTCCAGCAACTGCGACAGGCAAGACCGCCCTGTTCTGAAACCATGTTGTCCGGGGTTATGGAGATGCTGTGATTCCATGTATTTTGTGATCTTACTTCTTAGCACTCTCTCAAAAATTTTTATGATGTGCGATGTTAGTGCTATCGGTCTGTAATTTTTTGCCTCTGCCTTATTTCCTCCTTTATGGAGTGGTGCTATCTCTGCTGTTTTTAGTATGTCAGGGATAACGCCAGTATCTAGGCTTTGTCTCCACAGAATGTGAAGGGCCTGCGATAGTGTTTTTTTACAGTTCTTGATGAATATGGAGTTCCAAGAATCCGGGCCTGGTGCAGAGTGCATAGGCATACTGTTTATGGCTTCTTCAAAATCTAGTGGGGATAGGTCGACGTCTGATATATGATTTGATGTTGGTATCATATCCATGAAAAATTCATTTGGGTTATCAATCTTTAGTGCGTTTAATGGCTCGCTGAAAACAGAGACATACTGCTTCCTCAGTAACTCGCTCATTTCTTTGTTGTCATCGGTGAAAGTTCCATCTCCCTTTCGCAGGGGCCCGATACTAGATGTGGTTTTTGATCTTGATTTTGCATA
This sequence comes from Procambarus virginalis, assembly GCA_020271785.1. Taxonomy (NCBI): domain Eukaryota; kingdom Metazoa; phylum Arthropoda; class Malacostraca; order Decapoda; family Cambaridae; genus Procambarus; species Procambarus virginalis. The sequence continues at coordinate 143,318 of WNGS01163446.1, read as the reverse complement.
GGAGAAAAAATATTTCGGATTTCTCTCTATTTCACTGATGGCCTTTTGCTCTCTTTGCCTCTCCTGGGTTTTGTATGATTCTTGTAGCTTGAGTTCAATTGTTTCTATTTCTCTACCTAACCTTCCTCGCCGTTCTTGAGATAGGGTGCGACTCTCAAGTTGTTCCGCGATTCGTTTTCTTCGCCTATATAGGGAACGACGTTCCCGTTCCAGTCTGCATCTCTTTCTCTTTTTTCTTAGGGGTATGCGGTTTGAACATATTTCTAGTGCTACTGAGCTTATTTTTTCCAGGCACTGGTTCAGGTTTGCATTTTCTAGCTGTTCTTCCCAGTTTATTTCTGTGAAGTCCTGGTTTATTTGCTCCCAGTTTATCTGTTTATTATTGAAGTTGAATTTGCTGAAATCTCCTCCACCGGAATCTGGACTGGTTTTGAAGGTACATTCCCCATGGTTGTCAGAACTTCAATTAAGTTGTGATCTGAGTAACAGGTATTTGTAATCATTATGTTCCTGATCAATTCATCATTATTAGTGAAAATGAGGTCCAGTGTTCTCCTTCCTAGTTGTATCACCCTTGGCAAACCAGTCACCATGCACCAGGTGACACTGACTATAACATAAGATGTCACCATGCATGCACCAGGTGACACTGACTATAACATAAGATGTCACCATGCATGCACCAGGTGACACTGACTATAACATAAGATGTCACCATGCACCAGTGACACCACCTTATGATGTCACATGCACCAGGTGACTGACTATCACACAAGATGTGTCACCCTGCACAGGTGACACTGACATCACATAAGATGTCCACCACACTGCACCAGGTGACACTGCCGACTATCACATAAGAGTCGCCACCCTGCAACCAGGGGACACTGAGCTCATCCACTATACAATAACGCTAACTGTCACCATGCACCAGGTGAACTCTGACTATTAACTAACGATGGTCACCATGCACCAACTG
>WNGS01163446.1:126197-137820 GCA_020271785.1 Procambarus virginalis | reverse complement strand
CACAGCGATTTACACAGAAGGATCTGCATCCATATGAACAACGCACCCTCGGTCATTAGCGCTTGTATTGATCCCACAATACCATCTCAAGTAGGGATGGCGGATACCAAACCAACTACCTATTTTCACAGCTGAATTATATGCCTTATAAAAGCTCACCAAATATTCACAACATTACCAGTTGGATATATACAATCTGCAGTGACTCCAAGAGTGCGATTCAAGAATTATGACTCTTCCACAACTTGTAAATAGTTTGTTTACCTATGCCTTCAACCTGTTCATGAACCTTGATTGAACGGTTATGATATCTCTATCCAATGGGTCCCAGCGCATTGTGGTATACTCCATAATGAACTTGTAGATCAAAGCACAAAGCGATGCACAACACGCTTTTACATTACCCACATCCAATTCCTCATTTGCACGTAAAGAAACCTTCAGAGTTACTCTCACTCAGTTTTGTAATGTAATGGAAAACGTCTTGCTCATCTTGTACTATGAATCGATAAAAATGGAAACTTGTCAGTTTCATTTGGAAACATGTCAGATAAAAAGCAGAGAAATTGATGTAACGATTACCAAATTAAGGCTGGTACACCCAAACTGGCAGGACCCAGCTCTAAATAGAGAACAGACTTCAACGGCCTCTGCATCCACTGTCAGTGTCAGAAACAATCGAACACTACATCCGTCACTGTTTTCTGACATCATAGTGCCATTATTATTATTTATATGAAAACATGAAATAATCAAAGCACTGGCTAAATATCTCAGTCGCTAACAATTTGGGCCACGTTTGACTCTGTGTCACATTATACCTGGCGCCAACCAGCAGCCAAACACAGAAAACAACTGCCTCCTCGCAGCACCAAGGATCAGCTGACGCCTTAAACAAACATTCCGCCCTATGGTGCTGCAATTCTCCCTCGAATACATGCTGCTGTTGTGTCGCCCCTCCTCTATTCCAGCACAACACAACAAGCACTTCCGAACCCCGTCATTCTCACATTAATGCGTCTTCCAATATTGTACTCGTGCAGTCATCGGGATGATAACCCTTCATGCAACCGCACATACTATCAAGAAAAGAAGGATGGAGGAGGAGCATCCATTAGTGTTGATGTTGTGAGAACCTTGAGCCTACACGCGGCCTCCCACAACACAGAAATTCCTCCTGCATGTTATAGAATGCAGTGTGACTTACAGCAAATAAACATAGTCACTATTTGTTGCTCCCACTTGCAGGACAAGGGAAGTGCCGGAGTTCGGTTTTGTCGATTAGCTCAGATTAGTTGGCAAATGATTCTCTGTCTTTAATAAATCGTTAGGGCACAGGAAAACACCACACACAGAGTAAGCTGTGATACATTATTAATTACCCAAATTTCATGGATAACCCCTGTACTTTACATGTTATCGTCAGTTTTTAAAGTGTAACTTGTTGGCAGGTAAATTGTGACTGCATGAGACATCAAGTTGAGCTGTACTATTCCATGACCCACGGTCGCCATAATACAACGTTCAGATGGACTACATGTGACAGACCATGCCCGATGATGGAGGATGAGTCTCACACTACAAACCAGCTGAGACTATATATTCATAGCTAACCAGTAATAGTGTAATTTAACCCATTAACAATTAAATGCCCCCGTTTATATTATGGTAAATTAAATATGAAACCCCCAAAAATGTGTGACTGGAAGTTTACTGGTTGAAAATAAATTATAAATACAGGACGCTCATAATATAAATACAATTAAATATGCAATCTCTTAAATTATAATCAAATCAATCACCGGTTGATTTTCCTACACTTCTTGCATGATAGTAATGATAAATAGATGGAATTTTACTTTACTTCAAATCTATCACAAGGTTTTGTTGAACTTATTGGTGTATTATTTCTCTCAGACTGTTTATAGGCAATCTAAGTTATACTCAATCCTCTTTAAGGGCAGATTCTTTGGTTCAGCAACACACAAAACTTTTTTTCAAATCAAAGTAGCTTGCAAACATTTACATTTGCGAATATAGTGATATTCGTTTATATACTAAAATGGCATCAAGATCTAATTACACATCAACATCAGAATTAGACAGGAGAATCATAAAATATTATAATTCATTATTATTTAATATTACTGACAGCTGGAAGAGTAAGTGAAATGAATATGGACTATGTGACTTGGGTATTTGATTCCTCAGAACAACAATTATTAAAATAAATAATTAGGTATTTAATACAGTACACAATAGTATGTATAGTTGATCAAATAATTGTGTAAGATAGGGAGAGAAAGACAGCGAGAAAGACAGACACTCAGACATAGACACTCAAACACAGACATACGTAGACAGAGACAGACTTTTTATTTATTTATTTATATATATTCAAGAAGGTACATTGAGTTTGTGAGAGTACATAGCATTGTGTTTACATTCTTGTAAAGCCACTAGTTTGCATAGAGTTTCGGGCAGGTCCTTAATCTAACAGATAATATTAAGTAGTTAAATTCTAGCAAATTTTTTTAAATATTAACAGGTACATTGTAAGAAAATTTAATAAAGATTAGTAGGTATATTAAAGCACATTGATACCTCTGATTGATAGCTTGATTGATAATTTGACAAAGATTAGTAGGCACATTAAAGCATATTGATAGCACTTATAAGATGACAGCAATGATCACAATGGTAAAGTTGTATGGCTTAGGTACATATATATATATATATATATATATATATATATATATATATATATATATATATATATATATATATATATATATATATATATATATATATATATATATATATATATATATATATATATATATATATATATATATATATATATATATATATATATATATATATATATATATTTGGGAGACTGGGTAGCACACAATATGTGTTCAATATAACAACTATGATATAAGAAGATATAAATCATTACAATGGTAATGTTATATGGCTTAGGTACCTTAGATATTGGGGGATTGGGGAGTACTAGATACAGTGCGAGTTTAATGCACTAGGTAGGAAACTATGAAGATGAAATTAGGTACTTTTTGTTTTTGTTTCTGAATAAGGCAAAAGTTGGACAGCTTTTCAATTTGTTAGGAAGCGAGTTCCATAGGCTAGGTCCCTTTATTTGCATAAAGTGTTTACACAGATTAAGCTTGACTCTGGGGATATCAAATAAATATTTATTTCTGGTTTGGTGATTATGAGTCCTATTACATCTGTCAAGGGAGAGTTTCAGAGCAGAGTTTTCATTTAAGAACAGGGTTTTGTAAATGTAGATGGCACAAGAGAAAGTGTGGAGTGAGTTTATGTCTGGCATGTTTAGGGATTTAAACAGTGGAGCTGAGTGTTTTCTGAAAGCAGAGATTGTTATTATTTTGATAGCAGATTTTTGCTGGGTGATGATGGACCTGAGGTGGTTTGCAGTGGTTGAACCCCATGTACAGATACCATAAGTAAGATAGGGATAGATTAGTGTGTAGTATAGTGAGAGGAGAGCAGAGTTAGGTACATAATATCTGATTTTAGAGAGTATAGAACTGTTTTAGAGACTTTCTTAGTTATGTGTTGTATGAGGGAGCTGAAGTTTAGTCTCTTGTTTAAGTAAAGGCCAAAGAACATTCCGTCATTTTTAATGCTGATGTTAACATTGTCTATCTGAAGCTGAATTGCATTTGTTGATTTGCTTCCAAATATGATGTAGAGGTCTTTTCTGTGTTTAGTGTGAGTTTGTTGGTTGACATTCATAAGTGGACTTTTTTATTTAATTATTTACAACATTATTTAATATGTGTGTGTTAGGGTCTGAGTAGATGAGGGTAGTATCATCAGGAAATAATATAGGTTTAAGAATATTAGAGACATTATGCAAATTACTGATGTATATAAGAAATTGGAGAGGTCCTAGGATGCTGCCCTGTGGCACTTCTACGTCGAATGGTAGAAAGGGAGAGGTTATATCATTGATCGCAACATATTGGTGTCTATCACTAAGATAGGATTGGATATAACTTATATGTATAGGTAATAGGTAAGGTAATGTTGAGGTTATCTTGAGAAGAATTCGGGGCTTAGCGTCCCTGCTGCCTGGCCCGGTCCTCCACCAGGCCTCATTTTTGTTAAACCTCCCTCCCCCCCAGGAAGCAGCCCGTAATAGCTGACTAACTCCCAGGTACCTATTTACTGCTAGGTGAACAGACGCATCAGGGTGAAAGAAACATTTTGCCCATTTATGTCCGCCTTCACCGGGGATCGAACCCAGAATCTCAGGACTATGAATCCAAAGCACTGTCCACCCTGTCGTTAGGCGCCCTAACCTAGTTGGTATAGGTAACTTGTGTTATAAATATAGCAAACATGTGAAATGTCCGATTATATTATGAGAGTAATTCGTTATTTGACGAATTTCTTATACTGAACATGGACTACGTGATAATGTATACTATTTGACAAACTAGTGCTTCTTAAAACAAGTCAGTTTCCTACAAGGGATGCTGAACTATCAAACTATAGCAGAAAGTGTCGTCGTTTGGGTGAAAGATTGTGGTCCCTTCAATCTCCTCAGACCAATACACGAGTCAAGTCCAGAGTGCAGACTCTTTATCAAGGATGAACTCCAGGGAGGAAAGTCTAAATCAACGAGGGGCAATAGTTACAATGAGGAAGCGTGGCATGTCACTCGCCACCGTCGCTAGAGAACTTGAAATTGCAAAGTCTGTGCTGTAGGCGGTGGGAATAAATCGGGAACTTGAACGACAAACGTCTGTTTGGTGGGGCAAGAAAACCCTCTTACTAAGAAGACCAGCGAATTCTTGAGTGCAACCGTCTGTCTCTTTATGAATGCTGTTGTCATCAGGAATAAACTGCATTTTAAGGTATCTGGATGCAACCCATCCTCCGAATTGACAGTACGTTTTAATACTAGGTGTAGTAAGTACATTTCCTTACTGGTATACATAGTACAATAATTGCACTTATGGGGCTGTTACACTTAACTCCCCATTTCTTTTCCTCGTTTTCTGTCAAGACACTCAGAATTTTGGATGAAATTTTCAGGTTCTCTTCGAATGAATTAAATATAGGTCAAGATACCCTTGTGGGTGAGCGTGGAAGTGGGGATAGGGGAAGAATTAGTGGGGGTGAGAGGAAGGGTTTTTAGTATGAGGTAAAGTGCCAGGGCTAGACCCAGCTGCATGGCATGGACATCGTTATGGCCAGACTAGGCAATGAAGGCAAGGAATCGGATCTCTGTGACAACACTTCGTCTTTTTGAGCACCCACGGAGATAGCAGCCCTCAGCTGGGTGTGCCCTGGAGGCTCACACCAGATGTGGTCTTAGATTCGCCAATCAGCATCGTGCCCCACCCAAGGCACCAGAAAACGGGAGCTAGCTGGTCCTCCCCTAATGAGGGGGGAGAAGAGTTAGGAGGCTATAATTGGAAGTTTGATGATTTGAGTAGTGGTATATTAGAGGAGAGGGGTCATGTAAAGGACGGAGCAGGAGGTGGATCATCGATCAGGTTAAAGAGGTTGTGCGTATGTCTGGGTCTGCTTAGGACGTTTCTGAGGAACTCGTCGTAGTTGTCATGATAGGTGAGAATTCTATTAATCTGTTTCTTCCCCATGGTATCCCAGGTTATGTTCAGAGGTGGGATGTTCGCCCATTCATGCAGGGCCTCACTAGTGGTGAAGTCCTGCCAGTGGGTATCGAACACCCATCTGAGAGCCCTGTTCTGGGTACGCTGGAGTTTCTTCCTATTTGTTGGTGCTGCAAGTGAGAGTGGGATCGGTGCATATGTTAGGAGTGGGAGAATAAGTGTTTTGTATAGATAGAGCTTGGTGGCTTGGGAGGCATGTTTGAGTGGATAGAGTTTTGATAGAGTTTTTGAGGCTATAGCTTTCTTGGGTGTTATATGTGTGTGAAAACGAAGGTTCGAGTCTAATGTGAGTCCAAGTACTGTGGTGTTGTTGACTCTTGGGATCTGGGTTGCATCTGGTGATTGAGAGTAGAGTTTTACTGGGGCAGGGTTACGTCGTTTGTTGTAGAAGAAGTATGTGATTTTAGACTTGTTGGGGTTTGTTTTTATTCGCCAGTCGTGTTCCCAGAGGGTGACTTTGTCTATTTCGTGTTGTGCTTTCCGTGTGAGGGCATTAATCGTATAGTCCGAGATCAGTTGGGTTACGTCGTCAGCGTAGCAAAGGGTCATTGATGTCCAGTATATTGGGTCAGGAATGTCGTTTATATATAGTATGTACAAGGTTGGTGAGAGAACTGAGCCCTTATGTACAAGTTTTATATATCAGGAATTTTTTTTCAGTTTTATTAAACAATTGAGATTTTATTCAACATTTGAAATTATCCAGAGTTACTTTATAATTTATTGACATATTTTAGTTTTGTTTTATTAGTTTTATAAAACTGTAATATAATATACCAATAGGTTAAGTACTAATTGTAATTAAGTATCAATAAAATGCTTATCTTCAAACACTAAGACGGTTAGCTGAGGTTGTGGTTTTCTATTCAGCTTTTCAGGTAAACTCAAATATTCACAATGTACGATTTAATACTAAGTGAAAATAAGTAAAATTCCTGATTTATATGAATAGTACATAATTGCACTTATTTGTGCTGTTACATTTACCTCCCCATTTTTGGAGGGCGGCTGGGACGCACAGTGTGAAACCGACTTCATTAAGCCTACATCCATCAAAAGGTAATCTTCTAGAGCAACATAAAGAAGGAAGATTGGCTTTTTGCCAGAAGATATGTCAATGAAGATCTCGATTAATGAGCCGTGTAATCTTCAGTGATAAGAAGATATTCACATCAGCGACTCACGGCAGATTACGCTGCTGGCGTCCCAACAACAAACTATATGAGCAGCACTTTAAATATAAAATCGCTAGTAGTGTTATATATCTTGGAATATATTGAGGTGAATTCAGTTATACGGAGTAGGAGAACTTACTGATATTCAGAGATACTTCAGTGCTGACACATGTGTTGAGAGCTTGGAGGAAGTGAAGGTGCCTTCAATGAGCACATATGCTCTTCCCTACCCTGAGCAAATAATATTCACGCAGGAATTGTAGTGCTTGTTTAATACAGATTTACCACCAAATAGGCCAACATAATGCTACTTTTCAATCAATAATGTTACTTAGGCATTTACATTGGCCATTTATTTTACTAGGTTCATTGTTTTCTGTTAGGCTTAACCTCAAAATATGTTATCAAACATTCGCCCTGAATTGTGGTAGTGTTAATCGTTTTACGGATCATTTAACAGGATATTTGCTCACTCAATAATACCCAGATTGTTAGGCTTTCGTTTGCCAAACAACGCAACATTGAGCTTCCCAAGTGGCCATAGCAAAGGTTGCAAGATGAGCCCCATAGGGCTCTATGTGTTTGTGATTTGTAAAACAGTTGTCTATGTTAAGAATCCATTGACTGTGAATTATATCATACTGCTATACCATAAAAATAGAACACTTCTGCTGATTCTTGAATTAATTTTGTTGATTAATCACAGTCAACTTTGAGGCACCTGATATGACTTGTGCCAGACGTTCAGAGTTCGACCACTGTGCTTCACATCTCTGGGGTGTTGATCTACTCCAGGCCATGCACTCACTTGTGTCTGCGGGGGTTGAGCTCTGGCTCTTTGATCCCGCCACTTAACTGTCAATCAACTGGTGTACAGGTTCCTGAGCCTATTGGGCTCTATCATATCTACACTTGAAACTGTGTTTGTAGTCTGCCTCCACCATATCACTTCCTGATGCATTCCATTTGTCAACTACTGTGACACTAACAAAAAAATTCTAATATCTCTATGGCTCATTTCGGCACTCAATTACCACATATGTCCCCTAGTACATGTACCCCTTGTGTTAAATAGACTTTCCTTATCAACCCCAATCAATTTCTTTGAGAATATTGTGTGTGGTGATCATGTTCCCTCCAACTCTTCTTCCCTCGTCGTCTTCCAGCGACGTGAGGTTTAATTCCGTAGTCTCTCATCGTAGATCATACCCCGTACTTCAGGTACTAGTCTGTTGGCAAGCATTTTAACCTTGTCCAATTTAGTCTTATGCTTGATTAGATATGGACTCCATGCTAGAGCTGCATTCTCCAGGATTGGTCTGGCATATGTGGTATACAAAGTTTTGAATGATTTCTTACTCAAGTTTCGAAACGCCATTCTTATGTTGGATAACCTGGCATATGCCGCTGATGTTATCTTCTTGATTTGGACTTCAGGGGACAGGTCAGGCGAGATATCAAACCCCGAGGTCTTTCTATCTCTCTGATTCTTAAAGAATTTTATCTCCCAAATGATACCTTGTGATATCATTTGATGATACCAAATGATATCTAGCCTTCTGCTCCTTAACCCTATCTTCATTACATTCAATTTGTTTGGGTTAAACTCTAATAGGGTAGGTAGTGGACCCTGTGTCCATCCATTGGGCAGTAATGGATCCCATGCCCATCCTGTGGGCAGTAATGAATTCCACACCGTTCTGTGGGCGGTAGTGGACCATATAATCATCCTCTGGGCGGTAGTGTACCCTCATACCTATCTTGTGGGGTGATAGTAAACCCCATACCCATCCAGTGGGTGGTAGTGAGCCCCATACCCATCCAGTGGGTGGTAGTGAGCCCCATACCCATCCAGTGGGCGTTAATGAACCCATAACCATTCTGTGGTTATGGGTTCACCCCAACCACTTGGGGTGACCAGTGTGTGAATTACCAGTACCGTCCAATCCCCGGCCGTTCAAATGGTTGGGCACCATTCCTTACCCCCGTCCCATCCCAAATAATTATCCAGACCCCTTCCAAGTGCTACATAGTCGTAATGGATTGGTGATTCTCCCTTGATAAATCCCTTCCCTTCCTACAATTAGTCCAGGTCTTCTTGAAGCCTCAACTATCCTCCTCCTTTGTCTTAATCCTTCTCATAACTTTGGCATCGTCAGCAAACAATGAGAGAAATGAGTCTATATCCTCTGGGAGATTATTTACGTATCAAAAACAGGGTAGGTCCAAGTACAGAGCCCTGTGGGACTCCACTGGTGACTTCACGCCAGTCTGAGGTCTCACCACCTACTGTAACTCTCGGCTTCCTATTGCTTAGGTACTCCCTTATCCACTGAAGCACCCTACCAGTTATTCCTGCCTGTTTCTCTAGTTTATGCACTAGCCTCTTATAGAAATTGTGTCAAAGTCTTTTCGATAGTCTTAGAAAATGCAGTCCACCCATCCTTCTCTTTCTTGCTTAATCTTTGTCACCTGATCGTAGAATTAATTCTATTAAGCCATTGAGCAAGATTTACTCTCCCTGAACCCATGTTGAGGGTTTGTCACGTCCCTTCAAGGTTTTTCTCACGATCTTCTCCATCACCTTGCATAGTATACAAGTTAAGGACACCGGCGTGTGTGACTGCCATCAACACTACTTAACATGTGTGTTGTGCTGGACGTCCACAGCTCGACCACTGTGCTTCACATCTCTGGGGTGTTGATCTACTCCTGGCCGTGTGTGACTGTAATCAACACTACTTAACATGTGTGTTGGGCCGGGAGCAACCTGTTCTCACTATAACATAGTACGAATGTAATAAAAAGTTTTAAGTTCCTACCCTGTCATTGTTCATAGTTTCCCTGTTGTAGATTCACAGTTATTAGATATCACCAGGCATCAACCCTTCCTCAAGTGCCATAGTAAGTCCCATAGTACCCGTCCCATCGCCGTGGAGAGCATAATGGTCCGTTTGCACCAATTTAAAGATACTGTAATTGTATTTTTTTAGTCCCACTTATGGTGTGAAATTTGCGTTCTATTTTCCATCCTATTCGAATATTATGGCTCAGCTACATCCCATTGAAGGCTCGTTATTTAGTGTTGAGAAATCTTGGTAGTTCTCGGTAAATTATAATAATTATTCAATGAATTATCTGTATATATTTCTATTAGCTCCAAATTTTGATATCTATATAAATAAAAATGAATTGTTCGATTGTGCATATTCGCTAGTCTCCGAAAGTTCTTTACCAATTGCTTTGAAATTTTCACAAACGTTCCATTTTCATCCGTGCAGGTTTTTTATATATATACTATATAGATGTCACGTCGGTGACGGTAAAAAAAACATGCTTTTTCTGAAAAACTGTGTTTTTCATGTGAGGGAAATCTTCGAAACCTCTTTACAGATTTCTTTGAAATTTTGACAAAACGTTGAATTCGATTAGGCGCGTTTTTTTTTATATATCTACTATATAGATGCCTCACCTGTGACAGGAAAAAACATGCTTTTTTTGAAAAACAGCACAATCTGTTAGACATAAGAGAAACACACGCTGTAATCTCCGAAAGTTCTTCACCTATTGCTATGAAATTTTGACACAACGCTGCATTCGAATAGGTGGATCTTTTTACATACCTACTATATAGATGTGACAGGTAAAAACATGCGGTTTTGAAAAGCAGTGCTTTTCTGCATGTTGCACATAATAGGAACATGCACGCTTTACTAAATATGTCACGAATTCCATTTCAATGTTTCTGATTGCATTGATAAATTTTATTTTCATAGATTTCGATTTATTTTATTTTTTATTGAATTATTTTGTGTGACATTGTGTTGGAATTAAGCTGTGTTGTTTACCATACCGTTCATTTCGTAAGTATAAGCATAGATGAAACACCTGTGACAGGTAAGACTAAGCTTTTCCTGAAAAACAACACCATCTGTTGCATGTAAGAGCAACACACACATGCTATACTAAATATGTTACAATTCCATTTCAATGTTTCTGATTGCATTGATAAATTGAATTTTCATGCATTTTGATTTATTTTCATTTTCATTTAATTATTTTGTGTGAATTACATTGGAATTGAGCTGTATTGTTTACCATACTGTTCATTTCGTGAGTATAGATTGTTTTTTATTTTTTCATATTTTCATTTCACTTTTTAACTGTTTTTCTTATATTTCAGTGATGGGAACCTCAGATCACTTGATGTTCCCAATTTTCTGATGGGAAGAACGACCATTTGGGAAGGCATCGGACGAGGGAGTGGGGATGGTGGGGATGATGAGGGGACGAAAGTGAGAGATGGTGGGGAGGACGAGGGGACAAGGGAGGGGGTAATGGAGGGGAAGGACGAGGGGACGGGGGAGTTTTGGATGGTGGGGACGAGGGGATGAGGGAATCGAGAATGGTGGGGAGGAGACAAAGGGACAGGGCAGTGGGGCTTGGTGGGAAGGAAGAGGGGGATGGTGGAGTGGGGAATGGTGGGGAGGCTGAGGAGACGGTGAGGGGGGGGGGAATGGTGGGGAGGACTGGGGACAGGGAAGGTTGCTGTGGCTTAACAACCTTCCCCGCGCCACAGCAACGCGTGGCCGGTGAAGAACTAGCACCAATACCCATCCTGTGCGCTGCAGCGGATTTAATACCCATCCTGTGGGCGATTGTGTAGTGTACCCTACCACATTCGTTATCTAAATAAATAATGTGCGATCCATTTTCTTCAATTTGTATGAAGCATAATTTTTTGTATACTATCAGTAC
>WNGS01163446.1:110326-122376 GCA_020271785.1 Procambarus virginalis | reverse complement strand
GGTGTCGGCTGGACCGGTCTGACAGTTTTGTGGTTAGATAGGTTTATCTATTTTCCCAATGGCTCCTAAATTAACGTGTGCTTCGCTGAATGTGAATGGTTTGCGTTTTGTGGCTGTGCAATTGGGCCTGGTGTTGATGCTGCGTGAGTGGAGGGTGGATGTGGCTTTTGTGCAGGAGCACAATGTGTGGAAGGTGGGGTTGTTACATGTGTAGCTGAGGGGTTTTACGGTGGTGTTAAACCCTTCGCGTGGCTTGCGTGGAGGTACGTTGATCCTGCTTTCTAAGCGGGCCCCGATTTCCGTGTTCACATGGAGATGGATAAGGGTTATCTTGAGGTTATCTTGAGATGATTTCGGGGCTTTTAGTGTCCCCGCGGCCCAGTCCTCAACCAGGCCTCCACCCCCAGGAAGCAGCCCGTGACAGCTGACTAACACCCAGGTACCTATTTTACTGCTAGGTAACAGGGGCTTAGGGTGAAAGAAACTGCCCATTGTTTCTCGCCGGCGCCCAGGATCGAACCCGGGACCGGGTGGTCGGGTGCTGTTAGTTAGGGTCTCTTTTTTTGGGTCTGAGGTCTCTCTCTTGAACGTGTACGCGCCATCTGGGGCGGCACAGAAGCAGGACCGGGAGGTTTTCTTTTCCCGTGACGTGCTGCATTTTTTGCGGCATGAAACGAGGGGGATGATTTTTGGGGGGATTTTTAATTGTATTACTTTGCCGCGGGATAGCAATAGTCTTCGTCCGGCAAATATCTCGCAGGCTTTGACTGCTACCTTGAAGAGTTGCGGGATTTGGGATGCGGCCGTGTTGCAAGGGGGTCATTTGGAATACACTTTTCTCTCGCGTGGGGTTTGCTCTTGCCTTGATCGTCTTTACGTGCCTACTGGGGGTGGTTCCGTTTTTTCTTTGCGGACGGTTCCCGTGGGGTTCTCAGACCATTGCATGGTGGTGTTGCAAGTGGGGATTCGCAGCCAGGTGCGGGTTGGCCGTGGCTGGTGGAAACTGAATTGTGGGTTGCTGAAGCCCTGTTGTGTGTGCCCAGTTCCGGGCCCGTTGGGCTGTTTTGGCCGCTCGGAAGGGGGCGTTTCCCTCGGTTCTGGAGTGGTGGGAGTGGGCTAAGGTGGAATGTCGGTCGTTTTTTCGGGTGCTGGCGAAGCGGGAGGCGTCGGGAAGGTTTGGTCTGTTGAGGGTCTTGCAGGCACGGTTATTTCGCCTGTATGGGTTGCTGAATCAGGGTTTAGATAGGTTTCGGGAGATCTCGGTGTGTAAGGATCTCATTTGTGGGCTGAGGGAGGAGATGGTGAGGGGGTACGTGTGCGGGCTGGGGTGGAGGAACGGTTGTGTGGTGAGAAGCTCTCGCAGTTTTTACTGCGGAGGGAACGGGTGGGGCGTGCCTCTGTTTTGTTGGAAGGTCTTCATCGGCCGGACGGTTCGGTTCTGTCGGACACGGGGGCGGTTTTGCATTATGTGCGTGGTGAATTGGAGTCTTTGTATGGGGTGGTTGCGGGGGATGAGGGGTTGATGGCGTCCTTCCTCCAACACTGTGCACCGGGGTTGTCGGATATGGATTGTGTGGGTCTTGTGCGGAGGTAAGCCCTTCGGAGCTTTGGGAGGTTGTGCGGTCCTTTCGTCGTGGTAAGGTTCCGGGGTCGGATGGGTTTCCGATGGAGTTCTATGTCGAATTTTGGGATGTGCTTGGTGCCGATTTTTTGGAGGTGGTTCGGTTTTGTCTTCGGAGTTTGTCTCTGTCCGTTTCGCAAAATGATGGTCTTGTGCGGCTTCTTCCGAAGCCGGGGACTTACGTTTTTTTGCAAATTGGCGGCCTATTACGTTGCTAAATGTGGATTACAAGATTATTTCCAAGTTGTTGGCTGGACGTTTGCGCTCAGTTGTGGGGTCGGTGATCTCTTGGGGTCAGTTTTGTGGCGTTCCGGGTAGGTCGTTGGTGCAATGCAATTCCCTTTTCCGGGATTTGCTCCTCTATGTGGAGGAGTCTGGTGTTCCCGCGGCCATGATAAGCTTGGATTGGTCCAAGGCTTTTGATCGCGTGCCAATTGGGTTTGTTTTGCGGGTCCTGGAGAGGTTTGGTTTCCCGCCCCAGTTTGTGGGCTGGATACGGATGTTGTACGCTGGTTGTAGTAGTAGGGTGTGTGTCAATGGGTTCCTTAGTGCTCCTTTCGCTATTCGGCGTTCGGTTCGACAGGGGTGTCCTCTGTCGATGCTTCTCTATATTCTGTTTCAGGAGCCTTTTGTTCGAGCGGTGCGTGCTTGTCGTTCGGTTGTTTCACCGTGTTTGCCGAATGGCTTGTCCCTCAAGATTTGTGGTTACGCTGACGACACGGTCTTGTTTGTTGCCTCTGAGGGTTCTGTGCCTGCTGTTCAGGATTTGGTGCTTCAGTTTGAGTCGGCTACAGGGGCTTTGGTCAATCGTGGAAAGTCTTGTCTTCTGGGATTGGGGGTTGGGCCTCTCGTTTGGTGTGGTCTGGTTCGTGGTTTCCGGTGGTTCAGTCCATTCGGGTTCTGGGGATTACGTGGTTCAGGTCGTATGTGCAGTCTTTGGAGTTTAATTGGGAGGCAGTTTCGGGGGGGGGGCGTGGCTGTGGGGATGTTGTCGCAACGGGCCCTGACTATTTACCAGCGGGCGATTGTCGTGTCTTGTAAGGTTTTGTCGCGGGTCTGGTTTGTTGCGCAGTGTTTTCCGTTGGATCGGCGGAAAGCTCGCGCTCTGGAGGGTTTGGTGTATCGTTATGTGTGGTGTGGCCGGTATCATCCGGTTCGTCGATCTACGTTATGTCTTAAGGTGTCAGAAGGTGGAATTGGTATTCCTGATGTCTATGTGAAGGCGTTGGCTTTGTTTTGGGGGTCGGTTCGGAGGAGTTTGGTGTTAGGGGGTGGGTTAAACTCCTTGGGGTTGTTTTACTGCTCTATGAGGTTTAGTTTTTTACTTGATCTGGGTCGTTGCCAGGAGGTGGCCCTGTATACGCCTCCAGTGTACTCGTGGGCGGTTTTGATCCTTCGGGCGCTTTGTCGTTTTCCCGGGTTTGTGTCTTTTGGTTGTTGGGAAGTGTATGGGGCGCTTGCCTCTCGGGTGCCTCCCAGGGTCGAAAGTTTGCATCCTTGTTTCGACTGGGGGAATGTGTGGGAGGCGTTGAGTGGGCCGTGTATTGCGCCACGGACGCGTGAGTTGGTTTTTCGATATTTGCATGAGTCTTTGGCTACGAATGCGAGGCTCTTTATGTTGGGTTTGGTCGCCTCTGATAGTTGTGTTCATTGTGGGAGGCGTGAGACTCAGTTGCACATCTTTTATTTTTGTGAGCGGGTTCAGGGTTTGGTTGGGTGGTTGCAGGATGTCATTGCAGCCTTTTGTGGTCCGCAGGTTGACTTATTGCGGTTTTTCTTTTTTTCGTTCCCTCGGGGCTCCAAGCGGGTGCGTAACACGCTCAGGGTGTTGTTAGCGGACAATATTTTTTGTTTATGCGTTGGTAGGATGGAGGGGTATGGGGTAGGGAGGATTTTGGGCTTTTTGAAAGGCCGTCTGTCTTATACTATGTGGTGGTTGCGTCGCTCCTTTCCTAGGGTTTTTGATGCTTGGTTCACGGTCGAGTATGTCCGGGGTGCTGCATTGGTGTAGGTGGTGGGTTCCTGTGGGTGTGGTTGTGTGTGTGTCTGTGCGTGTTTCTTTGGTTCGGTTCCCTCTGGTGGGTGGGGGTTTGGGGGGGTCTGTGTTTGTTTGTCTTTGGGTTTTGTGTGTGCTGGGGTTTGCTTGGTTGCCTTGTGTGGAAGGGTTTTGTTTGTGTGTGGGTGGGTATGGGTGTGTTGTGGTGTTGTGTGGCATGTCTGTCTCTCTCCTGATGTGTCCGGTGCGTGGGTGTTTTTTCTGCTTGGTGGCTGGCCGTCCTCTGTCTGTGGGGGTCGGGTTTGTGTGCTGGGTGGCTGTGTTTGTCTTGTATGTGTTCCATTGTTGTGTGTTTTTGTATGCTTGTGTTCATTGTCATTTTGTCTTGCTGCCTTGTGTTATGTGCTTTCCATTATGGTTCCTGTTGGCACGCCCCGTATGGGTGGCATGTGTGTTTGTATGTGTGTTTATGATTATTTACGATTTGTTCTATTTTCTGTATCATATTTACTGTGTTATATGTTCCAATGTTGGTTTGTACTATACTGATTCTTTATTTTTACTTTGATATTTTACTATGTAATGCTAATGTGTTCTGTTTCCTTTATTTTATGTACTGTGCTGTGTATTGCTTTGTTGTATTCCCTTGTTATTTTCCTGCATTTTACTTACTATGTTGTATTTACTGTGTTATATTACCATGTTTTGTTCTTGTGTTCTCGATTCTGTGGTGTGTTGTCTGCTGTTGTGTGGTGTGGCGCATGGTGCGTGTGTTTTGCGTTTGTGTTATTTAGTATGTGTATTCCTTGTTAATATTTTACCCTTGGTTTTATTGTGCTCCTTGTGCGCTTTTGTAATTACTGACGCTTTTTGCACGCCCCATCTGGGTGGTGCTGCTTTTGTTTTTTGTGTGTGTGTTCTTATGTGTTTTATATTATTCTTTGTTTTCACTTTTGTGTTCATCTGTGTTACTTGTTATCTGTTTTTTTTGTTATTCTGTGTTCTTTGTTATTCGGTGCTTCCTGTTTATATGGTTATTGTACGCTGTACGTGCTCTGTTTTAAAAATAAAAGAAAAAAAAAATATATATATAAATTTGGTGTGAGATCCCTAGAGCTACCCTGCCATCAGAAGTTCGTGGAGCTCCACGACCCAGTGGACACATAGTGCCAAGGATTTGGACACTGACAGCGGCTCTATGACACCAATTTCAGTTTTTAAAGTAATAAGCTTCAAGCAGAGCACTTAGTGCTGTGAGCGCAGTCCTTTCTGACTAAGGTCAACTGTATTAGTGACATCTACAATAGGTAATAATGTCACAGGGTAGACATAGCCAAAGCTACTCTATCTTTTTGAAAAGTATTTTATTATCTCAATATGCGTATTTGAACCTGAACTGTCCTTCAGCTTCAATTACAAATTTACTGGACTCGCAACATCTACTGCACCCACAACATCTACTGGACCCACACCATCTACTGAACCCACACCATCTACTGGACCCACAACATCTACTGGACCCACAACATCTACTGGACCCACACCATCTACTGCACCCACAACATCTACTGGACCCACACCATCTACTGAACCCACACCATCTACTGGACCCACAACATCTACTGTACCCACAACATCTACTGGTCCCACACCATCTACTGGACCCACACCATCTACTGGACCCACACCATCTACTGGACCCACATCATCTACTGGACCCACACCATCTGCTGGTCCCACACCATCTACTGGACCCACACCATCTACTGGACCCACACCATCTACTGGACCCACACCATCTACTGGACCCACAACATCTACTGAACCCACACCATCTGCTGGACCCACAACATCTACTGGACCCACAACATCTACTGAACCCACACCATCTACTGGACCCACACCATCTACTGGACCCACACCATCTACTGGACCCACACCATCTAGTGGACCCACACCATCTACTGGACCAACACCATCTACTGGACCCACAACATCTACTGGACCCACAACATCTACTGGTCCCACACCATCTACTGGACCCACACCATCTACTGGACCCACATCATCTACTGGACCCACACCATCTGCTGGTCCCACACCATCTACTGGACCCACACCATCTACTGGACCCACACCATCTACTGGACCCACACCATCTACTGGACCCACAACATCTACTGAACCCACACCATCTGCTGGACCCACAACATCTACTGGACCCACAACATCTACTGAACCCACACCATCTACTGGACCCACACCATCTTCTGGACCCACAACATCTACTGGACCCACAACATCTACTGGTCCCACACCATCTACTGGACCCACACCATCTACTGGACCCACACCATCTACTGGACCCACACCATCTACTGGACCCACACCATCTACTGGACCCACACCATCTACTGGACCCACAACATCTACTGGTCCCACACCATCTACTGGACCCACACCATCTACTGGACCCACACCATCTACTGGACCCACACCATCTACTGGACCCAAAACATCTACTGGACCCACAACATCTACTGGACCCACACCATCTACTGGACCAACACCATCTACTGGACCCACACCATCTACTGGACCCACACCATCTAGTGGACCCACACCATCTACTGGACCAACACCATCTACTGGACCCACACCATCTACTGGACCCACACCATCTACTGGACCAACACCATCTACTGGACCCACACCATCTAGTGGACCCACACCATCTACTGGACCCACACCATCTACTGGACCAACACCATCTACTGAACCCACACCATCAAGTGGACCCACACCATCTAGTGGACCCACACCATCTACTGGACCCACAACATCTACTGGACCCACACCATCTTGTGGACCCACACCATCTACTGGACCCACACCATCTACTGGACCCATACCATCTAGTGGACCTACAACATCTACTGGACCCACAACATCTACTGGACCCACACCATCTCCTGGACCCACACAATCTAGTGGACATACAACATCTACTGGACCCACAACATCTACTGGACCCACAACATCTACTGAACCAACAACATCTACTGGACCTTCCTGGTCACCAGGTGGGTAATTCTCTCTGCATCCCAGCAACGTAATTTGTTCGAATATAATATATTTACAGCAGCCTAGGACCGTACTATATGCTGCCAAAACTAGAATTCAAATGTTCAGTCATGTTGCCATTTCAGGGTCACTCATTAGGGAATGCCAGTACCAGTGTTCAAATCTCATGTCGTGTTGCCAACACAGGGTCTCTATCTATGTCATGCCAGTAACAGTACAGTATAATCATGTTATTAATCATAAAGCTCAATGAGATGGAGGTTATACCAAAAGCAGTGATAAAATAATAAATAGTTTACTCAAGTAAACTAGAACACACGAGATACATGTATGGATTTATGGAAATAATAATAATAATAATGACAGCAGCGTTCCTCTGGTGGCCGCCAGCAGCTCGCATCAACTGATGAATTAAAGAGATCACTGCCCCCCCCCTCAATGAGGCGGCTCCGTCAGCGTCCCTCCTCATTCCTCCATGGGCCGGCCACACGCTGTCTTCACCAATCAGTAGAATAATATATACGTGCTCTCCCACAGCCTAATCTACTCCTATGACTTATATGCACTCTAATAAATGCCTAAGCATAATAATAGGCCTATCTTGCCTAACAACCAAGAGAAATATGGGAGGGAAAATTAATCTACCTTAACATATCCTGTCCTCAGACGCTTAGGCTCCAGTCGCCGTTCATTGGGTACTCCGTTCCTCGCGTTGTTCCCAGCGTTCCAGAAGCCTCACCAGTCCATAGGCGTCGTGAAGATCCTCGTCATCTCCGTGCTCATTCCGTGAGTGAAGTTCCTGGGCGTTGGCTCGTCCAGTCATCACTGCATGCGTCGTTCCCTCAAGCACTCCTTCATCGAGACCACACTCAAGGATCAGGATGCACTTTCTCCCTTCTGAGTTCCTAGTGGGCGAGATCCAATCACAACAGCTCTGAATGCTTTGGAGTTCCACTGACGGCGAGTCACTCACTCCTCCAGCCGTCGTAACACTCTCGACTTCTCCAAGACTAATCAGCTCACGGTCCTCGGCGCCCTTACACCGCTGGATTAGGCTTCCTCACACTTCCATGAAGTACTGCAGTCCTTGTTAGTCACTGTATACTCGTCAGGCTGTGTATATCCACTTAAGGAAGCTCCTAGATCTCGGATCTCGAGAGCTCAATCGGCGCACGTCCGCTCTCAACGAAGCGCCAAGTATCTCTGAGCGCCTGGTGCTCTGCAGGCGGTGTTCCAGGTCTCTCAGTGACGTCACAGACCCCGAGGCAGGCTCCGATTGGTCAATGAAGTCATGTGACCTCAGCGTGCCAATCACCGACCAGAGGGCGTCGTACACAAAATGGTGGATTTGCAGGCCCGGCAGCGCCATTTGGTTGTACCCAGGGCGTGATTTTTCCACTGAACTGCAAATTTACAAATGCAAATTTCTCCCCAAATAAGCAACCATTCTGGAAGTCTCATACCTCCAAAGATTCCCTGCACCTCAGAGAACCTGCAGGTAAGCTGATATGACTCTTACAGCTGGCATATGGGAGAAACTGGAGGGGACACTGTCACATACCCCCCCCCCCCTTAACATAAGAGTCATATCGGTTAGTAAATCCGGGAAAGGGCATCCGCTACCACATTCTCCCTTCCTTTGATGTGCCGGATTTCCAACCAGTACTCTTGTAATAGTAGGGCCCATCTTGTCAGCCTTTGATTCAAGTTCTTCATCCCGTGCACGAACGTCAAGGGGTTATGATCGGTAAACACTCGCACCGGTCTAGTACCTCCACCTACATAAACGTCAAAGTGCTTCAGTGCCTGGATCAGGGCTAAGGCTTCCTTGTACACTGTACTATAATCCCTCTGATACTTCTCGAATTTCTTCGAGTCGAATGCTACCGGACGGTGAACTCCGTCCTTCTCATGAGCTAACATAGCTCCAATCCCTACATCGCTCGCGTCGACATACAGGATAAAGTTGGACTCGAAGTCCGGTGAAATCAGCTCTGGTGCTTCGGTTAACAACTTCTTTGTCTTCTCGAAGGCTTCCTGACAGGCTTCACCCCACTTCCATCTAATGTTCTTAGACAGCAAGTCCGTCAGAGGGTGTGCCACTGTCGAAAAGTTCTTGCAAAATCCTCTATAATATCCAACCATCCCCAGATATCGTAACAACTCCTTCCTTGTCCTGGGAATCGGATATTCTTCGATGACTATCACTTTGTGTTCCAATGGAGTCACTTCTCCTTGGCCCACGACGAAAGCTAAATATTCTAGTCAGGCCTTCCCGAACTCGCTCTTGGCCAGATTAACTGTCAGATTAGTTTCTTCTAACCGCCGGAACAACTCAAACGATCCATGTGTTGTCTCCAGCTATCCGCGTACACCACTATATCATCGATGTATACGGCGCAGCCTTCCATCCCTCTCAGTACCTCGTTCATCATCCGCTGGAAACAGCCTCCATTGTTTTTCATGCTGAACGTAAGTACTTTGTACTGGTATAATCCGTCTGGAGTAGCAAACACAGAGATCCTTCTTGCCCTCGGAGACAAAGGTATCTGATAATATACTTTTAGCAGGTCGACCTTGGTGACAAACCTTGCGTTACCCACTTGGTCAATGCAGTCACTTATCCGGGGCATAGGGTGTGAATCCGACACCGTTATGGAGTTCACTTTGCGGAAGTCGGTGCAAAAGCGATACGAGCCATCACCCTTCTTAACTAGCACACAGAGTGAGCTCCACTCACTGTTGCAGGGCTCCGCGAGGTCTTTCACTAGTAGATACTCCACCTTCTGTCGCATGATCTTCCTCTTCTCAGGACTCACCCGATAAGCATTCTGCTTGATTGGCTTGCCTCCGCCCACATCTACCTCGTGCACCACACTCTTGTGCCGTCGGGGCACATTCGTGAAGAGTGACTGATTCATCCTCATTAGGGTCCCTAATTCTCTTCTCTTTCCTTTATCCAGATGTCGTAGCCTCTCTTCTAGGTGTGTCAAACTTTCCGCATTTGACAAGCGTGTACCATTGACATGGGCCCACTTTTCTTCCTCTGCTGGCAACACTTGGCTCATCTCCATACACAGGACCAATTTCTCCTCTTGCGACTGGGCTGTTCCATTCACTTTTGCACTCTCCTGCTCTTCTGGGAAGTATAGCTTCAAACGGTTGACATGACATACTTGAGTCTTGTGAGGGCGATTCGGCTTGCTGATCTCACAATTCACAGGACCCACTTGCCTGACAACCGAGTATGGACCACCAAAGCGTGATTCCGTCACTCTACTTCTCCCAAGCAGCAACATCATCACTCTGGCTCCCGTCTCGAATTTCCTTGGGACAGCTTTCTTGTTGTACCAGATCGACATCTTTTCTTGAGCTGTCTTCAGGTGCTCAGCAGCCAGCTCCTTTGCTGTCATCAATCGTACGCGGAATTTCTACACATACTCCTCCACCGTCGCTAACATCTTAGTCGCAGTCAACTGCTCCTTCAGCATCAATAATGGGTTCCTCACTTCATGCCCAAACACTAGTTGGAATAGAGAGAATCCCAGAGACTCAACTATAGCATCTCTGATTGCAAACAGGGCTGGATAGATAGCCTCATCCCATTCCACCCCCTGTTCCGCACAATACACTCTCAAGACGGTTTTCAGGGTGGAGTGGAACTGCTCGATTGCTCCCTGCGACTGAGGTCTATAAGGTGATGACCATAGTTGGGCTATTCCCCAGCTTGCAACAGCCTGCCTGAACCATTTGGACTGGAAAATACCTCCGCAGTCGGACTGGATTTCCTTGGGCACGCCTACCCAGGCAAAGAACCGCTGAAGGTGTCCCATGACGCAGCTTGATGTCACCTTCCACACTGGGATCGCCTCCGGAAATCTAGTCGAGCACACATGATGGTCAATAAGTAATTATTTCCCCTTTTCGTCCTAGGTAATGGTCCCACGACGTCGATTATTAGGCGTTCAAACGCCAGGCCAAGTGCAGGAACTGGAACCAAAGGGGCTTTCGGGATGGCAGGGGCATTCTTCCCCACCCTTTGGCACGGGAAACATGTCTTGCAGACTCTCCTTACATCAGCGTCCATTCCAGGCCAATAAAAATGATCCTGAAGCCGATATAAGGTCTTGGTCACTCCCAAGTGTCCCGCAGTATCAACTGAGTGAGCAAGCTTTAGCACCGTGCCTCTGTATTGCACTGGCATCACCACCTGACGCCTCGCTCTCAGCATATCACCACCCGCTTCTTCTCTCACTGGTCTCCACTGCCTCATTAGCACCCCCTTCTCCATGAAGAAGTGAGTCAACGACTCTGGTCCTGCGAGACCTCCTTCCGCCTCCCATACCAACTCCGGAAACTCCGCCTTTGCAGCTCACCAAGACGGGCATTGTCAATACCTAGTGGACTGGTGAGAGTAAATTGGATACTCCTATCCGACTCTTCCTCACCTAGTACTTGTCCTCTGGCCTCCTTGGAACAAATATGAGCCCCGCCAGGTCACCCGATATGTTCTCCTCGGCGTGACCGGATCCGCTCACATCATCTTCCCCACGTCCTGTCTCGATGCTCAGGCATACCGGAAATGCCATTCTTGCAATTTCCGTCATGTCGCCACTGGCGTCCATCATGCTGCTGTGTCGAAAGGCTCTATACCCTCTGTGCCCTTAATCAATTCAGAGAACACATCCTCTACAGGGTCGTTTCCCTAGGATCACCTGAGCTTTCCATCCTGGGCAGACTCCTACCACGAGAGTCTGACAGCCATAGTCAGATTAAGAGTTACTTTATAAGGGGCATCCTCACCTGTCCCCCCAACGTTCTTATCACGGCTACCCCTTGTCATGTTCACAGAAAACGGTACCATCCGTTTTCTATGTGCGGCGGCTGAGACACCAGAGAATGGAGAGGTAAACAAAGAGCGTACAGGACGCCCTCCAAGCTTGGTAGCTACTAGTCATGTAATCAGTTTAAGTATTAATGTCAGTAACCAGGAATGATTTTATATCAACCCTACAACCAAGACTTCCTCAGCTATACACAAACACCACATTGGCGACGAGGATGACCTGTGAACGTAGGTATTTCTTGAGCTTCAAATACAAGGAAGGAACATGCTGTCTTGCCCATGGAGGAGGAAGAGAAGTCGTGCTGTGAGCACCATACCCAATGCTGTATGCTAACCAATGCTGTGCACTAAACAATGCTGTGTGCTAGCCAATGTTGTATGCTAACCAATGCTGTGTGCTAACCAATGCTGTGTGCTAACCAATGCTGTGAGCATCCCAAGCTATGTGCTGACAAGCTGTTTACTGAGGAATCTGCGATCCATGTGTGCCAACGCTGTGTACG
>WNGS01163446.1:84495-104896 GCA_020271785.1 Procambarus virginalis | reverse complement strand
AGCTGGGCACACTTTGCAAAGTTTTACATCCCGGGGGTCATGGAGGCAGCGGCAGGAGTTCAGCCCAGTGAATCAAGGATTCACGTGAGGTCAACATTTTTCCTGTAAATTCCGCTAAGAGTTTTGGTAGAGAAGTTTCACGTGAAATCAGACTTTCAGGATGGGTCACATATGACCTCTATGTCCCAGGAGAGATCACAGGTGACCATGATGCCAAAGAGACGTCACATGTGACGTGATGCGCAGGAGAGGTTACATGTGACCTTCATGCCCAGGAGAGGTCACATGTGGCCTCAGTTTCCAGAAGAGATCACCTGTGATAGTTATGCTTAAGATAAAAACTGATAGGTTCATGTTTCTTTGTTGTGGAGACAATATAATTTTCATAGTTTCTCTTTGGTGATCTTCTCATGTTTATATAGTCATTCTTGGCCCTTTTGCATATATTCCAGTTTACGTTCACCTGAAATCTTACTTCCAGGAAGGGTCACATATGACTTCTATGTCCAGGAGTTTTTTATTATTATTATTATTTTCTACCACAGACATGGCCACACATTTACAATGCTAAGCAGCATATATACATTTTCTTCTGTCCTCCATGGACAGGGTTAGAGATGTGTTAAACATATAGATCAGGAGTTTATTGAACAATCAACCACAGAAGGTGATTCGGTGCTTTTAAAATGTTAAGCTAACCTACATACGTAAATACATAGATACACAGATTTACGTATGCCCTACATAAAGTGTTCGATGTGTCTTTTACATAGTGTCATTAATGTGTATTTACATAGGTGAAATGTAATCCTGATCAGCTTCCATATATACTTTATACACATACACACACACATATACGTACATATACATGCATATGTACACACACATGCATTCACATACATTTGTTTCTTTTACTCTGAGAGGGTGAGATAGCTGATGAGAAACTTGTGTGCAATTAAGCACTTAATCACTGAAGGTGATTAAGGTGCTTTTACAAGCTCAGGTTATATAGTTACATCACATACATACATTGTATAATTGATACATTACATGGTCAATCTTGGGTACAAGTCCAATATATCATCAAGTGTTCCAGTACTCATACAGTAATTACAGAGTTCAGCATACCTCAGCCCAGGAGGGCGAAGTTAGTCAGTATGGGACATTCTACAAAATAATGTTCAAGTGAGTGCATGTTTTCTCTTTCACAAAGTTGATACATTGTGTACTCAACATTTGGGTTTTGAGAAAGCTGCCAGATACGTCTATATCCCAGGCGTATTCTGGCCACTATAACATCACATTGCCGGGTTCTTGTTCTATTAGTCCCATATGTGAATGTCTCCTCACGATATCTATCATAATATTTAATGCTACAACTTTCAGGTCTTTGTGAATTTGTTCGGTCGGTGAGATCTTCATTAGATATTTGTTTAAGTATTCTCTTTGTCACTGCTAATGAAACACCCATATCAATTTCTACCACAGGTTTTCTACAGGCTGTCTTTGAAAGCATATCAACAGTGTCACGCCTTGAGATGCCAACATGTGATGGTATCCATAGGAATTTAATTTCAAATCTGTTTTCTTTAGCAGCTAAAACGTTCATTCGAATATCACTGACTATTTTCTGGGTATTACTACTATGTGCGTTCAATGCCAGAAGTGCACTCTGCGAGTCACAGTATATAAGTCCACTGCCTTTGTCTTTTAAAAATTCAGTGGCAAGGTATATGCCTGCAAGTTCGGTTTGAGTTGTACTTGCCCCAGTCATTGACGCGCTTCATTGCTGTATGTACGAGAGAAGATTGTTCATATATATTACATGCACATCCGGTACATCGTCCACCTTCTTGTACAGAACCGTCGGTATAGCACTGATACACATCGTTACCCATACTCTGAGTACTTTCAGTGATGCTTTTCACTGTTAACTGTTTTAATAATGTAGAGTGCACACTTTCTTTCTTGGGCGCATTTACAAAATAAACTGATAGATCCCAGTTATTCCATGGAGAATTTGGTTGATTAATCATTAATTGAGTTGGGTACATATTTAATATTTTGATGGAGTTGGCTACCTTGTAAAACCAAAGTACATAATCAGATTTCGTTCTTCTTCTATAGATCTCAGGTGAGTGCAGCATATAAGAAAGTTTAGCTTGAAACTTCATGTGTTGTCTAGATCTGCTCCGTGCCTTCACGCCGAAAACTGTGCTAATAGACAAAATTCTCTCAATTATGGTAGGTAATTTTAACTCTGCTCTCATATTATCTATTCTCGTGGACTTTGGAGCCCCCAAGGATAGCTTCATTTTGCAAATTTTCAAGAGATTTCAGGTCTTTGTCTGTATACAGTGTGAGATGTAGAGCATTGTAGTCAATCACAAAGGGTATAAATGATACATAAAACATTCTAGCAAGTCTCACGTTAATTCCATGATTGACACCAACAAGGACCCGCAAGGGCTTTAATCTCTCCCACAGTCTCCTCTTGAGAGAAGAAAGGTACCCAGGGTCGTTAATGGGGACACCAAGGTATCTGTAAGACTCGCAGTTCTCAAGTGCTCGCCCATCTATATGATAATTGGGTGGTGGAATACCACATGGAATGAGGGCACGAGTTTTCTGTACAGAGATAAGGAGGCCACATTCCTCAGCTCTAGTAGCAAAACCATCGAGCAGAACTTGCATTAGGCTTGGAGGCAGCCTGTAAACATATATCATCAGCATAACAAATGACAGTGTCTTCATTATTAGTTGGAAGATCTTTAATAAGTTTATGCATCAGAACGTTGAACAACAAGGGGCTGAGGACCCCTCCTTGTGAAGTTCCCAGTTCAAAGTGTTTGCTCTCTGTGCTTTTAACTCCATTTTTAACAAATATGTTTTAACAAAACATATGCTGTTCGATTAGACAAATAGCCCTTTATCCATTTCAGTAATTTTTCTTGCAGTTCCAGCTCGGCAAGCTGTTCCAGTATGTTTTTTCTGTTTGCTGTATCAAAAGCTGCTGCTAGGTCGATGAAGACTGTTTGAGGGGATGCTTCAATATGTGCGAAGTACTCAACAAAACAGTGTTGTGTACTGAGCCAAGGCATAAATCCAAACAGTTAGGGTGACAGGTGCCCTTGTATACGATACATGAGTCGGTTAAGAACAATGCGTTCAAGCAAGCCCAGGAGAGGTCACAGGTGACTGTGATGCCCAGGAGAGGTCACATGTGACCGTGATTTCCTGGAGAGGTCACATAAGATTGTGATGCCCAGGAGAGGTCACATGTGACTGTGATGCCCAGGGGAGGTACCCTGTGACCTCCATTCCCAGGAGAGGTAACCTGTGAGAGTTATGTCCAGGAAAAAATGAGAGGTTCATGTTTCTTTGCTTTGGAGACAGTATAATTTTCTTAGATTCTTTCTGGCAATCTTCTCATGTTTATGCAGTCATTCTTGGCCCTTTTGCATCTATTCCAGTGTACGTCTGTCTTTTGCCTTCTGTACTTCCTCTACTCCCTCCTGCTTTTTTTATTTTGCATCCTGGCAGTGCTTAATGAACCACGGGTTATTATTTCTCTTAATTGTTTCCCTTAACTCTTACTTTAATGTATTCTCCTTTTTATAGTCTACTCTCAGTTCCCCTGACCCCATGTCTTATAGGTACTATTTTGAGATCGATCATGTAGTCGAATCCCCCTGCCGGACACAATGGCCACTTGACTCATAGTTGTATTTCAAGTTGTCAATGTCTTCCTCATTCTGGGTGAAGATCAAGTCCAGTAGCCTTGGTGTATCTCTTTCCTTTCTCTTGTGTCGTCCTTCACATGCCTTTGGAGGATTTCTGGTATCCCAGTCAGTCTCTCCACGATTTAGGTCCCCGATGGATAAAAGTTTAGGTTTCATTCTGTGTGCCACTGTTGCTGCTCTCTGCCTCATCCATGCATGATTTGTTGTTGTTATCATATTCTTGCCTGAGTCTTCGGTTGTTCGGCAGGGGGGATGAAAATTGCCAGAACCACAATTCGTATTCAATCTGGGTCGAAGGGACACCCCGGGTCGTGAGGGACACCCCGAGACGTGGGGACACCCCGGGTCTTGGGAACGCCACTGATCGTGGGGACGCCCTAAGTTGTGTGGATGTCCCGGGTAGGGGGCCACCCTGGGTCGTGAACACCCCGGGTCGTGGGGACACCCTGGGTCGTGGGGACACCACGGGTCGTGGGAACACCCTGGGCCGTGGGGACACCCTGGGTCGTGGGGGACATCCCGGGTCTTGGGAACGCCACTGGTCGTTGGGACGCCCCAAGTTGTGGGGACGCCCCGGGTCGTAGGGACAACTAGCGGTCACTTCCAGAGTGAGGCTGAAGAATCGGTACACAGTGAGGTCCCAGCGCTTCGTTCACGTCCTTGCTAGACACAGTATCAGCTGGACTGCACAGTACTGCCAACACACCCTATAGACCGGTAACACACACTAGATACAGAGTATTAGACAGAGTATTAACGAGACGCTGCATAGTAATGTCACACCTACAAATAGACCGGTGACACACTAGAAATAGTATCAACGAGAAGCTGCACAATACTGCCACACACTTATAGGCTGGTGACATACTAGACACTGAATCATCGAGAAGCTGCACAGTACTGCCAAACGCACATATATAGGCCGGTGACACACTACAGATAGTATCAACGAAGCATCACACTACTAACACACACTTATAGATCGGTGACACACTAGACACATTATCAATGAGAAGCGGCACAGTACTAAGTACTACCACACACACACACACAGATCGGTGACACACTAGACAAAGTATCAAGGAGTATCAACGAGAAGCGGCACAGTACTAAAACACATTTATAGATCGGAAACACTAGAGACACAGTATCAACGAGAATATGCACCACAGTACTTCCAGACACACATATAGACCAGAAACACTAGAGACACAAAGCAACGAGATGCTGCACAGTACTGCAACCCTCACTTACAGACCGGTGACACACTAGACACAGTATCTCCGTGAAACTGCACAGTTGTGCCACCAACACTTATAGACCGGAGACACGAGAGACACAGTATCAATGAGAAGTTGCACAGTACTCCCACACACACACACATATATAGACCGGAGACACTATATACACAGTATCAACGAGAAGGTGCACAGTTCTACCACCCATACTTATAAACCGATAGCACACTAGACATAGTATCAATGAGAAGCTGCACAATACTCCAACACACACATAAACCGGAGATACACTAGACACAGTATTAACGAGAAGCTGCACAGTGCTGCCACACACAGATAGACCAGAGACATTTGAGAGACACAGTAGCAAAGAGAAGTTTCAGAGGTCTCCCGAAACACATTTATAGTCCGGTGACACACTAGATACACAGTATCAATGAGAAGCTGAACAGTACTGGCACACACACTTCTAGACCAGAGTCACTAGAGACAGAGTATCAACGAAAAGCTGCACAGTTCTGTCAAACACACACTTATAAACCTGTGGCACACTAGAGATAGAATCAACGAGAAGCTGCACAGCTCCTGAACACGAGGATTTCTAGTATTCCAGTCAGTCTCTCTATGATTTAGGTCCCCAATGACTACAAATTTTGGTCTCATTCTGTGTGCTACTGTTGTTGCTCTCTGTCACATCCATGCATCCTTTGTTGTTGTCATCATATTCTGCCTGAGTCTTCTGTTATTTAGCGGGAGGTTGTAAATTACCAGAACCACAATTTTGTTCCATTTGGGTCGTGGGGACACTCCGGATCGTGGGGACACTCCGGATCGTGGGGACACTCCGGATCGTTAGGACACCCCGCATCATGAAGACACCTAGGGTCGCAGGAACGTCCCAGGTCGTGGAAACGCCCCGGGTCGTGGGGACGCCCCGGTTCGTGAGGATACCCTCCATCGTGGGGACACCCTTGGGCAAGGGGGACGCTCCAGGTTGTAGGGACTTCTGGTCACTTCCAGAGTGAGGCTTCGTTCTCGACCTTGCTAGACGCAGTATCAACGTGATCACAATACTGCCACACCTTTTCACCTAGTTGTACTCACCATATTGCAATTCCTGGGGTTGAGCTTCGTTCTTTGGTGACGCCTTCAACCTCAATCAACAAGTGTACAGGTTCTTGAGCCTATTGGGCTTTATCATATCTACATCTGAAACGGTGTATGGAGTTTGCTTCCACCACATCACGTCCTAATGCATGCCATGTGTGTGTGTGTTTGTTTGTGTGTGTGTGTGTGAGTGTGTGAGTGTGTGTGTGTGTGTTTGTGTGTGTGTGTGTGTGTGTGTGTGTGTGGTGTGTGTGTGTGTGTGTGTGTGTGTGTGTGTGTGTGTGTGTGTGTGTGTGTGTGTGTGTGTGTGTGTGTGTGAGTGGTGTGTGTGTACTCACCTATATGTACTCACTATATGTGTCTGCAGGATCGAGCATTGACTCTTGGATCCCGCCTTTCGAGCATCAGTTGTTTACAGCAATGACTCCTATCCCATTTCCCTATCATACCTGGTTTTAAAATTATGAATAGTATTGGCTTCCACAACCTGTTCCTTAAGTGCATTCCATTTTCCCACTACTCTCACGCTAAAAGAAAACTTCCTAACATCTCTGTGACTCATCTGAGTTTCTAACTTCCATCCATGTCCCCTCGTTCTGTTACTATTCCGTGTGAACATTTCGTCTATGTCCACTCTGTCAATCCCTCTGAGTATTTTATACGTTCCTATCATGTCCCCCCTCTCCCTTCTTCTTTCTAGTGTCGTAAGGCATAGTTCCCCAGGCGCTCCTCATACCCCATCCCTCGTAGCTCTGGACGAGTCTCGTTGCAAACCTCTGAACCTTTTCCAGTTTCATTATGTGCTTCTTTAGATGGGGACTCCATGATGAGGCGGCATACTCTAAGACTGGCCTCACGTAGGCAGTGTAAAGAGCCCTAAATGCCTCCTTACTTAGGTTTCTGAATGATGTTCTAACTTTTGCCAGTGTAGAGTACGCTGCTGTCGTTATCCTATTTATATGTGCCTCAGGAGATAGATTAGGTGTTACGTCCACACCCAGGTCTCTTTCGCGCGTCGTCACAGGTAGGCTGTTCCCCTTCATTGTGTACTGTCCCTTTGGTCTCCTATCTCCTAGTCCCATTTCCATAACTTTACATTTGCTCGTGTTGAATTCCAGTAGCCATTTCTCTGACCATCTCTGCAACCTGTTCAGGTCCTCTTGGAGGATCCTGCAATCCTCATCTGTCACAACTCTTCTCATCAACTTTGCGTCATCCGCAAACATCGACATGTAGGACTCTACACCCGTAAACATGTCGTTAACATATACAAGAAATAGAATTGGTCCCAGCACCGATCCTTGTGGTACTCCACTTGTTACTGTTCGCCAGTCCGACTTCTCGCCCCTTACCGTAACTCTTTGGCTCCTTCCTGTTAGGTAGTTCCTTATCCATGCTAGGACCTTTCCCCCTACCCCCGCCTGGTGTGGCGCGTGTGTGGCGCCTTGTATGTTTTNCCACTCCTGGCCGTCTTCCGGCGCTTCGTCTGAGAGCCAGGCTGACCCGGGACAGCAGTGGTGAAAGGACGACGAGAGGGGCGGCCTGCTTCCAATAACTCATCCGCCTCCAAGGGTTCCACACCAAGGGAGAAGCACATACCAATCCAAGCGCACCAGAATCTGGCGCGACATCATCCACTGGCGACAACACAGGGCCACCCCACCGAAGCGTCAACATGACGGCGATGGCAACCGGGGAGGATGCACCTCCACATGCGTGACCACAGCACTACCTCCCACATCAGGGGGGGTCCACAGACATGGACCCGGCACGTCAGCACCAGTGGGGCGCACCGCACCCACAACGCCATCATCACCGGCAGGTTCAGGGGGGGGGGGGTTCAACCCGGCAGGATTATCCCTCCGGTCCACAAGGCCATGTAGAGGCAGGAAATCCTCTTCTCGGAAGACCTGACCAACCGCACGGTGCCATTACGACAACCAGCAGGCCTGGTGTCCAGCCATACCACACCAAACATGTCGATCCTGTCCCGCATAAAAGCACTACACCTTGAACCCCCAGCAGCACCATCGACGACGGGATCGCCTTCCTCAGCTTCATGGTAACCGTGCGGGTACCAATCAGGACGCCACGGAGACGCCAGACTCAGCATGTTCGCCCGACAGGCGAGAACACTCCCATATCCCCCAAAGAACCGCGGAGCAGGCTCTCCGGGAACTCAAACGGCAGCCCCCGTACTACCACAAACGTCACAGGAATGCACAAGTCCGTACAGAAACCGTACCCGCCGCACCAGGCAAAGGTACATACGCCCATCAACTTGCCGACCACATCCCGATACACCACAGCCTCAGTCAGCTTAACCAAGGCCCGATGTTCCCCAGCCAGCTGCCACAACACACATCTGCAGGGCCTGATACTCAGCACGTCCAGGAGAGCAACTTCCAACATGAGTAGTTTACAACTAGAGAAGGTCAGCTCAACAGTATCCACACTTTGTACAGGCGGCAAGGGCAACGCCATCCCACCATCCGCCAGGCCAGAGACCACAAAAAAACGCCAACAGCTGTGTGCACGCCAAGCGTCCAGGTAAGACTGAGGAGCGAATGCAAACAGAACCGCTCCGCACGGATGCCAAACAGCCAATCCAAGCAAATTTATATTGGTGTGTTTGGCTATGAAATTGGTTCGAGTCCAGAAGTATCCAGAACAGCATATAATCCAACCTGTCCTCGACTCAAGTCCATTACCACCTGCGATCAACCCCAGACACATTAAAAAAAATTGTACATCTGTTCATTCAAAATGCAAATTTTCTCAAATATAAATTATTATTATAATATATTATCATATTGGCATATATAGGCATAGGTTAGGTTAGGTTAGGTATTTAGGTTCTGCTGTGTGGTTATTTGTATTTGTGGTACGTGGGTGAATCATTTATTGCGTTGTGGTTGGAATAAAAGTCGTCAGTGAAGCACTTGTTCCGAAAGTGTTCCAACGTCATCAATTGTGAGGTCGTGTGTAAACCGTTTTCATTCATAACAGGAGGTTTGGCGTGTACATGGAATCACTTTGGGGTCTTTTTTGGAGGACGGCTGTATAAATCCTCTTGTACGTGGCAGAGTACGTGGCAGAGTCTATTATAGAGACACTAGTATTTGAAGGTGTGGGTGGAAAGACACTTGCCTTTTGGTACAATAACATTCATTCACAAAACTAATAATAATAATACAAGGCAACAAGGTTTAACGTTACGTTTAAAGTCCGTAGTGGCAGGCACAATACTTTACAATTCAGCCAGTATAGTCAAACTCCAGTTCAGATCGCTCGCGGCTCCTCGATATGACCAGTGGATCACAGTGAGTGATCACTCAGACGCAAGTGGAAGTGCTTAACGACTGCTGCAAACAATATAAATAATAACAACAACAAACACAACAGTCAAAAGACAGTCTTCTGAGCACCAAGTTAATTACATTAAAGCTCGTCTCTCTGGGTAGCAGTCAAAACACTCAATGACGTTCCAGTACTGTGTTAAACACAAGACAATGTGATCTAATCAATTGGCAATCAAAACAACTAGTTTACCCAATTTCGTTAATTATAGTCTCCTGGACAGTCTATCAAAAGCAGGGTATATACGTTAAATCGAGATCTGTCCACACAGACAGCCAGGCAATCAAACACTGCTTATCGAAGGAAATTAGTTATACACTGGATAATTAGCAATCATTGAGTAATTACTGTCACACTGACAGTCAATAAATCACAAAGAATTGTGTTAACACTGAGCTGATCACTTAGATCATTTGACAACCACGAATTAGTCAACACGTTGCTAATTACCTTACACTTTACTAATTACAATGATGTGGACTCTACACTGTAATTTAACCAGAACACAGATCATTTACCATAAATACCACAGGCAGACCAGATGTTCAGTCTTGCCCTCTGAGAGATGTTGACCCCAGGATGTCCTTAACACACTGAATCTCCCTCCCCCACTACTGACCTCTCAGACGCTGACCTAGGCTACTTGCCACATTAATCTTTGAAAATGATTACTACTAAAATCCTGTATTCGTCAGTAATACAGGAAACTTTATTATTCAAAATCAATTGGGAATAATCTAGATCCTTGAGCCAGGCTAATTACAATATTCACTAGCACTTTTATTTCACTAATTTAATGACAAACAAGTTGGTAGGGTACCTATTTTCCAGTGACGAAATATGTCTTATCTATTTCAGATCTTACTGAAGTCAAATGCTTCATTGCTAACATACAAGACTTATTCATTAATCTCAATTGACGTTAATGTTAACATAAGAACTTAACCTGATTAATAATTCCTACTAGTTCTATAATACCGTCATAATTCTCCTAGTTCGATAACTCGACACGGGGGGGGGGGGAAGGAGCACTGCTGTCTACAATGAGCTCTAATTCCTTGGGATGATGCAGACTACTAGTCAGGTCACTACCAATTCTCTCTCAATATTTCATGTGAGATCTTATGGACTTTCAATATTAACAGTCCTACTGTTACGTGGTTTTCTATTGGAACGAAAAAGAAAAAGTACATAAACGGAAATGACTATGCACAGTGGCGGTATCCATTTAACCGCACAATTACAATACACTCAATTTAGTATACCTCACAGTAATAATATATAAATGTGAAGAAAGTGTAATATTACACACACTCAAGTCAATCTACAGTAATCACACAGATTTACTGCAATTGCCTTACTTATGCTTCCTCATTCTGTGTAACTCTCCTGTGCGGGCTAGTGAGAGCAAGTGAGTGGCTGTAAGGCTGAATTGAATCAGCACAAGGAATATGCACTTCCGATAATGATACAATAATTAATTAAGGAGTACTCACTTTGATAACCGGATTACATTCAAACAATCTTTCTCACACTCTGTAAAACTCTGCCACTGATTGAAGATCAAGCACACGGACCGCCCGTGGTAGATTCCTTGAACCAGAAACACGTGTGTGGTGGAGTAGCATAGTTCACAGGATGCTGTGGGAGGCTGGTGCATGATAGCCTCTGAATCGTAAACGTAAGATTCCTTTGCCCCAAGGTGGTGGGGGAGGAAAGTGTGCGTAGCATTACGAATATAGTATAGAGAGTAGGCGAGCACCCACCACTGGTGGGGTAGTGGTATAACAAGATGGACACCACGTGTTAAGCACACGGGGTAAGTAAAAAAAAGTGGCTGGAAAATAAGTCACAACATTTCGTTAAGTTACGTTATTCACTCGGATTTTGACTAGTTCACAGGGAATTTTATATCTTTAATTTCAACCAACAGTTTAGTGAGGATATGTTGATGGATCGCTAAGATTAAAACGATGTTCACAGATTTGTAACTACAGTCCAGTTGTTCTGCAGGTGAACACGTGTGGAGTTACTCTTCACTGTATCTCTTATCTTGGTCAATATTCATTTGAGCGTCGTTGCGGTAACCGATTTTGACCACGGAATCGCGTAGCCGTGATTGACATACACTGTGATATATATGTGGGAAATTTTTACCCACCATATCTAATAATCATCTAAGAAATGTATCATATCTGTATCATATCTATATCATATCAAAATCGTATCAAAATCATATCAGAATCACAATAGATTCAATATATAGCTTGATCTTAGATGATAATGTCACTTGGATCACGTACGCGCTAGGGCCCTATAGATGCCTACGTGACTTTGTGCATGATCTCTCAAGGATCCAGAAGCTTCTAGAGGGATTTGTTAATTAATAATCTATTGGAACACTGATGCAATATCCGGTAGAGATAAATTGGATCCTTAATAAGAATCAGTGGTATTATCAAGTACTACTTATAATCTTTAAATCCTATATCTATTTTATTATAATCACATCTTATCTCAATCATAAGTCTAGACTGAAAAAATAATCAATCAATATTCATTGTAAGTTACCCCTCTCAAGGGAGAGGGGGGGGGGCATCTCGGGAACAAGAAGCGCCCACCACGCCCCGCAGGACTGTGTGTCTGTTTACAACTGAGTGAACACGTGACGGTTCCTTAGCGAACATTATTCAGCTCAAGGACACCTTATCTAATATCATTATCACCAGTGAACACTCTCTAGAACTGGGGAGTACCTGGACAATATATCAACAAGGAAAATTCTAGAACATTATGTAAAATAAGAGTGAAGTGGAGCACACAGTGACACTTGTCTCCACCTCCTTCATTCCTAATCTTCATAAAATATCTTCTGCAACGCAGTTAAATTCACGTAGCAACGCTACCAGATCATCAAACAGCAACGCTGTAATATAAAATATCGTGCCTAAACTCGCTACAAGAGAGTTGTTCAGTCTGGCACACTTGTCAGACAGGCACCCGGCTTCAGATAAGTTTATTGAATGTTATTACAGTAGCTTATTAATTGGCCAATTGTATGCTTGTAAAACTTTAATATCCTATAAGTCTGATTGTCGGTAATAAAGCGAGGCAACGCCTCATATTTCTGTAAGTTTATTAATATTGTGGTACAGCAGAGTCTTATCCAGCACTAAACCTCATGAGTGTCCATTGTCAGAAAAGTTGTTACAATAAATAAACAAAAACTCATGAGTGTCCAGAGTGTTGGAAGAGATTCAGTCAAGCTGACTGTACTTAATCATATACATTGAATATAAATACATTGTATATACTTGAATATATAAATTAAGTTAACAATTGCTTGCTTAGTTATTTTTTAAGTAATCATAAAGTTCATTTAATTGAATATAATTTTAGTACTTAGTAACAGTACTTGGACTACATTCAAGTCATTTATCATACTTTTACAATTTACTATTTGTATTGTTTATAGTATAAGTGTATTGGCTGTTAATTGCTATGGTGCTAGGCTAGACTGTGTATGTTTAAATCTCTGATTTAAACAGAGCCAGTGTTCAGTCAAATAACTGAATTTATTAAATCTTATCCTTGTATAAAATACAAGCTGATGTGAGATACCTGTTGGCAGGTGGATGTGGATCTTCAATCAACCTAACAACTAATTCACTCACCTCACCTGCCCCTTACAGCCCACAATCTGTCATTAGGAAAAGAGGAGCTAGGATTTACAACCCTAGCTAGAGATTTTAGTTGAATTAATTTACAGACAGTAATTTTAATTTAGTTCAGTACAAGTCCCTGGTAGTCTCCTCTTATATCAATCCCAGCAGGTTTTCCCACAATATAGCCGTGATTGATATATAAATTATATATATATATATATATATATATAATATATAATATATATATATATATATATATATATATATATATATATATATATGAATGAATGAACTCGCATTCAGACGGGATTTTCTGTAACTGGCAAAAATTACGGTAACACGTTCTCACAGATCAAAAGCCTCTCACAGAATTATTGCCCAGTGCAGGAAACCTCCTGGCGGGCCCCTCGACACTTCTTCATTGTTCTTTGAGGTTACCAATCAGACAACAGCATCTTGGAGGCCCAGTAGTGCCGCCTCCAATGAAATCTTGACCCTCAGTCACGTAACTCCCGTGACGTCACATCATACATGCGAATGTTTACACAGGCGAAGGAAACCGTTAGGAATTCTGGCCCAAAGTCCCTCTCGCTCCTTGCTGTCTCTAAGCAACTTCAGCTTAAACTTATGCTAATGCT
This sequence comes from Procambarus virginalis, assembly GCA_020271785.1. Taxonomy (NCBI): domain Eukaryota; kingdom Metazoa; phylum Arthropoda; class Malacostraca; order Decapoda; family Cambaridae; genus Procambarus; species Procambarus virginalis. The sequence goes on along the minus strand of WNGS01163446.1, from coordinate 91,145 downwards.
GTAATTCCTTTCACAACAAGCCATCGCAGCTTTACTGACCAGCTAAGGGTGTCTGTTCTCGATAGACTCCAAACAGTAAATGTCTAGCTCCCATATTAAGAAAACTAGAATGCGTGTACCCTTGTGCATCCTTGTTCACAAGGATGTGCTAATGAACCTTCCTTTTGCTGAAATCAGTTTCCTATTTTATCGGATTGTCTTGAACGAGTCTGTGCACTATAGAGACTGGGAGGTCCATCATGGTTTATCTGCTGCAAAATTCTCTCAGCAAGCTTGAGTGATCTTTTGGTCTATGCAGTGGGCAAAAGTCAGCAAAATATTTACAATTTTTCTCTTGAGTTTTCGAGTGAGTGGATGATATGAATGCCACCAGATCAACAACTCTCTTACGAGATCTGAGATCTCTCACCTTGGTGCAACAAAATTCATCAGCAATCTTGCAAGATTTATGACAGGCACCGGTGTGCAAAGTCTTTGTGCTTTATGCCTCTCTCTCTGCATATAGCTCAACAATGACCTAGTATCTAACCCTGTATTGTCCTGGCAGATCGAGGGTGGCGGCGGCAGGAGGCAGGACCATGACGCAGACGGAGGCTCTGCAGAAGAGCAATCTGGTGATACTGGCCGTGCCCTTTCAGCACGTCAGCACCCTCCCCTTCACCGAACTTAGCGGCAAAATCCTCGTCGACGTCAGTAATAGGTACTTACATATATAATAACAGCAAATGAATAAAAATGTATTCACCTGTTTGTGCTTACAGGGCCTGAGCATAAGTCGCTGCAATGGCTCCCTAACCCAATGGTACCCAACCACTTGGGCTGGACGGTAGAAGGACAGTCTCGCTTCATGCAGGTCGGTGTTCAATCCCCGACCGTCCAAGTGGTTGGGTACCATTCCTTTCCCACCCCTTTCCTAACTCTAATCCTTATCTCGATCCCTTCCAAGTGCTATATACTCGTAGTGGCTTAGCGCTTTCTCCCGATAGTTCCCTTCCCTTCCCTAACCTCTTGCTTTATTATCATTCCTTCTCTTATAACTATGCATGTAATTAGTTTAACTAACTGCACTTTTAGTTCATCCCAGTTGCTCTAACACTCAAGAAGTGCATCCTAATATCAACTTGGCTCATCCCACTTGATATTTTCCACATACTTTCTTTATGTCCGCTTTTTTAATAGTTTTATCCATTAGTAAAATTTTCCGCTAAAAATTGGAAACACGAGGTAGGAAGAATACACCCCGGGTCGTGGAGACACTTTGGGTCGTAGGGACACCCCAGGTCGTGGGGACACCCCGGGGACGTGGGGACACCACGAGTCGTGGGAACGCCCTGGGTTGTGGGAATATCCAGGGTCGTGGGAACACCCCCCGAGTCGTGGGAACACCCCAGGTCGTAGGGACATGGAGACGCCCCGGGTCGTAGGGACCCCCGGGTCGTAGGGACGCCCGGGTCGTAGAGACGCCCGGGTCGTAGGGACGCCCCGGGTCGTAGGGACGCCCCGGTCGTAGGGACGCCCTGGATCATGGAGACTCTCCGAGTCGTGGGGACGCCCTGGGTCGTGCGGACGGCCTGGGTCATTTGGACGCCCCGTTTCACAGGGACTCTCCGAGTCGTGCAGACGCCCCGGGTCGTGGGAACATCCGGCGGTCACTTCTAGATTGAGGCTGAGGAATGGGTACACAGTGAGGTCCCAGCACTTCGTTTTCGATCTTGCTAGACACAGAATCAGCTGGAAGCTACACAGTACTGCCACACACACACATATAGACCGGAGACACACTCGAGACAAGGCATCAACGTGAAGCTGCCACACACATATATGGACCTGTGACACACTAGACACAGTAACAACGAGAAGCTGCACAGTACTGCCAAACACACATATAGACCGGTGACACATTAGAGATAGTATCAACGAGAAGCTGCAAAGTAATGCCACACACGTAAACACCGGTGACACTAGACACAGTATCAAAGAGAAGCTGCACAGTAAAGCAATACACACTTATAGACCGGCAATACTTTAGAGACACTATCAACGAGAAGCTGCACAGTACTGATGCACACACACTTATAGACAGGAGACACACTAGAGACACAGTATCAACGAAAAACTGAACAATACTGCCACATACACTTATAGACCGGTGACTCACTAGAGATAGAATTAACGAGAAGCTGTGCAGTACTGCCACACACACACATACCTACCAGTGACAAACTAGACACAGTATCATCGAGAAGCTGTACAGTACTGCCACACACACACATACCTACCAGTGACAAACTAGAAACAGTATCAACGAGAAGCTGTACAGTACTGCCACATTCACATAGAGAGCTGGGCACACTTTGCAAAGTTTTACATCCCGGGGGTCATGGAGGCAGCGGCAGGAGTTCAGCCCAGTGAATCAAGGATTCACGTGAGGTCAACATTTTTCCTGTAAATTCCGCTAAGAGTTTTGGTAGAGAAGTTTCACGTGAAATCAGACTTTCAGGATGGGTCACATATGACCTCTATGTCCCAGGAGAGATCACAGGTGACCATGATGCCAAAGAGACGTCACATGTGACGTGATGCGCAGGAGAGGTTACATGTGACCTTCATGCCCAGGAGAGGTCACATGTGGCCTCAGTTTCCAGAAGAGATCACCTGTGATAGTTATGCTTAAGATAAAAACTGATAGGTTCATGTTTCTTTGTTGTGGAGACAATATAATTTTCATAGTTTCTCTTTGGTGATCTTCTCATGTTTATATAGTCATTCTTGGCCCTTTTGCATATATTCCAGTTTACGTTCACCTGAAATCTTACTTCCAGGAAGGGTCACATATGACTTCTATGTCCAGGAGTTTTTTATTATTATTATTATTTTCTACCACAGACATGGCCACACATTTACAATGCTAAGCAGCATATATACATTTTCTTCTGTCCTCCATGGACAGGGTTAGAGATGTGTTAAACATATAGATCAGGAGTTTATTGAACAATCAACCACAGAAGGTGATTCGGTGCTTTTAAAATGTTAAGCTAACCTACATACGTAAATACATAGATACACAGATTTACGTATGCCCTACATAAAGTGTTCGATGTGTCTTTTACATAGTGTCATTAATGTGTATTTACATAGGTGAAATGTAATCCTGATCAGCTTCCATATATACTTTATACACATACACACACACATATACGTACATATACATGCATATGTACACACACATGCATTCACATACATTTGTTTCTTTTACTCTGAGAGGGTGAGATAGCTGATGAGAAACTTGTGTGCAATTAAGCACTTAATCACTGAAGGTGATTAAGGTGCTTTTACAAGCTCAGGTTATATAGTTACATCACATACATACATTGTATAATTGATACATTACATGGTCAATCTTGGGTACAAGTCCAATATATCATCAAGTGTTCCAGTACTCATACAGTAATTACAGAGTTCAGCATACCTCAGCCCAGGAGGGCGAAGTTAGTCAGTATGGGACATTCTACAAAATAATGTTCAAGTGAGTGCATGTTTTCTCTTTCACAAAGTTGATACATTGTGTACTCAACATTTGGGTTTTGAGAAAGCTGCCAGATACGTCTATATCCCAGGCGTATTCTGGCCACTATAACATCACATTGCCGGGTTCTTGTTCTATTAGTCCCATATGTGAATGTCTCCTCACGATATCTATCATAATATTTAATGCTACAACTTTCAGGTCTTTGTGAATTTGTTCGGTCGGTGAGATCTTCATTAGATATTTGTTTAAGTATTCTCTTTGTCACTGCTAATGAAACACCCATATCAATTTCTACCACAGGTTTTCTACAGGCTGTCTTTGAAAGCATATCAACAGTGTCACGCCTTGAGATGCCAACATGTGATGGTATCCATAGGAATTTAATTTCAAATCTGTTTTCTTTAGCAGCTAAAACGTTCATTCGAATATCACTGACTATTTTCTGGGTATTACTACTATGTGCGTTCAATGCCAGAAGTGCACTCTGCGAGTCACAGTATATAAGTCCACTGCCTTTGTCTTTTAAAAATTCAGTGGCAAGGTATATGCCTGCAAGTTCGGTTTGAGTTGTACTTGCCCAGTCATTGACGCGCTTCATTGCTGTATGTACGAGAGAAGATTGTTCATATATATTACATGCACATCCGGTACATCGTCCACCTTCTTGTACAGAACCGTCGGTATAGCACTGATACACATCGTTACCCATACTCTGAGTACTTTCAGTGATGCTTTTCACTGTTAACTGTTTTAATAATGTAGAGTGCACACTTTCTTTCTTGGGCGCATTTACAAAATAAACTGATAGATCCCAGTTATTCCATGGAGATTTGGTTGATTAATCATTAATTGAGTTGGGTACATATTTAATATTTTGATGGAGTTGGCTACCTTGTAAAACCAAAGTACATAATCAGATTTCGTTCTTCTTCTATAGATCTCAGGTGAGTGCAGCATATAAGAAAGTTTAGCTTGAAACTTCATGTGTTGTCTAGATCTGCTCCGTGCCTTCACGCCGAAAACTGTGCTAATAGACAAAATTCTCTCAATTATGGTAGGTAATTTTAACTCTGCTCTCATATTATCTATTCTCGTGGACTTTGGAGCCCCCAAGGATAGCTTCATTTTGCAAATTTTCAAGAGATTTCAGGTCTTTGTCTGTATACAGTGTGAGATGTAGAGCATTGTAGTCAATCACAAAGGGTATAAATGATACATAAAACATTCTAGCAAGTCTCACGTTAATTCCATGATTGACACCAACAAGGACCCGCAAGGGCTTTAATCTCTCCCACAGTCTCCTCTTGAGAGAAGAAAGGTACCCAGGGTCGTTAATGGGGACACCAAGGTATCTGTAAGACTCGCAGTTCTCAAGTGCTCGCCCATCTATATGATAATGGGTGGTGGAATACCACATGGAATGAGGGCACGAGTTTTCTGTACAGAGATAAGGAGGCCACATTCCTCAGCTCTAGTAGCAAAACCATCGAGCAGAACTTGCATTAGGCTCGGAGGCAGCCTGTAAACATATATCATCAGCATAACAAATGACAGTGTCTTCATTATTAGTTGGAAGATCTTTAATAAGTTTATGCATCAGAACGTTGAACAACAAGGGGCTGAGGACCCCTCCTTGTGAAGTTCCCAGTTCAAAGTGTTTGCTCTCTGTGCTTTTAACTCCATTTTTAACAAATATGTTTTAAAAACATATGCTGTTCGATTAGACAAATAGCCCTTTATCCATTTCAGTAATTTTTCTTGCAGTTCCAGCTCGGCAAGCTGTTCCAGTATGTTTTTTCTGTTTGCTGTATCAAAAGCTGCTGCTAGGTCGATGAAGACTGTTTGAGGGGATGCTTCAATATGTGCGAAGTACTCAACAAAACAGTGTTGTGTACTGAGCCAAGGCATAAATCCAAACAGTTAGGGTGACAGGTGCCCTTGTATACGATACATGAGTCGGTTAAGAACAATGCGTTCAAGCAAGCCCAGGAGAGGTCACAGGTGACTGTGATGCCCAGGAGAGGTCACATGTGACCGTGATTTCCTGGAGAGGTCACATGTGATTGTGATGCCCAGGAGAGGTCACATGTGACTGTGATGCCCAGGGGAGGTACCCTGTGACCTCCATTCCCAGGAGAGGTAACCTGTGAGAGTTATGTCCAGGAAAAAATGAGAGGTTCATGTTTCTTTGCTTTGGAGACAGTATAATTTTCTTAGATTCTTTCTGGCAATCTTCTCATGTTTATGCAGTCATTCTTGGCCCTTTTGCATCTATTCCAGTGTACGTCTGTCTTTTGCCTTCTGTACTTCCTCTACTCCCTCCTGCTTTTTTATTTTGCATCCTGGCAGTGCTAATGAACCACGGGTTATTATTTCTCTTAATTGTTTCCCTTAACTCTTACTTTAATGTATTCTCCTTTTTATAGTCTACTCTCAGTTCCCCTGACCCCATGTCTTATAGGTACTATTTTGAGATCGATCATGTAGTCGAATCCCCCTGCCGGACACAATGGCCACTTGACTCATAGTTGTATTTCAAGTTGTCAATGTCTTCCTCATTCTGGGTGAAGATCAAGTCCAGTAGCCTTGGTGTATCTCTTTCCTTTCTCTTGTGTCGTCCTTCACATGCCTTTGGAGGATTTCTGGTATCCCAGTCAGTCTCTCCACGATTTAGGTCCCCGATGGATAAAAGTTTAGGTTTCATTCTGTGTGCCACTGTTGCTGCTCTCTGCCTCATCCATGCATGATTTGTTGTTGTTTATCATATTCTTGCCTGAGTCTTCGGTTGTTCGGCAGGGGTGATGAAAATTGCCAGAACCACAATTCGTATTCAATCTGGGTCGAAGGGACACCCCGGGTCGTGAGGGACACCCCGAGACGTGGGGACACCCCGGGTCTTGGGAACGCCACTGATCGTGGGGACGCCCTAAGTTGTGTCGATGTCCCGGGTAGGGGGCCACCTGCTGTCGTGAACACCCCGGTCTTGGGGGACACCCTGGGTCGTGGGACACCACGGGTCGTGGGAACAACCCTGGGTCGTGGGCACACACCTGGGTCGTGGGGGACATCCCGGGTCTTGGGAACGCCACTGGTCGTTGGGACGCCCCAAGTTGTGGGGACG
>WNGS01163446.1:66387-84395 GCA_020271785.1 Procambarus virginalis | reverse complement strand
TTTTTCAACCCCTACCCCAGATCCTCACTGTTCCTGCCCCCATGCCCTTCCTGTTTCTCCAGCCAGTTGGTCATTCCACAGTTTCCCCACCCCTAGCTCTCCTCTCAACCCCCACTCCCTCCCAGCCCCCTCTCCAGTCTCCCCTCCCCTCCCCAACCCCCTGACCTCCCTGTCAACCCACCGCAGTCTACCCTGCATACCCTAACCCGTGAACTCCCACCACACGCCTCTCCAGCCCCCCTTCCATCCCTTTCCCCAACTAACCCCCCAACCCCGGACCCCCTCAGCCACATCACGTCAGACCCCCATATCCCCCCTGTTCCAGATCCTCCCAGCCCCCTCACACCCCAGACTCCCCAGGTCCTTCTTCCTAGGCTCACCCATCCCAGACATCCCTTGCCCCCCAACGCCAGAGAAATCAACAGAAACTGAGAATGGACAGAAGAGAGTCAGCTTCAAGGTCATGTACTCGAACATAAATGGGATTACAAACAAGGCTAGTGAAAATTGGGAAAGAACACAAGAAGTAAACCCAGATGTAATTGGAGTCACAGAAACAAAACACTCAGGAATCATAACGAATGTGGTGTTTCCTCAGGACTACACTGTAATAAGGAAAGAGAGAGAAGGAAGGGGAGGAGGTGGAGTGACTCTACTGATGATAAAGGAATGGAGTTTCAAGGAAATGGTTATTCCAGGCTGTAAAAGGTTCAGAGACTTCATAACAGGCACCATGATGATGGGAGGACCAAGAGTAGTAGTAGCAGTGATATATAACCCACAACCAAATGAAAGAAGATCCAGGCAAGAGTATGACAGAAACAACATGGCAGTTAACATTATCATTGAGAGAGCAGCCGCTGCTGCCTGTAGAAATCGATCCTATCTGCTCATAATGGGGTACTTTAATCATGAAAGGATAGACTGGGAAAACAGGGAACCACATGGAGGTGAGGAAACATGGAGAGCAAAACTGCTGGAGGTGACGACTAGAAACGTTTTAAGTTAGCATGTCACGGGTCCCACGAGAATGAGAGACAATGATTAACTAGCAAGATTCGACCTAGTATTCACTGTGAACGATTCAAACATAAGGGAAATCGGTCTTGAACCCCCGTGGGTATGAGTGATCATAGTGTACTGTTGTTTGAATATCTGGTCGAAGAAGGGTTAATGTACTCAAGGAAGGTACCAGAAAGCAAGAGGCCGGCATTCCGGAAGGGAAACTATGAGGAGATGAGAAAATTCGTAACTGAAATAGCTTGGGAAACAGAGCTCAGAGGAAAGACGGTTCAAGACATGATGGACTACATCACACAGAAGTGTAAGGAGGCAGCAGACAAGTTCATCCTAGTCCAAAAGGAAAAAATGTGCAAGCTAGCAAAGCAGCTAAGTAAAAGGGCGTGGAGAAACTATAGAACCAAAAGAACACGAGAGAGCAGAGAAAGATACCAGAGCGCCAGGAATGAGTACGTCAGGGTGAGAAGAGAGGTTGCCAGGAATGAGTATGTCAGGGTGAGAAGAGAGGTAGAGAGGCAATATGAAAATGACATAGCGAGCAAGGCAAAGACTCAACCCAAACTGCTGCATAGCCACATCAGGAGGAAAACGACAGTGAAGGAAAAGGTAATGAAACTGAGGATAGGGGCAGAAAGATTCACTGCAAACGACAAGGAAGTGTGTGAGGAACTCAATAAGAAATTCCAGGAAGTCTTCACCTCAGAGCAAGGAGAAGTCCCAGAGATAAGGGAGGGAACATCAAAACAGACACCACTAGAGGAGTTTGTGATTACCAGTGGGGAGGGGAGAAAGCACCTGCTAGAATTGGACGTGACATAGGCTATAGGCCCGGATGGAATCTCACCATGGATTCTAAAGGAAGAAGCAGAAGCTCTGTGCCTATCACTCTCCATGGTGTACAACAAGTCACTGGTAACAGGTGACCTGCCAAAAAATTGGAAGACGTCCAATGCAGTCCCAATATACAAGAAGGGTGATAGGCAGGAGACACTGATCTACAGGCCAGTGTCCCTAACTTGCATTCCATGGAAGATGATGGAAAAGATTGTGCGAAAAAAGCTAGTAACACATCTGGAAAGAAGAGACTTCGTGACATCAGCATGGGTTCAGAGATGGCAAATCATGCCTAACAGGATTAATTGAGTTCTATGACCATGCAACAAAAATGAGGCAAGAGAGAGAGGGCTGGGCAGACTTCATATTTCTGGACTGCCAGAAAGCTTTTGATACAGTACCACATACGAGACTAGTGCACAAACTGGGGATGCAGGCAGAAGTGAAAGGAAAGGTACGCCACTGGATAAAAGAGTACCTATGCAACAGGACACAGCGAGTCACCGTGAGGGGTGAGGTCTCGGAGTGGCGGGGAGTCACCAGTGGAGTCTCACAGGGAACAGTCCTTAAACCTATACTGTTTCTGATTTACGTAAATGATCTCCCAGAAGGAATTGACTCGTTCCTCTCGAAGTTGCTGATGATGCAAAAATTATGAGGAGGATCAGGACAGAGGAGGATAGTATGAGGCTACAAGATGACCTAGACAAACTGAAGGAATGGTCCGACTAATGGCAACTAAAGTTCAACCCAAGTAAATGTAAGATAATGAAACTAGGAGGCCAGTCACTGGATACCGAATAGGAGACGAAGTCCTTCACGAAACGAGCAGAGAGAAAGATCTGGGAGTTGATATCACTCCAAACCTGTCTCCCGAAGCCCACATCAAAAAAATAACATCAGCGGCCTATGCGAGGCTGGCTAACATCAGAACTACTTTCAGAAACCTGTGTAAGGAATCCTCCACACAGGTGGAAGCTGAGTACCCAAATGAGCCACAGAGACATTAGAAAGAACTTTTCAGTGTCAGAGTAGTTAGTAAATGGAATGCACTAGGAAGTGATGTGGTGGAGGTTGATCCCATACACAGTTTCAAATATAGATATGACAGAGCCCAGTAGGCTCGGGAATCTATACACAGTTGATTGACGGTTGAGAGGCGGGACCAAAGAGCTAGAGCTCCACCCACGCAAGCACAATTAGGTGAGTACACATACCCCCCCCACAAACACACACACACACACACACACACACACACACACACACACACACACACGCGCGCGCGCGCGCCGGTGGCTGACTGGACAGAACGATGGGTGCGTGATCATGTAGTCCTGGGTTCGATTCCCGGGGCCGGCAAGAAACAATGGGCAGAGTTTCTTTCACACTGATGCCTCTGTTCCCTCTTACCTAGCAATAAATGGGTACCTGGGAGTTAGTCAGCTATCACTGGCTACTTCCTGGTGTGTGTGTGTGTGTGTGTGTGTGTGTGTGTGTGTGTGTGTGTGCGTGCGTGCGTGCGTGTGTGTGTGTGTGTGTGTGTGTGTGTGTGTGTGTGTGTGTGTGTGTGTGTGTGTGTGTGTGTGTGTGTGTGTGTGTGTTCACCTAGTTGTGCTTGTGGGGGTTGAGCTCTGCTCTTTCGGTCTGCCTCTCAACTGTCAATTAATCAACTTTTACTAACTACTAATTAAATTTTTATTTATTTTTCCACACAAACACACACCCCAGGAAGCAGCCGTAACAGCATCCTAACTCCCAGGTACCAATTTACTGCTAGGGTAGCAGGGGCATCAGGGTGAAAGAAATCTGCCCATTTTGTTTCTGCCATCACCGGGATTGAGCCCGGATCCTAGGATTACGAGTCCAGAGCGACGTCCACTCAGCTGTGAGCTATCAGGTGTGTGTGTGTGTATTCACCAAGTTGTGCTTGCGGGGGTTGAGCTCAGCTCTTTCGGCCCGCCTCTCAACTGTCAATTAATTGTTACTAACTACATTTTCTCCATCACCTTGCATGGTATACGAGTTAGGGAAAATGGCCTGTAGTACAATGCCGCTTGCATGTCACCCTTTTTGTATATTGAGACTACATTAGCTGTCTTCCTGCTTTCTGGTAGGTCTTTTATTTCCAGTGACCTGTTATACACCATAGAGAGTGGCACACTTAGTATTTCTGCACCTTCTTTTAGCATCCACGGTGAGATTCCGTCAGGCCCAACAGCTTTTGTCACTTTCAGCTCCATCAGATTTCTTTTGACCTCATCACTGGTGAGGTCAAAATCTTCCAAGGCTGCTTAGTTTGCGTCCTCTTCATTTAGCGCAGGCTCGCATGTGCTAATTGCCAACCTCGCATACGCCGCAGATGTTATTTTTTTTATGTAAGCTTCAGGAGAGGGGTTTGGCGTGATATCAACCCCTAGCTCTTTCTCTCTGTCCGTTTCATGAAGGACTTCATCTCCCATTCATTATCCTGTGTCTAGTATTTTGTTTCACCGCCTAGTTTCATTACCTTAAATTTACTCGGGTTGAACTTTAGTAGCCATTTCTTGGACCATTTATTCAGTTTGTCTAGGTCACCTAGTAGCCTCATACTACCTTTCTCTTTCTTAATCTTCCTCATAATGTTGGCATCATCAGCAAACAATCAGATGAACGAGTCTATACCCTCTGGGAGAACATTTTCATAAATCAGAAACAGTATAGGTCCAAGGAGTGAACCCTGCGGGACTCCACTCCCGCAGGGTTCACACTCAGCACTGTGTATGTGCTGAGTGTGGTGTGTGTTTGTGCTGAGTGTGGTGTGTGTTTGTGCTGAGTGTGGTGTGTGTTTGTGCTGAGTGTGGTGTGTGTTTGTGCTGAGTGTGGTGTGTGTTTGTGCTGTGTGGTGTGTGTTTGTGCTGAGTGTGGTGTGTGCGTGTGCTGAGTGTGGTGTGTATTCACCTACTTGTGCTTGTGGGGGTAGAGCTCTGCTCTTTCGGCCCGCCTCTCAACTGTCAATCGACTGTTTCTACTACTTCTATTTTTTTCCACACCACATACACACACACGCACACACACACCAGGAAGCAGCCCGTGACAGCTGACTAACTCCCAGGTACCTATTTACTGCTAGGTAACAGGGGCATAGGGTGAAAGAAACTCTGCCCATCGTTTCTCGCCGGCGCCCGGGATCGAATCCAGGACCACAGGATCACGTCTCCAGCGTGCTGTCCGCTCGGACGGCCGGCTCCCTGTGTGTGTGTGTGTGTGTACTCACCTAATTGGGCTTGCGGGGGTTGAGCTCTGGCTCTTTGGTCCCGCCTCTCAACCGTCAATCAACAGGTGTACAGTTTCCTGGTCCTATTGGGCTCTATCATATCTACACTTGAAACTGTGTATGGAGTCAGCCTCCACCATATCACTTCCTAATGCATTCCATTTGTCAACCACTCTGACGCTAAAAAAGTTCTTTCTAATATCTCTGTGGCTCATTTGGGCACTCAGTTTCCACCTGTGTCCCCTAGTGCGTGTGCCCCTTGTGTTAAATAGCCTGTCTTTATCAACCCTGTCGATTCCCTTGAGAATCTTGAATGTGGTGATCATGTCCCCCCTAACTCTTCTGTCTTCCAACGAATTGAGGTTTAATTCCCGTAGTCTCTCCTCACAGCTCATACCTCTCAGCTCGGGTACTAGTCTGGTGGCAAACCTTTGAACCTTTTCCAAACGTGTGTGTGTGTGTGTGTGTGTGTGTGTGTGTGTGTGTGTGTGTGTGTGTGTGTGTGTGTGTGTGTATGTGTGTGTGTGTGTGTGTGTGTGTGTGTGTGTGTGTGTGTGTGTATGCTGAGTGGTGTGTGTGTGCGTGTATGCTGAGTGGTGTGTGTGTGTGTGTGTGTATGCTGAGTTTTTTTTGTGTGTGCGTGCTGAGTGTGGGCTGTGTGTATGCTGAGGGTGGTGCGTGAGTGCTGCGTGTGGTGTTTGCGTGCAAGGACCATAACCCACCTCAACTGTAATCAACATATACATATATTACAGTTAAGAATGATGTTAATGGGAGACAAGGAATGTAAACACAGTCTACGGTGTTTACCGTAGATTGGGTTACCTAATATTGATTTGTCAAAAATATTTTGACAAATTAATAGATTTTGTTTATTTAAAATTTGAAAGCAAATTTTTACAATTCAGGTTCTAATTATTTATCTTTTGTCCTTTCATTTTTAATGAAAATGTTATTAAGGCTGGAATTAACAGTTAATTTTTACTGTTAAAACCTGTTCAACTTTAGCATAGAAATTTCACCTGCAGGAAGGGGTAGTGAACTATCAGGGGAAAGTGCCAAGCCATTTCGACTATATAGCCCTGGGAAGGGGTCAGGATATAAGGATTTGGGATGGGATGGGGGGTTAGGAATGGTGCCCCATCCACTTGGACGGTCGGGGATTGAACGCCGACCTGCATGAAGCGAGACCGTCGCTCTACCGTCCAGCCCAAGTGGCAGGAGGTACTAATGTTTTTCAAGGGTGCTCGAGAACGTTAGTGACGTTTTAGTAAAGGTCGAACTTGTTATGTTCCCTCAGAGACCCAAAGACGTATGACCCGTCAGAGAGGAGCCAAGCGGAACACCTTCAGATGCTAGTGCCCTCCGCCAGAGTGGTGAAGGCCCTCAATGTTCTTTCTGCTTACACGCTCTCCAGTGGAGTGCGAGGCAGCAAAGAGGTGAGTCACTCTCTCCAGTGAAGTGTGAGGCAATAAAGAGGTGAACCACTCTCTGCAGAGGGGTGCGAGGCAGCAAACAAGGTGAGTCATTCTCTGAAGAGGAGTGCGAGGCAGCAAAGAGGTGAGTCTCGGCATGTGAGGTGACAACATAACAGCTGTGGGCAAGTGGTGAGACGGACATATGCATAATAACTCTGTGTTACAGGAAGCCTACTGTTTTGCACGCCATAATTTATCTGAACAAAAGATGCCATGAGTGGCTTGTCACTCTACAGTTACAGTTACATTACTTGAGCAGTTTCCTGCCAGAAGTAAATGCTTATCAGCTTGTATCGACAGTGGGCTTTACCACGTAATGAAAACTCTCAAGGCCGAGAATATTTTACACTTAACATTAAAGGAAACTTCAGATGGCCTGGTAACCGGTACTCGGCTGTAACTTTTAATGGTTTACAATACTCTCACATATATTTGTTTACCCCACACTCGAGACTATCCAGATGAACCAATTCCATTATCATGCCTGGAAATATATTCCATATATAAACTGCCACATTTCCAAAGTGTACCTAGAACAATAGTTCATCAAAGAACAGTTACAAGGTGTGTAAGAAAATCAAAACAAACTATAAGGTGCATATAGTACAACATTAATTCTGAAGTTTTTTCAGATATATCAACCACAGACTGGGGGGAAAGACTGCTTCTTAAACGAATTAGTAAAGCAATTACCTGATGGTAAAAATTGAGCGGCATTCTACAAATGTATTTTGTCTGAGTTCTTACTGAAAAATAAAGTATTATACCTTCGTCTTGAAAATTTTGAAGGTAATACAAAGGAGTTTGATATATTAAAAGCGAGGATGTTATTTAATAAATACTTAAAATTAAGGCAATGTCCACATTGCCATACGAAGGCTTTGCCAGCGTTATTCATGAATGTAGTGTTCCATGACCTTTATCTGTAATAAATCATTAGAGTCGAGCACAGCACCGGACTTCCGGAGACTTCTGGATGTGTAACTGATCGTCAACCAATCATTGTTCGTGATGTTCATCACACTCTGAGTCATTAGTTGGTAATGTGAAACACTGAAACTCCCGTGAGGTAAACTGGGCAACGATACGGCCTCGGTTTACCAGAAGCCTCGGGCTTCTGGTAAACCCCCGCCATCTTATGAGTACTAGCTGAGCACCCATGCGTGCTCAGCTATTAGTAATAGTAGCAAGAAGACTGCTAACTTGCTCATGAGAAAACTATCCTGACACCAGACTAAACTCATTATAAGAGAAAAATGTCATTTATGCCCTCACATGCCAAACTGGGGAGTGTTAGCCCAACAAACTCAATATATAGGCAAAACAACAACTTCCCTTAAGTGGGGCCTTAAAAGTGCACAAACTGCAAGACCCTATCAAGGTAGATGAAGTCTCTATACATAACTAGATCATCGCCAGAGATATCCTGACAAATAACACCAAAATAATCGACATATACAACAACAGTAGCATACTGGACATTGGCGAGGCACTATACTTTAAGCAAACCAAGCCAAGTAACAACAGTCAAGTTGTTACTTGACTAAATTACACTCTGCCATCATCGAGAACATGACGAAACATTCAATATACTGTCCAAGCCACCATGGAAAGAGGAGATTGTTCAGTTACAATAGAAGCAATGTCCCATAAGTGAGGTGCTTCGCCATTACCTCATCCCTGGCAATATATCAAGCAGCAATAACACTTATAACCTTAAAGGCTATTCATGCCCGTGCCACCTCGTGGGTGGTTTAACCTTCATCAATCAATCAATCACTTATAACACATTGTGCATCTATATCCGCCACCAAGATGGTATTGTTGAAACAAGAGTCTAAAATAAGGGTTTTACAGGAACTTCTTTTCGACGGTTCATAAAACGGAGGAAAGTGTCCTGAAAGATATTATTAATAAGAACGTTATTCCCATAGACAAAAACTAGAAGATACAATTTACAATTTACTACAAAGACAAGAAAACGGCCAACCTACTCATGAAGAACTCTCCAGACATCAAACAGAACGCCTTGAAAGAAACGTCGGCTATGCCTTCACATGCCCACTTGGGGATTGTCAGCCCCAAAGATCTCAGTATACAGGCAAGACAACAACGTCTCTTTCTAGGCGATTAACAATGTACAAACAACAGGGCATATAATCTCCTCACACAACCAGACCATCGCCAGAGAAATCTTAACAAGCAACTCAGAAATTATCGATAGATACAGCAACAGCAGGAGACTCGACATCAGCGAGGCTCTACACATAAAAAAATCAACACCAGCAATCAACAGCCAATTAACACATAATTACATTCTACCCACTTCAAGACCCCGAACCAACACAGAAGCAAGAAGAGAAAATACGCAATGTACCCAATGATTCGTGTTCTGAATATGTAAAATAATCTTTACCCATTGATTTGTGTTCTTTCACCTCACCCAAAAACCAGCTGTGGAAATACTCCTATTAATGTCACTTACTTCACTGTGTCTTGAGTGCTATCACCCGGTACTTTGGCATAGCAGGCCATGCTTACCGTACCTCTCAGCCACTGCTTAGGTATAAATACACCTATATCTGGTGTGGATTGGGGCAGCAAGGCTGAGAACCACTGCGGTTCGTCGGGCCTGCGGTGTGAAATGAGTGCCAGTTGCTGACATTGAGGGCGCTAATAAGAAGTCACCTGCATTTGGATCCGATATATCTCCATGTCTAGTAGTATTATGTGGTGTTGTTGCAGCTTATAGGCGTGTTGCATCCACTCCATCTACAATGGGGCCATCCCAGTCACATTGCTAGTACTCACCTAATTGTGCTTGCGGGGGTTGAGCTTTGGCTCTTTGGTCCCATCTCTCAACTGTTAATCAACTGGTGTACAGATTCTTGAGCCTACTGGGCTCTATCATATCTACATTTGAAACTGTGTATGGAGTCAGCCTCCACCACATCACTTCCTAGTGCATTCCATTTATTAACTACTCTGACACTGAAAAAATTCTATCTAACGTCTCTGTGGCTCATCTGGGTACTAAGTTTCCACCTGTGTCCCCTTGTTCGTGTCCCACCCGTGCTAAAAATTTTGTCTTTGTCAACCCTGTCAATTCCCCTGAGAATTTTGTAGGTGGGTATCATGTCTCCCCTTACTCTTCTGTTTTCCAGGGATGTGAGGTTCAGCTCCTTTAGCCTTTCCTCGTAGCTCATTCCTCTCAGTTCCGGGACGAGACTGGTGGCATACAGCTGAATCTACTCTAACTTTGTCTTGTGTTTAACTAGGTATGGACTGCAGGCTGGAGCTGCATACTCCAGGATTGGTCTGACATAAGTGGTATACAGGGTTCTGTATAAAGGATCAGGGTTAGTGGGTTTAGAAGGTAGCAGTTGAGGTGCTGGGTCTGGAAGAGAGACCCATTTGGTGGTGTGGTGTTTGAAACTGGGATCGTGAACCCCTAAATATTGACCTATGCAATCTGGAAGGATTTTCATCGCCAGGTTGTCAGTGGTCACTAAAGAGGACAGGAATGCTGGTTGAGCAATATGTGTTGCTGTGCGAACACCGCGGCCCCCAAGTATGACAGAGAGGGAAGTTTATTTCCACTGAATATCATTGAGAGAAAGGTTAAGGACTTTTTCTAACAATGATTTCAGCAAGCTGTCATTCTCCTCTATCCTTTAGACTATTGAAAGATGGTGAACATGTAAGAAAGTACATCAGTCTGAGGAGGGACAAGCATCTGTTGACAAGTTTAAGTGCAACGTGAGCATCATTGTCTTCAGTCCTCTCATCCATCCTCTTCAGGTCAGTGCTCTTACCAAGGACTTCGTCGATGGCCTTCTCTCCTAGAGGAGCTCCTAGGAGTGTGTTGTCCTCAGGTTTAGTTCTACGAATATCAGGCAAAACACCTTTTATTCGATCAATAATGTGCTGGTTAGTGGAAGTTATTTCGTAATCGGAAGAGTTCAGGGTGAAGCCTAGATGTGCTCCTTGCTCCAGAATTATTCCTATGTCCTCTAAGAGGGAGTCCATGGAACCAGCTCGTCGACCAAGAACCAAATGTTGAGCTCACTGGACAGGTTTTCATTGATTTCTTTAATGACCAGGTAGAAAAAAAGCAGCGAGTCACCCCTGTTAGACACTTTCTTGTGAGTCAGTTTTCCCTGAATAGTTGCTTCAGATCCTTGCTGTAACAAGAGAGTACAAATGGGTAGAGGGAAGGGAAATAACGATGAACAGCTTGGAGTACTGCATCCCTTCTTACTAGGTTTAAAGCAATTTTAAAATTTAGTTTGATCATGGTCTTTTCTTCTGTAATAATTGCAATGAAATCTCTAACTGTGTGTGCCTCAGCCTAACACCCTTGGGGAATGCAAAACCCGAACTGATTTAGCTTCAGCATGTCTGCTGCTGCCTGGCTAACTGTTCTAGCAGTAACATTAGCTACGAGGCACGAGGAGTGAATTGCCTACAGCTATTGATCTGATTCCTCTATCCTTTTTCCTCAGGGCACAGAGGGAAGCACCAAAAACAGAAAGGCCGTATGGTCTCTGGTATGTTGCCAGTCAAACATGTGCTGGTGAGACTATTTAGTTCCACCAAAAGACTCTGTGTAATGTGTCCTAGAGTGCAGTGTTGAGTATTTGTGTAACATGGTTGGGTCTTAGTCCTGTGAACTCAACTTCTGATCCTGGTGGGAAGGATAAAGCTGTTTTATGGACCACGGTTTCGACCATATACAGGGGTTCTGCTCTGGTTACACCGACTGATGGAACACTGTCGTCACGTGCGGCTCTGGTGGGTGTTTGTCTCTCAGGGCTTGTGCTGTATCAGCATCTCTGGTGGCAACTGTGTCCTCACAGGTGATGCCTCGTATTGTCCATACAGTGTTGCCATCTTCTATTTTCATCCTTATTGTTGCTCTCATTTTGGATGCTTCGGTTGCTTTTTGTTACCTCTCCTGTGGTGGGTATTTATGGCATGAGAAAGAAGGGGCACCTGAGTGTGCTCTCTGAGAAAACTAGCTATGGCTTTAATGACTGAGAAAGCTAGTGTTTTGTCTCGCCTTTCAAGGACAGCTACGCATATGTTACCAAACAGTAGGAGGCTGTGTCATACTTGAGATGTTCCAGAAAAGTCAGTGATTTTTTTCAGGAGGTTGGAGAGTTTGGCTGCTGTATGGGGACGGGCGGCTTCTGGGATGTATTGCAAGGTTCCACCCGATGCCACTCTGGTGGTTTCTAATAGGGTGTGTCGAAATGAAGCTGTGGAAGGCCTTTTCTCAGACAGCTGATGTGGGCTGTTGATTGATACTCTCTTTCAGAGGGCGCAACCAACCCAGACATTGGGTTCCATTACAGGTATGTAATGGAACATCCCCGTTATTCTTGAGATACCACACCCTGTCACACACTTGTGCCTTGTCTGCTACTGATTGATGGCTCCTCATAGCTGAGAGAAGCCTGGATCTATGTTGTAATCTACGACATTGGCGGGGGCTGGGCGGGCGTTGAGAGGGAGGGTGGACATAGGTGGTGGCTGGAGTGACAGTCAGCTGGCCGTAATAATCACCACTCGGATAAGAGCGTATTCCTCTTTCTTGGGAGAGAGACACAAAATATAGACACAATAAGATATATATACAAACACACACACACACACACAACCCTGTGGAGTCCCACAGGGTTCAGTCCTTGGACCTAAACTGTTTCTGATATATGAAAATGATCTCCCAGAGGGTATAAAATCGTTCCTCTCATTGTTTACACATGATGTACAAATTATGAGGAGGATTAAGACAGGAAGATAGTATGAGGCTACAAGATTAACTAGACAAACGAAATGAATGATCCAACGAACGGATGCTAAAGTTCAGCGCGAGTAAATGTAAGGTAATGAAACTAGGTGGTATCATAGGGTGACATGAAACTTGCCTCCATAGTGTCTGCAGGCAAGACACAGGACACCGTATGGGATATAAAGTCCTTCATGAAACGGACAGATAAATATCTAGTAGTTGATATCATGCCAAACCTGTCTCCTGAAGCCTACATAAAAAGAATAACATCTGTGGCATTTGCAAGGTTGGCAAACATCAGAACTGCCTTCAGGAACCTATGTAAAGAATTATTCAAAACTTTGTATACTACGTATGTAAGATCAATCCTAGAGTATGCGGCCCCAACATGGAGCCAGTATCTTGTCAAGCACAAGACGAAGCAGGAAAAGGTTCAGAGGTATGCCATTAGGCTAGTCCCAAAACTAAGTGTGTGTGTGTGGTACGAGGAAAGTACGAGGAAAGAGTTACGAGGAAAGGCTGTGTGAAATGCCCCTTACGTCGCTGGAAGACAGGAGAGATCGGAGAGACATGATCACTAGCTACAAAATTCGCCGAGGAACTGACAGGGCAGATAAACATAAACTGTTTAACACGGGTGGTACGCGAACAAGGGACCACAGGTGGAAACTGAGAACCCAAATGAGCCACAGAGACGTTAGAAAGAACTTTTTCAGTGTCAGAGTAGTTAACAGATGGAATGCATTAGGCAATGATGTGGTGGAGACAGACTCCATACACAGTTTTATATGAAGATATGATAGAGCCCTATAGGCTCAGAAATCTATACACCAGTAGCACAGCTAGGTGAGTACTCATGCATCACACACTCACACTCACACACACACACACACACACACACACACACACACACACACACACACACACACACACACACACACCACACACACACACACACACCACACACACACACACACACACACACACACACACACACACACACACACACACACACACACACACACACACACACACACACACACACACACACAGGGGCCAGGTAGCCTGGTGGATATCGCGCAGGACTTGTAATTCTGTGGCGCGGGTTCGATTCCCGCACCCGGCAGAAACAAATGGGCAAAGTTTCTTTCACCCTGAATGCCCCTGTTACCTAGCAGTAAATAGGTACCTGGGAGTTAGTCAGCTGTCACGGGCTGCTTCCTGGGGTGTGTGTGTGTGTGTGGTGTGGAAAAAAAAAGTAGTTAGTGTAGTTAGTAAACAGTTGATTGACAGTTGAGAGGCGGGCCGAAAGAGCAAAGCTCAACCCCCGTAAAATACAACTAAGTCAATACAACTAAGTGAATACACACACACACACACACACACACACACACACACACACACACACACACACACACACACACACACACACACACACACACACACACACACACACACACACACACACACACACACACAAAGGGTCAGTACACAATGAAGGGGAACAGCCTACCTGTGACGACGCGCGAAAGAGACCTGGGTGTGGACGTAACACCTAATCTATCTCCTGAGGCACTTATAAATAGGATAACGACAGCAGCGTACTCTACACTGGCAAAAGTTAGAACATCATTCAGAAACCTAAGTAACGAGGCATTTAGGGCGCTTTATACTGCCTACGTGAGGCCAGTCTTAGAGTATGCCACCTCATCATGGAGTCCCCATCTGAAGAAGCATATAATGAAACTGGAAAAGGTTCAGAAGTTTGCAACGAGACTCGTCCCAGAGCTACGAGGGATGGGATATGAGGAGCGCCTGAGGGAACTGTGCCTTACGACACTAGAAAGAAGAAGGGAGAGAGGGGACATGATGGGAACGTATAAAATTCTCAGAGGGATTGACAGAGTGGACATAGACGAAATGTTCACACGGAATAGTAACAGAACGAGGGGACATGGATGGAAGTTGGAAACTCAGATGAGTCACAGAGATGTTAGGAAGTTTTCTTTTAGCGTGAGAGTAGTGGGAAAATGGAATGCACTCAAGGAACAGGTTGTGGAAGCAAATACTATTCATAATTTTAAAACCAGGTATGATAGGGAAATGGGACAGGAGTCATTGCATTAAACAACTGATGCTCGAAAGGCGGGATCCAAGAGTCAATGCTCGATCCTGCAGACACATATAGGTGAGTACATATAGGTGAGTACACACACACACCAGGAAGCAGCCCGTGACAGCTAACTAACTCCCAGGTACCTATTTACTGCTAGGTAACAGGGGCATTCAGGGTGAAAAATTTGATTTGGGAAAGGCCTCCCAAATCAAATATTCCCTGTCGGTAGGGGGACGATCCCCCTGCCGCCGTGGGCCCTTCATAAACTCGGAAACCACCAGATCAGGCGGAAACGGCCAATCCTTAAGCTCACTGACGCAAGTCGCATAACGAGGCTGGGGAGCGCAAACCACGTCCTTCGAGGTAGCAGACGACACCAATGAAGCGTATGAGGGATGCCGAGAGGGCCGCGTCGCCGTACGCACAGGAGCAGGGGACAATCGACGAGATGGTAACTCCACCGAGACCGCAGGAGACACTGAAGAGACGGCCGGAGACGGAAGAGGCGTCGAGACCGCAGCCGATGAAACCGGCCGAGGAAGGGGTTACAGAACCCCCAGAGCGAGCAGCCTTTTTCAACAGCATCACCAGGCCACCCCACTCACCACGAACCTCAGCAGGGGGAACCACCCCCATGAAGAACCGGAGCCATCCGAGGCAGGCGACGCACCCGAAGCAGGAACCTCAGACACCATATCTGAAGTGGAGGCCAAAACACCGGCACTGGCATCCTCAGCCAAATGCACCTCCTCCGTCACCGTAGAATGCAACGCAACTGGAGCCACCCCTCCGTTGCCGGCAGATCCACAAGCGTCGAAGTCACCAACGTCTGCCCATGCTGAAGACGAACGCCGGGAACGCTTAGGCTCGGGCCGCACATCATCCGACCCGGAGGCAGACTCAAGAGACACGTGCAACACAAGCCGGGCGAACCGATGCACGTCGCAGAACGGCAGCATCCTCAACCACATGGGGCACCAGGCCAGGCACACGAGGAAGCGCCGGATCCACCCCATCACCCAGCACAGCTGGAACAGACGGCGAGGGTGCAGGGACAGGGTCAGAAGCAGCAGAGGACCAACTGGAAGATGGGGGATTCGAGCAGAAGGCAGGCTGAAGAACCCCAGGGACACTAGTCGGAGCAGGACGATCACCATGCGACGACACAACCTCTGGAGGAGAGGCGACAACAACAGGGGGCGCACCAGGCGGCGCAACAGGCGACACATCCGCGGCTGAAGAGACATCCACATCCATCGAATCCTCCTCCACAGGAAGCGGCGGAAAATCCTCCTCACTGAAGAGGTTCACAGGTGCAATGGCAGGCGCAGAACAGTCAGCAGCCTGATGGCCCAAGAGGCCACAACGATAACACGTCCGAGGCTGGCGGGCGTAAAACACTCGAACGTTGTAACCCATAAGACGCACAGAGGACGGAATATCCTCCCGGAGTCTCATGCCCAGGGTGCGAATGTTCGTCCTCACACCCTTAAGTGGGCTGGAAGACACCATGTTTACCCGCACACTAACCACTGCGCCAAACCGGCTGAAGTACCGCCGTAGCAGACCCTCCGGAAACTCCAATGGAGCCCCATGCACACTGATGTAAGTGAGGGCACCACTCCGATCAGAGAGTGACACAGTGCCCGCACCATCCGGTAGGGGTAATGTCCGCCCCTCGTATCGACGGAGAAAGTCACGATACGCCAACTCCTCTGTGAACTTCACTATCGCTCGACGTGCCGTCACCAGCTCGACTCCATAAATGTTGATCACAGGAATATGAAGCAACTCACGCACCAGCGCTATCTCTGGGTACCCAGCCCGGCCGGAAAATTCGAAGCCCTCAGACTGAGCCCGCAGTTCAGGGGGGGGGGACCCCCATCGTGAACGCCACATCAGCACAGGCAGGCAGAGACACACCTGCCCCCCACCGGCCAAATTAGTAAACACCACCAACAGCCGGAGCGCCGAGGCAACACGTCCGTCCCCTACCGAAGCTAGGGCCAGACTCCATCAGAAAGCCTTTGACACAGTACCACATAAAGGGCTATTACAAAAGTTGGACCAATAGGCAGGAGTAAAACGTAAGGTGCTCCAGTGGATAAAGGAGTATCTAAACAATGGGAAACAGCGAGTAACTGTGAGGGGGGAGGGAGACATCGGAGTGGCGAAATGTCACCAGCGGAATCCCAAAAGGCTCTGTACTTGGACCCATTCTGTTTCTAACATGTGTAAACGATCTTCAAGAGGGTATAGACGCATTCCTCTGAATGTTTGCTGATGTTGCATAAATTATCAGAAAATAAAGACCGATGAAGATTGACAGAGCCTACCGGACGACCTGGACAAACTGGAGAAATGATCTAGAAAATTACTAAAATTCAACTCAGGAAAGTATAAAGTCATGAAATTAGGTGAAGGAAGCAGAAGGCTGAACACAAGGTACAATCTGGGAGGTGAAATTCTACAAGAGTCAAATCGAGAGAAAGATCTGGGGGGGATGATATCACGCCGGACCTGTCCCTAGAGGTCCACAGCAAAAGGATATCATCAGTGGCACATGCTAGAAGGGCCAACATAAGAACTGCCTTTTGGAACGCGTTTCCCCAGGACTACACTGTAATAGGGAAAGCGAGGGAAGGGATGGGGGGAGGCGGAGTGTCCTACTAAAGAGAAAGGAATGGAGTTTCAAGGAAATGGTTATCTCGGGCTGCGAGGGGTTCAGAGACTACATACAGGCACCGCGACGATGGGAGGACCAAGAGTAATAGTAGCGGTTATATATAACCCTCCACAAACGACAGAAGACCCAGGCAAGAGTATAACAGAAACAGCATGTCAGTTAACAATATAATTGAGAGGGCAGCCTCTCTGCCTGTCGAAATAGATCCAATCTGCTCAACATGGGGGACTTCAATGACGGAGGGATAGACGGGATAACACTTAACTGCATGGAGGTAAGGAAACATGGAGAGCTAATCTTTGGAGGTGGCATTAAAAATCTTTTAATCCAGCATGTCAGGGAACCCACAAGAGTGAGTGGAAGCGAGAACCAGCGAGACTCGAACTAGTCCTCACTTCAACGATTTCGACATAAGGGAAATCGGTTTCGAGGCCCCTGTAGGAATGTACTGACAGTGTACTGACATTTGAGTATCTGGTCAAAGAAGGGTTAATGTACTCAAGGAAGGGACCTGAAAACAAAAGGCTGGCATTCCGAAAGGGAAACTATGATGATATAATTAAATTTCTTCCAATATAAAATGGGAAACAGAGCTCAGGGAAAAGACGGCCCAAGACATGGTGGACTACATCACACAGAAGTGTAAGGAGGCTGCAGAAAAGTTTGTCCTGGGCCAAAAGGAAAATAACGAAATGCAGATGGGAAACCCATGGTTTAATCAGAGATGCAAGCTAGCAAAGCACCAAAGTACAAAGGCGTGAAGAGACTATAGAAATAACAGGACACTTGAGTGCATAGAAAAATACCAGAGTGCCAGGAATGAATAC
>WNGS01163446.1:23738-37595 GCA_020271785.1 Procambarus virginalis | reverse complement strand
TATTGTTGTTATCAAAATTCACAGTGATTTTTTTTATTATTTTCTACCACAAAAGTGGCCACACATTTACAAATGCTTACCAGCATATATACATTTTCTTCTGTCCTCCATGGACAGGGTTAGAGATCAGTTTAAACATATAGTTCCGGGATTTATTGAGCAATCAACCACAGAAGGCGATTCGGTACTTTTAATATGCTAAGCATGACTCTCAAGGCATCTAACACTTGCCTGTAAGTATGTTCAGCTAATCCATTACTAGCTGGGTGATAAGGCACGATACTACATTTTTAATGTTATATACATCACACAAGCTAGTTAAAAATACTATTACTGAATTCTGGACCATTATCTGAAGGGATTACTTTAGGCATACTATATCTACAAATAATTTGGTCATGGAATGCACTGGCTATGGTTTCTGCTGTTTGTTCGGGATATGAACTTGTTCGCAAAACCATGAAAAAATTATCAACCATTACAAGCAAATGTTTGTTCCCTTTCTCAGTTTCCGCAAAATTTGTCAATAAATCCATCGATACTCATTTCCAAGGAGCTTTAGTTGCTGGGTACACCTGAATTGGATTAGGTTCCTGAAACATGTCCCCATGTGATGTAAGCAAGTTAAACATCTGTGAACATAATGAGAATCTCCTTAGCCATTTTTGGCCAAAAATACTTTAATCGCCCTTGCTGGAGTGTAAGATCCTTTCCTGGATGTGCACTTACGGGAGCATCATGGATAATTTTTTTTAACACAGTTGGTACCAAGACAGCTGGAACAACTATCTGACAACATTTCCTCGGGGCTGTCCCTAGCTTTACTACTCTATACAGTAAATTGTCCAACATAACTAGTTCTTTCAATGGCACTGGCGGGTTATGAATCGGGCGAGTGTCTTGCTTAGTCAAAAATTTAATGACGGGGGCCCATATGGGGGCTTGTCTTTGTTCCGTCTCGACTACTGTAGCATCTACTGCTGGGTAATTTAACTGAATCGCAGCTATGTCGAGAAAATGCATCGGCTACAACATTTTACTTTCTTGGAATATAACCAAATGTGGGATTGAATTCTTGAATTGTGAGCAAATATCTAGCAAACTTTCCAACTGGAGATTCTTATTTTTGAACAAGGGAATTAATGGTTGGTGATCTGTAAGAACATGAACTAGGTAATTATAAATTGTATCCTGAATGTTTAAGTGCCCAGACAACTGCCAAGGCCTCTCGTTCTGTTGCGCTATAAATTTTCTCTCATTAAGTGGAGCGCGCTATAATAGAGAATCCAGCAATAAATGAACGATAAATTCCTACAAGACCTGTGAACTGTCTTACGGCTTCTGCGGTACGAGGCGTTTAAAAATCACGGGCAGCAATAATTTTTATTCATTCAATGTACTACTGAAGGTGTAACTGTATGACCTAGGAAATTAATCTTCTCCTTTAAAAATGAACATTTTGCAAGCTTTATTTTTAAATTAGCTTCAGCGCGCTTTGCAAGTACTTTCTCAAGGTACTGGAAATGGGTCTGAACATCTTGCGACATGATTAGGAGATCATCAAGGTAAACTAGAAGAGTACTTCCTATCAATCTACGAAATAAATTTGTCATGAGCCGTGAAAATGTTATTGAACTACTCCGCAAACCAAATGGCATTCTTTTGAAATGAAAATGACCATTGTGGAGAGTACTAAAGCCTGTCAATTGTTTACTTTCCTCATCAAGGGGGATTTGCCACAATCCCTGCAGCAAATCTAACGTTGAGAATACTTTATTTTGACCAATACTTTGCAACAAATCATTTAGAACTGGAAGTGGGAACGATCGGGTATTGTTACTCTGTTAAGCTTCCGATAACCGATTACAGGTCTCCAAGTCCCATCTCGCTTTGGTACAAGAATCAATGGAGCGTTCCATGGCGAATTACTCGATTCAATTACATCACTCTGTAACATTCCTCTACGAGTCTATCGGCTTCTGCTCTCTGAGAATGGGGAAGACGGTAAGCTGGAACATAAATAGGTGTAGTTCCTTGTTCAAGGGGAATTTTATGTGTAATAAGAGGAGTGAGACCTAACTTTTCTCCTGGTAGGCAACAACGGCTCTATTCCTGTTCAAAATTTCCAAAAGCTGAGCCACAGAGTCAGGAAAATCAGTAGGACTGAGGTGTAGTGCTTGCACCTCTGGCTGAGATCCCTGTTCTTCTGGTGTGAGAGTACAAACAGTATGATCCATGGAGACATCATCCACAACTCGCACTGGTAACGAGTAATGGCAAAATCTACAACATGGGTGCCAGACTGGAGATGGATGTCGGCATTACTAGTGTTTGCAATATACAATGTAACAGTACCACCTGCACTGTGTGCCAGAGGGTTCAACAAACGTACCATTCACTTTACATGTTTCACTTTCCGCAATCACATCCGACAACTCAGGCACTTCCTGAACCTTAACTCTTATTCTGGTGAGAGAATGAGAGTGCAGCACAGTGTCAGTAGCCGTGGAACCACTGACTTCAGAGATGGAAGCTGCCAGGCGAGCGAGACAACGAGAATCCGTTAGGGCGTCCCTTCCAGAAAGTCCCGATACTCACTCCTTAACAACTGCACAACTACGATGCTTCAATCGAGTGCCCGTTTTCTCGGGTATGCTACCACGACAAGGATCTGACAAACCTACGCTAGCAAGGCGGGTGTCAACAAAATTAACATAGTCTGATTGAAGGTTGAACTCATGGCCCTGTCGATACATGCTACACAAGGGTATGGTGTCTTTGATACTAATGTTCCAACGATGGGGAAACAATGCAATATTTTCATCAATCATGGTGTACAGACCTAAGAGAATGTCTCCAGAAAATGAATAATGTCAACACTAAACATGTTATAGACAATGTGACATCATCTAACTTGAGTGGGAGGTCAATTTCACCCTGAACTTTTACTTTATTTCCTGAAATACCACTTAGAAAAGGTATGGGGCACTTCCTTATCGTAGTAGGGTACTTACTTGCAATGTCTCTAAGAGCTGAGGCTTGACAATATTAACTTTTGCACCTGAGTCAAGAAAAACTTTTAAAACTCTACCATGGACAATGGCTGAGACAAGGGACCATCACTTGAGACTGGACAAGTTACTACTTGTGACTTATGTTGTCTGGGATATCTGCGTCTTGTCTGGGTCAAATTCACTGTGGTTCCGTCAACATCTACAACTGGTCTAGAGTCAGTGTCCTCCTCTGTCAAGTGTCCAAATCTATTTTGGGTAGCTACTGAATACACAGGGAGGGCACTAGGATTGGCTAGCTTGAATTGGTTAGCGGATGGCCTTGGGGGTTTCCCGACGACATGGAGTGAACATTCTGAACTCCAGCATTCTGTGACCAAATATTATAATTCGAAGTTGCATTATAGCTGGACCGGGAGTTGTAATTACGTGAGTTCTGATAATGTCTTGGACACTGTGCGCCTTGTCAAGACTGACCGTGGGAGTTACGAGGTGGGGATGTCCTTTGCCTAGCTCTACAATCCGCAGTGTGGTGACCAACTTGTTTATGGTACTTGCAATATGGGAGCCTAGAATGATTAGATTGACGAGGGGACCGAGAGAATTGTCTAGGAGGTGATGATCTAAGGGCAGACCAACAGTCCCTTGCGAGGTGGTTACTCTTACCACAATGCCAACATGAAGGAGTGGATGGTTGTGGACTATGGCGTTTCGGCAACTTATGAGGAGGCGAATTTGACTGGGGGCTACGAGCATGGGTACGTTTCTGTTACCAAGAGTTTTGAGAGTTTGTGTGAGGATGCTGAGAGCTTGTTACTACATTTACAGTATCAGAGGGTGGCAACAGTTGAGCACTTCAGGGAGCTAGTTTATCGGCGGCATTGTTAATAGCCTCAAACACTTCACCAATTTCATGTTTAACTCCAAAATTTTGTTGCTCGATGATTGGTTTAGTATGCTCGGGGGCAAAATGCATTAAAGTTCCCAATGCTATCATCTTGGCCATAGCCTCAGGGGACAGATTATTGTCTTTATCTAACCAAAACGAACTATTCATAGCAGACACTAAGGCATACAGATACTGATCGAGACGGCTAGTAAACGCATTAAACGATTCACCAGGCTGCATGGTGGCATTGGCAATTTTCTTGACTAACCTATATGGGTCAAGGTCTCCTTTGTTAACAAAGCGCCGGCGAAAGAAATCCTTAAATTCAGACCAAGACTGGAGGCTAACAATGGCTTTCTCATCAACAACGAAACGTGCATCACCTTTGGTTGTGTCCACAGCTGACCTTGCAATTGCCAAGTATTCGGCATCAGTAGGCTGAGAAAAACGTGCAACTGTTTACGCTTCAACCTTACTAAACCATGACTCTAATAAGCGGGATTCACCAGCAAAAAGAGGAATAGCCATTTTCTGAGCTGACCTCTGGACATTGGGATGAGCAACTGCTCCCGTTGAGTCTGAGGGGGGTTTCAACAGTGGTAGGCATTGTCACAGCCGTGGAAGGAACGTTTAAACGCAGATTAAAATTAAGTGCACCAGGCATCAGAAATAGTATACACAAAAATAAACACTCAAAAAAATATCAACTTGGCTAAAGTAAGAAAATGGCAGAAATAAAATTATTAAATTGGGCTAGGCAACAAATAATTAAGAACAAGCAAAATTGTGAATTAAATTAGCAATCTTTCATTAAAATGGCTGGAATTAGAAGTATGTAAATTAATTAAACTAGGCTAAGCACAGCAATTTAGAATAAAAAAACTGGAAAGTGCAATTGCAAAATTTCATTAAAATGATTCAACACAACAAGTGGCAATGCAAGAAATATGGATGTAGGACATAAACTGGACACATATATATGTATATAACTGCTATGGTAAAAATTATAATATGAAATGTTGAAGGAATAAATTTCAATTTTAGGCCTGGAGGAATTAAAGAGAATTATATTGTACAAATCCTTAACTGCTACTAAAACAAGGATTTCTTACTTCACTGGAATTTGAATTTACCAATAACACTCTAGTAGCACAATTAATATTCAATGAAATTACTGTGAGAAGCAGGAAAGTTGAAGAGTGGAGTACTGAACCAGCTCCAATATTTAACAAGTCACTGAATGATTAATTCGTAAGATATTGTGGATATATTTACGTTAAACCTCTTTAAAACATAGCATACGATATCTTAGCTCTTAATTACTTAACTCAGGGCTTCAGGATTTGCAATATTACAGTGGCCAACACGAAAAACAGCGACAAGGCATGTGAAGAGGCACATGCGAGGGTTTGTTTACAATCTGGTGCGACGGCAGCGCTGCTGGTGGCAGTGGCGTGAAGCTCGGGAGACCCCACACTAGAATGATGTTGGAAGCGCGAAGATAAATTCTGACGACGACGATGATGGCGAAGGAAGCACGATTTGCGAGGCAGGAGTTCACAGCAGAGTGGTGTTGCAGGAGGCTGTGGCGATGGTGAGAGGAGGCAATGTGTCGATGTGGCAACGTGGCGAGGTGTGTGAGCTTGGGGGGGCGACACTAGTCAAACAATTGCAGTCCACCAATTATTCTCAAGGAACCATACAACACATATGATGATCAGTTGAAACTTGCGACGATGACTGGCCACGATTTCAGTAGCTAGAACACTCACAAAGCTTTGATGCTGTCAGCTTGGGTGGCGGTGGAGGTGGGTGATGGTGAGTGATGCAGGTTCCCACGTGGGCGCAAGATTCAAAAATGGCTGGCGCAGGAATCTTCCTTCCTCCTCACTGATGAATTAACGTTCTCACAGGAAAATATTGACCCTTACTTCTGAGACTTTGACCTGGAGTAGTGGTTGATGGCAGTACCCCGGTCTGGCACAATATTTGATGCGTAGGTGGCAGGATGGCGGCGGCTGATGGTGGTGGCGGCGGGCGGCTGGAACATGTGATGATGTGGGTACTTGAATTTTCGTTTCCAGAAAAATAATTCTGGATCCCACTGCTGCTACCAGTATTCGTTGCCTTGTTTGGGTTGAATATGATACACCGTAGACACTTCCGTAGTTTTATTGATTAAGACAGCAAGGTGTATATCTGGCCAGCAGAGGTCCATCTACTCTGAGTCTGTCAGGGGTACTGAGCCTGCTGGGAGCACGGCTGGTGACTGTCTGTCTGGCATGACGTCAGAGGCCTACTCGCCTGTGATTGGTTATGTTCCAACTGTCATAGAATTTAAGTATAACAGGTCTTGACAAGTGTGCTCCATGATGGCCTTGACATGTGTGTTCCAGGATGGTCTTGACAAGAGTGCTCCAGGATGGTCTTGACATGTGTGTTCCAGGACAGTCTTGACAAGTGTGCTCCAGGATGGTCTTGACACGTGTGCTCCAGGACAGTCTTGACACGTGTGCTCCAGGACGGTCTTGACACATGTGCTTCAGGACTGTCTTGACATGTGTGCTCCAGGACGGTCTTGACACATGTGTGCTCCAGGACGGTCTTGACAAGTGTGCTCCAGGGCGGTCTTGACACGTGTGCTCCAGGACAGTCTTGACACGTGTGCTCCAGGACGGTCTTGATACGTGTGTTCCAGGATGGTCTTGACACGTGTGTTCCAGGATGGTCTTGACACGTGTGCTCCAGGATGGTCTTGACACGTGTGCTCCAGGACGGTTTTGACAAGTGTGCTCCAGGACGGTCTTGACATGTGTGCTCCAGGACGGTTTTGACATGTGTGCTCCAGGACGGTCTTGATATGTGTGCTCCAGGACGGTCCTGACATGAGTGCTCCAGGACGGTCTTGACATGTGTGCTCCAGGACGGTCCTGACATGAGTGCTCCAGGACGGTCTTGATATGTGTGCTCCAGGACGGTCCTGACATGAGTGCTCCAGGACGGTCCTGACATGTGTGCTCCAGGACGGTCCTGACATGAGTGCTCCAGGACGGTCCTGACATGTGTGTGCTCCAGGACGGTCCTGACATGTGTGCTCCAGGACGGTCTTGAGAAGCGTTCACACAGGAATCACAATAGTGAGATACATCAAATGAATAAATCCACAAGGACCGTGATAATGATTCGAACATACGTCCAGGATGATCCCAGACGCGCCTTAGTCGACTGAGTCTCAACACGGTCAATAGAATTGCAATCGGGAGTGCAATTGCCCTCACATGGATCCCGCAGCCTCTGCGGATCCTGCTGTTCCGGTTGCAATTCTTTTAACCATGTCGTGGCGCAGTTGACTAATGCTCATCTCGTATCATCCTGGGAGTAGGTTCGAACCCTCATCACAGCCTTGTGAATTTGTTCATTTGATGCTGAGCTTATTGATCAGAATGACGCAGAAGTTGTTGATCAGAATGACGCTGCAGTTGTTGATCAGAATGATGCTGAAGTTGTTGATCAGAATGACGCTAAGGTTGTTGATCAGAATGATGCTGAAGTTGTTGATCAGAATGACGCTGAGGATGTTGATCAGAATGATGCTGAAGTTGTTGATCAGAATGACACTGAAGTTGTTGATCAGAATGACACTGAAGTTGTTGATCAGAATGACGCTAAAGTTGTTTATCAGAATGACGCTTGTGACAGTGTCCCCTCCAGTTCTCCCATATGCCAGCTGTAAGAGTCATATCAGCTTACCTGCAGGTTCTCTGAGGTGCAGGGAATCTTTTGAGGTATGAGGCTTCCAGAATGGTTTATTATTTAGGGAGAAATTTGCATTTGTATATTTGCAGGGAAGTGGAAAACTCGCGCCCTGGGTACAACAAAATGGCGCCGCCGGGCCTGCAAATCCACCATTCTGTGTACGACGCCCTCTGGTCGGTGATTGGCTGGCTGAGGTCACATGATTTCATTGACCAATCAGAGCCCGCCTCTGGGTTTGTGACGTCACC
The DNA here is from genome assembly GCA_020271785.1 of Procambarus virginalis. NCBI lineage: Eukaryota > Metazoa > Arthropoda > Malacostraca > Decapoda > Cambaridae > Procambarus > Procambarus virginalis. Next base: position 29,691 of record WNGS01163446.1, on the reverse strand, counting down.
TAGAGACCTGGCACACCGCCTGCAGAGCACCAGGCGCTCAGAGATACCTGGCGCTTCGTTGAGAGCGGACGTGCGCCGATTGAGCTCTCGAGATCCGAGATCTAGAAGCTTCCTTAAGTGGATATACACAGCCTGACGAGTATATAATGACTAACAAGGACTGCAGTACTTCAGGGAAGTGTGAGAAAGCCTAATCCAGCGATGTAAGGGCGCCGTGGACCGTGAGCTGATTAGTCTTGGAGAAGTCGAGAGAGTTACGACGGCTGGAGGAGTGAGTAATTCGCCGTCAGTGGAACGCCAAAGCATTCAGAGCTGTTGTGATTGGATCTCGCCCACTAGGAACTCAGAAGGGAGAAAGTGCATCCTAATCCTTGAGTGTGGTCTCGATGAAGGAGTGCTTGAGGGAACGACGCATGCAGTGATGACTGGACGAGCCAACGCCCAGGAACTTCACTCAAGGAATGAGCACGGAGATGACGAGGATCTTCACGACGCCTACGGACTGGTGAGGCTTCTGGAACGCTGGGAACAACGTGAGGAACGGAGTACCCAATGAACGGCGACTGGAGCCTAAGCGTCTGTGGACAGGATATGTTAAGGTAGATCAATTTTCCCTCCCATATTTCTCTTGGTTGTTAGGCAAGATAGGCCTATTATTATGCTTAAGCATTTATTAGAGTGCATATATGTCATAGGAGTAGATTAGGCTGTGGGAGAGCACGTATATATTATTCTACTGATTGGTGAAGACAGCGTGTGGCCGGCCCATGGAGGAATGAGGAGGGACGCTGACGGAGCCGTCTCATTGAGGGGGGGGGGCAGTGATCTCTTTAAATCATCAGTTGATGCCAGCTGCTGGCGGCCACCAGAGGAGCGCTGCTGTCATCATTATTATTATTACTTCCATAAATCCATACATGTATCTCGTGTGTTGTAGTTTACTTTGAGTAAACTTTTTATTATTTTTTCACTGCTTTTGGTATAACCTCCATCTCACTGAGCTTTGTGATTAATAACATGCTTATACTTTACTGTTACTGGCATGACATAGAGAGAGACCCTGTGTTGGCAACACGACATGAGATTTGAACACTGGTACTCGCATTCCCTAATGAGTGACCCTGAGATGGCAACATGACTGTACATTTGAATTCTAGTTTTGGCAGCATATAGTACGGTCCTAGGCTGCTGTAAATATATTATATTCGAACAAATTACGTTGCTGGGATGCAGAGAGCATTACCCAGCTGGCGACCAGGAAGGAAGAGGTGGAAGTGTGGCTACGGCCAGAAGTCCGGCAAATTCTCTGCACGCATAGGTGGGCAGGCCCGGTGGGGGAGTCACATACTGCAGAATTGAGCTTAGTAGTGTGAGCTGGGCCTTCTCCTCTCCCTCTTGGGTCCAAGGTCAAGTGGTGACCGGTCTTGAGGTATGACTAGGAGAGCTCTCTGGGGTGATATGTGATACCCTAGTGGAGGGAGTAAAGTCCCACGGCATGAGGTTATAGGATCAGTAGCACGATCCCGCGCTGTTTAACTGTAACCTCCTGTAACACAAGGCCAAGGTGAGCGGTGCGTGACAGAATTGGCGACCTTGCCAGGATGCGTTGATCAGGCTGCAGTGTTGCCAGGGTGCGTTAATCAGGCTACAGTGTTGCCAAATTTTCAAGACAGTGTTGCCAAAGTACAAATACAGTTTTACCAGTGTCGTGAGCAGGATGGCCAGTGAACTCAGTGAACAGTGACAGTGTTGCCCAGTAGTGCAGAGACTGGAATATTGAAACCAGTGAGATAGTAGTGCTATAGCTCAATTATTGAGATGTAGGGGAATAGAGTGGATAGATTTATTAAGACGAGGGATGAGAGAATTTTGGAAGAGTGTACCAAGGCCCAGCTCTAACAAGTGGCAGACCACTTGGGGATCCGATTGAGGACGACCAAGGTAGCAGAGCTTAGGCTAGAAATAATGGCACAACTCACAGCTCGAGAAGAGACGACGAGGGAAGAGCCGTCCCAAGGTGGGACTGTCCCAACTAGAGCCATCCCAAGCGCTTACCAGTGTGGGGAGAACTCACAGTGAACATGGGAACAGTGGAGGGTCAAGCTGTAGTAAGAGGAGCCTGCAACTGGAAGTAATGAAGATGCAACTGGAAGCCCAACTGCGATGAGAGGAGAGAGAAGCTCATCTACAGCGAGAGGAGCGTGCAGCCAAGCTACAGCGAGAGGAGCGTGCAGCTCAGCTGCGGTGAGAGGAGCGTGCAGCTCAGCTACAGCGAGAGGAGCGTGAAGCACTGCTGCAGTGAGAGGAACGTGAAGCTCGTCTGCGGTGAGAAGAAGGAGAGAGACAACTGCGACTGGAGGAGATAAAGGCAAAGAAAGAAGTTGAATTGCGTCCGTTGAGCGTGGGCTGCCCTCATTACCTGCACGGCGGGATGATCTCAAGGTAAGGGAGCGTGACTTACCAACATTCGAACCACAAGAAGCTGAGGCATTCTACGAACACTTCGAACGGATAGCGACTCTGAAGGAGTGGCCGGAGGACGTATGGGCTGCTCTGGTCCAGGGCAGGTTGACTGGTGAGGCTCGGGAAGCCTACAACATGCTGGACCTAGAGGAGTGGCTAGTTACGAAGTGATTAAGAGTGCGGTGCTCCACTCGTTCCGGCTGACTCCGGAGATGTACCGGAAGCAGTTCAGAGAGTGTACGAGAGCGTCGGGAAAGTCTTACGCCGAGACCGCCAGGGACATGGAATGGCAGAGGAAGCAGAGTCAGCGGATGAGATCAAACGACTGATAGTAATGGAGAAGTTTATGTCAGTGCTCCATCCTGAGTTGCGAGTAAAGGTGAGAGAAGCAGGTATTAAGGACATTAAGGCTGCTGCAGACAGAGCCGACATATTGGAGGAGGCACTACATCTCAGGAGGGAGGGGGAGGGCCTGCCCAGACACTCGCCTTACCCCAGGTTGGGAGGGAACCTTAGGAGTTCAGGAGGAGCAGGGACACTCCCAAGAGTAGTGTACCCAGTGAAGGGACTCGGTTCAAGAGCTCAAGGGACGCGGGCAGGAAGCCCCAAGCTGTGAGCAGTGGTTCTAGCTCGGGAGCAAGTGCTGCTGCCCGGGAACCGACGACGGGGAGTCCAAGAAGAACCCAGGGAACGTCTACTGTTGGTGCTACCAGGGTGACTGGTAGAGGATCGCCTGGGAGAGACAGTCGGTGTTTCAACTGTGGGGGACGAGGACACTTTGCAAGGGAGTGCGGTCGCCCTAGGCACGGCAGGAATGTGGCTCTCGTGAGAATAGGATGCGAAGAAGCCAACGATAACTTAGGTGATATGCCGGTGACGAGGGAGAAAAAGATTCACTCCTTTGTGTGTGAGGGGATGGTGAAGATAAGAGGGGCTGATCCTGTGCCAGCTAGGATGCTGAGGGACACAGGATCCAACTTTACCCTTGATAGTGAATCCCTCTTCCCCGAGGACTACAGGAATTCCAGTACAGGGGTGTGGTGTTTGTGTATAGCTGAGGAAGTCTTGGTTGTAGGGTTGATATAAAGTCATTCCTGGTTACTGACTTTAATACTTAAACTGATTACATGACTAGTAGCTACCAAGCTTGGAGGGCGTCCTGTACGCTCTTTGTTTACCTCTCCATTCTCTGGTGTCTCAGCCGCCGCACATAGAAAACGGATGGTACCGTTTTATGTGAACATGACAAGGGGTAGCCCTGATAAGAACGTTGGGGGGACAGGTGAGGATGCCCCTTCATAAAGTAACTCTTAATCCTGACTATGGCTGTCAGACTCTCGTGGTAGGAGTCTGCCCAGGATGGAAGCTCAGGTGATCCTAGGGAACGACCCCTGTAGAGGATGTGTTCTCCTGAAATTGATTAAGGGCACAGAGTGTATAGAGCCTTATCGACACAGCAGCATGATGGACACCAGCGGCAACACGACGGAAATTGCAAGAGTGGCATTTCCGGTATGCCTGAGACATCGAGAAAGGATGCCGGGGAAGATGATGTGAGCGGATCCGGTCACGCCGAGGAGAACATATCGGGCGGATATCTACACCTAGCTCATCCAGAGCACTATACAACTCTGGCTTAGACTGAAGGTCAGGAACAGATGAAACTTCATGTGACAAACTATCATCTTGAGAGATAACCTCGTTAACATCTAGCCAATGGACATGTGATGAGTGCACGGTTGAAACGAGAGGTCTAGATCTAAGATTATAAGTGCTAGTATGGGGTTGCTGAACATCAAGTGGTCTGTCAACCACAGAAGGTGGTGTCCCAATAGGAGTATCTGTCTGGGTAAGTTCATTGTCATCTTCCTCATCAGTCTCATCAACAGTCATTTTACCTAACTTCATGTGGTCTCATTGTTCATTTATATACTCTCCTTGTTACCAAGTTCTTATGACTGTACTTGTTACCTTTGATAAGCTTGATTACCTTATATGGACCCAAAAATTTCTTAGTTAACTTGTACATAGGGCCAGACCTGTGTTGGTTAAGTATCATTACTACAGATCCGATAGTTATTTTACTGGGTTTAGCTCGTGCATTCCTTGCTAGAGTGAACTCGGCTGTAGCTTTGGACAGCTGTTGTCGTATTTTCTTGAATACTAGTTGCATCTGTCTACACTTCACTTGAACAAAATCATGTACGTTATATAACGGAGTAGGAGGTACATTAATCAATTCATTAGGGAGGATCTTATCTGTACCATAAAGAATAGCGTGAGGTGTGTCACCCGTAGAAACATTAATTGAAGAATTTGTAGCACACTGAATTAAGGGTATAAAATCATCCCTATTGTTATTAAAACAATATCAACAACAATGATAATTGTTGTTATCAAAATTCAACGTGATTTTTTTTTCTTATTTTCTACCACAAAAGTGGCCACACATTTACAATGCTTACCAGCATATATACATTTTCTTCTGTCCTCCATGGACAGGGTTAGAGATCAGTTAAACATATAGTTCAGGGATTTATTGTGCAATCAACCACAGAAGGCGATTCGGTACTTTTAATATGCTAAGCATGACTCTCAAGGCATCTAACACTTTCCTGTTAGTATGTTCAGCTAATCCATTACTAGCTGGGTGATAAGGCACGATACTACATTTTTTAATGTTATATAAATCACACAAGCTAGTTAAAATACTATTACTGAATTCTGGACCATTATCTGAAAGGATTACTTTAGGCATACTATATCTACAAATAATTTGGTCATGGAATGCACTGGCTATGGTTTCTGCTGTTTTGTTCGGGATATGAACTTGTTCGCAAAAACCATGAAAAATTATCAACCATTACAAGCAAATGTTTGTTCCCTTTCTCAGTTTCCGCAAAATTTGTCAATAAATCCATCGATACTCATTTCCAAGGAGCTTTAGTTGCTGGGTACACCTGAATTGGATTAGGTCCTGAAACATGTCCCATGTGATGTAAGCAAGTTAAACATCTGTGAACATAATGAGAATCTCCTTAGCCATTTTTGGCCAAAAATACTTTAATCGACCTTGTTGGAGTGTATGATACTTTCTTGGATGGGCACTTGCGGGAGCATCATGGATAATTTTTAACACAGTTGGTACCAAGACAGCTGGAACAACTAACTGACAACATTTCCTCGGGGCTGTCCCTAGCTTTACTACTCTACACAGTAAATTGTCTAACATCATTAATTCTTTCAATGGTACTGGCGGTTTATGAATCGGGCGAGTGTCTTGCTTAGTCAAAAATTTAATGACGGGTGCCCATATGGGGTCTTGTCTTTGTTCCGTCTCGACTACTGTAGCATCTAATGCTGGGTAATTTAACTGAATCGCAGCTATGTGTTGAGAAAATGAATCGGCTACAACATTTTACTTTCTTGGAATATAACCAAATGTGGGATTGAATTCTTGAATTGTGAGCAATATCTAGCAAACTTTCCA
>WNGS01163446.1:0-10638 GCA_020271785.1 Procambarus virginalis | reverse complement strand
ATCAGGATGAAAGAAACTTTTTGCCCATTTGTCTCCGCCTCCACCAGGGATCAAATCCGGAACCTCAGGATACGAATCGAAGCGCTGTCCACTCAGCTGTCAGGCGCCCTGGAGAATGTCTACATGGAGCCATGGAGGTCTACAACGTGAGACAATGCTACACGTGCTTCAGCTATGATCACTTCTCCAACAAGTGCTCGGAACAAACGGCTAAGTGCAGCTCATGCTCCGGCACTTACTACTACATGGACTGTACTGCCACCACCAAGAAATGCGCGAACTGTGGAGAACAGCACGCCGTCACCTCCTACCTCTGCACAAAGAGGAAGGAGGAACTGAAGAAATTTAAAGAGAAGACCACTACGCCACCGATCACCCAGAGGCAAGTTGCCGCGACCTTAGACCTTTGACCTGAACAGTTCCTGAGCCTCCCTTCTATAAGCTACATGCAGACTACGACATTACCAGCCGTACTAAACAGTGGTTCGTCCCAGCAGGACACCCGGCCGCTACACTGGGGACCTAAGGACCAACTAGCACCCTCACAGTCCCTTGTATCACGTGCAGGCATATCATTCGTCTTATTCGACTAGCAGAGATGAAAAGGCAGACTGGCAAAAACTGCCACTGCTCTACCTGTTGTACAGGTTCAAATACCTCCAAGTTTTTTCACTGATTAAAGAGCAAATCAAGAAGAAAATACTCCCAACTATCAAAAGTCCCACAGAGCCAAAGTAGCAGAAAGAAGATCCACTGCGATATGGTACGAACATAGCACTGGGTACTACTTTTTCAAGCCTGACAAAAAGATATCCAGAGACTTGCAGTAGCATACACAGACTCAGACGTGGTTACAAGTTCTGCTGGAAGCTAATAAACCCAATAGTTAAAGATTGTCATATCTGTTGAACTGAATAGAAGCAGAGACGCCACTATTGCACTACTTACTGGAATGTGAAGCTACTGAAGCCCTGTGCATCAAACTAAACATTAATCCAACGATAGCAGCTGCATTAGATGCACATTCCACAGCCACTACAATGATTAGAAAGCCATTAAAGAATGGAACTCATTAGTGAACATTTTGCACCTACATCCGCCGCCAAGATAATGCTATTAAATTACAACTAAAACAGAAGCGAAAAAGAAACAGGGAAAAAGGAGGAAACCCCACCTCCATTTAAAACTTTGACCCAACTATCAGAGTAACAAGGTTATCGCGAATAACCGAACTCAATTACGGGCTCACCATAGGCCGTACTACATGGACATTTCGTTCTGAGTAGCCAAATCTAAAACAACAAGATCAACGACTAGCGGAGAGGCATGCTGGACCAGACAATCAACGATTCGTCAAGGATCTCAACGTGCTTTACCGCGTCAACGGCCTGGACCCCCATCATCGCCCCGGACACAAGTCTCACTGCCACCACTACCACTCCAGAAACTACCACCAGGAAGACTACTAGGTCGATCTCAACAAAGACTCCATAACCACCCAAGACCCGGGCGGCACAAACAGACGTATTTCCCTCTGCAGCTCCCAACATTCATACCATCACCATCTCAGCAGCTGCACTAGCAGACGTGCTGTTTACTAATACTAACAGCACCACTAACACTCCTGAAATAGCTTCTACCACTAATACACTACTATAAGAACATAATAATAAAGGTAACTGCAAAAGGCCTATTGGCCCATAAGAGGCAGTTCCTATTTATAACCACCCAATCCCTCTCGTATACATGTTCAACCCATACCTTGAGGTTACCTTGAGGTTACCTTGAGGTGTTTTCGGGGCTTAGCGTCCCCGCGGCGCGGTCATCGACCAGACCTCCTCGGTTGCTGTACTGGTCAACCAGGCTGCTGGACGGGCTGCTTGCAGCCTGACGTATGAGTCACGGCCTGGTTGATCAATATCCTTTGGAGGTGTTTGTCAATTTCTCTCTTGAACACTGTGAGGGGTCTGCCAGTTATGCCCCTTATGTGTAGTGGAAGCGTGTTGAACAGTCTCGAGCCTCTGATGTAGATAGAGTTCTCTCTTAGAGTACCTATTGCACCTAAGATTTTCAACAAGGGTATTCTGCACATCCTGCCATGCCTCCTGGTCTCATGTGATGTTATTTCTGTGTGCAGGTTTGGGACCAGCTTTTCTAATTTTACCACGTGTAAATTATTATTATATTATTATAATAAATTATTATTATCTCCTGCCTGCGCCTAAGAGAATACAGATTAGGCATTTTAGTTGGTCCCAATAGTTTAGATGTTTTACTGAGTGGATTCTAGCAGTAAAGGATCTCTGCATGCTCTCCAGGTCAGCAACAATCCATGTTCCATGCTAGAAACAATCAAGGGACTCCTCCACCACCACCACATTACGCGGTAATTGGTTGCATAAATCAACAGCCCTGTTAACGAACCAGTATTTACCCAGGTCATTCCTAAATCTAAACCTGTTCAATTTACACCCATTGTTTCGTGTTCTGTCTTGTCTTAATAGTTTTAATACCCTATCATTATGCCCTTTGTTATATCCATTCATCCACTTGTACACTTCTATCATGTCACTCCTATATCTAAGCCATTCCAGTGAATGTAATTTAAGCTTTGTCAATCTTCCTTCATATGACGGGTTTCTAATTTGCGGGATTAACTTCGCCATCCTTTGCTTTACGTGTTCTAGTGAATAATTTTACATTCTATAGTACGGCGACCAAAACTGAACTTCGTAATCTAAATTGAGCCTAATCAGAGCAAGATATAGCTGATGAACAACACCAGGTGTCTTATTAGTAAAGCTTCGATTAATAAATCACAGTGTCCTATTTGCCTTATTATGAACATTTATGCATTGATTTTTTGGTTTAAATTCTTACTAATCGTAACTCCCAGATCCACTCCGTTGTAAGTGAAGTGCCCGATCAGAGAGGGGGTGTGTTAGATTGTGCTCCGATTGTAGTAATATTATCATAGCAATAATAGAAGGTATAGTGAGGGAACTGATGAATCTAGTTGGAGCTCTGAGGACAGAGTTGGATTTCCTACGAGAGGAGGTACGAAATCTGAAACAACATCAGGAGGAATCAAAGGAGGAGACCAGTATTAAAAAGACCTCGTTTTGGAAAGTAGTAAAGGCCAGGTGTCTTAAGAAGACTTGACAAAGCCGCCTACAGATATCCTAAGGACTTCTAACTCATTTGCCGTGTTGGAGGACGAGTGCTGTGGTGAGCCTGTAGTTCGTTCGAAAGGGAAAGCAACGAAGAGTAACGAAGCGCAGGTACCTCAATGTGCTCAGAAAGTAAAGGAAGTAACTAAGCGAATTTTGGTTGTGGGAGATTCCTAGGTGAGGTATTTGGATAGAACTTTTTGTGCTAGAGATAGGGGGAACAGATTAAGGGTTTGCTATCCGGGAGCTGGAATTGGTGATATTGTTTGCAACATAAATGATATTATGACGGGAAATGGGAACAAACCTATTATTTGTATTAGTGCAGGTGGAAATGATGTCGGACGAGTTAGGAGTGAGGAACTGATACAGAGGTTTAAGACAGCCATAGAATTACTTAGGCGCAAGAGAAGAACCCCGATCATATGTGGCATTCTTCCAAGAAAGGGAGTTGGAAATGAATGGTTGTCGAGCGCACTTAGTGTCAATTGCCGGCTGGAAAAATATTTCAAATGAAATCCAATATATTTCATAGATAACTGGGAACAATTCTATGAAAGAAATGAAATGTATGCTCTGGATGGGGTGCATCTATCGAGGGCTGGGGTTGTTGTTGTGCCGAACTCGTTGGAACCAGTGGTTGAAGGCGTTTGTTTTGGTTTGGGTTTAAACTGTTAGTAGATAGTGGTATGGGAATTGATATGGAACAAGGTGGTAATAAAAGTACGTGTTTGTGGGGGAAACAAATTGGCAAAATGATCAGGGAAAGAGAAGGGCCTCAAAATAACAATACACTTAGGGTATATTACACTAACAGTAGAAGTCTAAGAAATAAAATAAACGATTTAAATGCTCTTTTTTTGCACAGAAAAAATAGATATTATTGCACTTAGCGAAACGTGAATGTATGTAGAAAATAGAGAACGATTAGCTGAACATAAAATAAATGGATTTAAACTATTCCACACAGATATATATATATTAGACGAGGAGGGGGAGTAGCCATATATGTTAGGAAAAATTTGAAATGTAGTCTCAAAGAGGGAATCAAAACCACGCCACACACAGAAACTATTTGGATACAATTAAACGAGAAAACAAATAATCATATATAATAGGAGTTATAAACAGGCCACCAAACTAAGAGAGGATGGAAGCAAAGCACCTATGGAATAAAATATATAGAGCATCTAGGTCTAGCAGTATTTGTGTCATGGGTGACTTTAATTTTAGTGGAATAAATTGGTTTAACAGAACAGGGAAAAATGAAACATTTTTTCTAGAATTAATTGACGATTGCTTTCTTACTCAACACATTAAGCAACCAACACGGGAAAATAATATTTTATATTTAGTGTTAACTAACAGGGAAACACAAATTAACGACATTGAAATAGGGAGTGAGCTAGGAAACAGTGATCACAAAGAAATCAGATTTAGCATAGAATGGAAGAGATCTGTAGGAGAAAATTCTGCTAAAGTGCTAGGTTTTCGAAAAGCTGATTTTAATACTCTAAGAAATTCTTTGTGTCAAATAGACTGAAAAGTCTTGGGTATGGAGTGTGGGCCGATCTTGGAGTAAGACGTGAACCCAGCGATAGGTGACGTAAAAAGGGATTTCGATGTGGATTCAAAATATAACTTATTTAAAAATATTCTAAGCAAAGCCCAGGAACGTAGTATTCCATACAAACTGAATAAATTGAATACTAATGACCAAAAATGGATAACAAGGGATCTGAAGAACCTTATAGGTAGAACGAGTACAAAACGATTAAGAATGGGAAAGTCAGTTTAGAACAGGAATTCACACAACTGGTTAGAAATGTTGAAAAGGAGATAAGGAAAGCAAAAAGAAACTATAACGTTCGCATAGATGGGTAAGCAAAGACAAATCTTAAAGGATTTATGATTTTTCTTTTATTTAAGGATTTAAGGATTTTAAGATTTAAGATTGATTGTTGTCGCCTCCGGTGGCAACAGTCAACAAAATCAAATCTTAAAGGGGTTTTCAGTTATATCGAACAAAGATTAGGGGAAGGATAGGTCCATTAAAACTGAGACAGGTCAAATAACGGATAATGACGAAGAGATGAGTAGTATTTTTAATAAACATTTTATCTCTGTATTTACTAAAGAGGAATTTAACAATATGCCTTCAGCCGAACAAGCCTGTGTGGGTGGGGATGAGGACAAGCTGACTAGTTTAGCTGTTACCAGGTAGGATATTATTAAACAAATAGTAAAACTCAACCCAAACAAATCCCATGGCCGCATGAAGTGTTTGTCGGGGTGCTTAAAGAATGCAAAGAGGAGCTTTGAGAGCCATTGTCTACCATATTTAATAAATCATTAGAGTCAGTCAGTAAATCATTAAGTTGAAACTCAAAGGAGAATTATATCAAAGGGGAATAATTTATAATTGTCTCATAATTCCTCAAAGGGGAATTATGTCGGAAAATCGACACCATTTACAAACATTTCATACAATATGCAGATAATATGGCTGCTGTTTGTAATAACAAATTAACCCATAGACAATGAGACTGGAAATTTCCTTCAGTAGTAAATGGGGAATATCATTGCCACATCGCTATCAAATTCACCAGCAGTTCACCAATGGCTGACCAGAGTCAGCCATTGTTAAATTTATCAACAAAGTCGCTGGAGCGAATTTAGCTCCTTTAATCCTCCCCGGGACAGCTGTGTCACAGACGTAAAGTGCTTCTGTTATCGACACGGAACTACGTCTGCTATATGGGAAGTGTGTTACCGAAACCCGTTTATTATCTGTTCATTCCTGACCCTCCTCCACTGACGCCCTGGCTCTCTTGTCCAGATGTCAAGAATTGGTAGAAAGGTCACATTTACTCTATTACACATACGCAATATGACCTCGCCATCTCAACACCATCTAGCTTGTATCTTGTAACTTTATCATCTTTACCTAGCCCTAACAATCTTACATTTGTCAGCATTAAACTACATCTGCCAATTTTTTACCATTTCAAAACCCTATTAAGATCATCTTGAAGTGATAGTGAGTCTTTTTCTGTGTTTATTTCCCTCTCGATTTTGGTACCATATGCAAACTTGCAATACCAACGGCAAATTTGCAATATAAACGGCAAATTAACAACGTGGAGCAAATATTACCCATCGTTGACTTATCCTTTCGTCCCTAGATTGCATCCTTTATAAAGAGTCTGCACTATAGCGTTTCCTCGTGGAAACGCTATAGTTTATCCCATCTGAGAAGAGTGAAGGACCACCCATTCTTTCAACCAAACGATGACACTTTCAACTGTAGTTTGATGGTTTAACAATCATTGTAGGAAACTGACTACCAACGTGGGGTCGTTTGTTCATTAATATTCGAATCATCATAGTAAAGTTAAACAGGCAGTATTTTCAGGAATGTTTCTTCGAGCTTTGAGGGTATGCAGCCCTGAGTTTTTTGATGAAGAGATAGCTAAAATATATGAAATTGGAAAAGTTTACAGTACCCTAAGATGTTTTTGGATTGTTCGTTTGGAATGCTAAACGTACGTTTTATAATAATGTCTCCAAAGCGAAACCAGAAAATAGAAACTCATTGGTGGTACCTTATGCGATGGGATTTGAGAAACTTTCCCCAGTTTTTAAGACCCTTAATATCAATTTGGTGTTCACTAATAATACGATAAAGTCTAATTTAATAAAAAACTCCCCTGGTACAGCAGGTTGTGTGTATTCGATTCCCTGCAATGATTGTGAGTCTGTGTACCTTGGACAAACAGGAAAATCCTTACAATTGCGTATGTCCCAACATGCTTATAGTATAAGAACTGCCCAAACGTCTAATGCTTTGTATCTACATACAAGTTTGTGTGATCACACTATTAATTGGGATGGGGCGAAAAGCATTGCCAATTGCAATGGCTTTGTGGAACGGAATTTAATTGAGTCTGCGCTAATTAGTCAATGTCCAAATCTTCTCAATGTTAGTACTGGTATGTACAAACTTGACCCAGTTTCAAGTTACAATATTACACAACAGTTTAAGAAAAACTCTGAAATTGAGGCATACAATGTCTCATTACAATTGTATATTCATTTATTGTGTGTTCATGAGGCTTTTCCTTAATCTTTCATCCTTAATTCTCTGACCGCTTAATCCTCTTTGACCCTTCCTGTTTCTGGTAATCCTTTCCTAGGGATGGGTTGGTCAGGTCTAGGTGCTGACCTGTTCCTCCTTCTCTTGTCCTCAGTCAGTCTGGTGTTGACAACGGCCTTAACAAGCCGAAACGTTCACCCCCCTTCTCCAATTCTTTGTGGTTTTTCCGCATACAAATGATCAGTGTTTAGTGATCGTCAATTGCATATATATATATATATTATATATATATATATATATATATATATATATATATATATATTATATATATATATATATATATATATATATATATATATATACCTTAGAGGCGATGGAACCCTACGTCTACACAACAACTGTAGAGAGGGAAGGCACACAGGTCCCCCGGCACCCCCACACACATCCCAGCAAACTTCATGTCATCAGATGACCTCCTGGGGGCCATCAAAGCATCCACCACCAGAACTCTTCCTCACATTCCTAAGCTGCGCGCCCATTTGCAGCAGGGAATATACAGACCTTCTAAGGAAAGTGAATGAACGGTCTGCAAATCTTAATGCCGCGGCTACCATCAAAGCTTGGCATAATTTGCTCCTGTTTGGCAATATTTGCTTAGGCGTACCTGCGAGAGGAGGCAAGTCACTAGCCTCATCAGTCACTAGGGCAATAAACAACTTCCCCAGAACTGACACTTGATCCCCATCCCTCCTCAACGCAAAAACCGTCGTGGCAGACCCAAGAGTTCCAATGACAATTTTAAACTAGGAAAACAAGTGACCAAAAAAATTGAAGAGGGCAACACAGTAGGAACAATTAGGTTACTTACCAGCGAAGACACAATCGCCCCTAGAAATCTCGCTATCGCCAACTCACTGAGAGAGAAGCACCCTCCTAGAGTACCGTGGGAACCTACTGCTCGGGACACAAATGTCCCAGACATGGGACCTCTATTCCTCAAGCATCAGAGGTATACAAGCCATCATGTCATTTCCGCCAGGCTCGGCAGGGGATACACTGGAGTAAGACCTCAGCACCTCAAGGAGATGGTAAATCCTGTTCTCGGAGAAGTTGCCGAGACACTATTGTCAGAGGTCACGAAGTTTGTCAACGACTGTCTCTCCGGGTTGATCCCAGATACATTAAACCCTTTTTCTTCGGAGCATCCCTTTGTGCCCGTAAGAAGAAGGATGGTGGAGTCTGACCCATTGCCGTGGGTAAACACTTCGGCGCCTTGTTGCTAAGGCAGCTGTCAGAAAAATTAGCATAGACGCTGCAACGATGCTTCGACCCCATCAACTAGGTTTTGGTGTCCCCCATGGCTGTGAAGCAGCAGCTCATGCAGCACGAGCCTATATCAAGCACCTCCCAGAAAATAAGGCATTAATTAATTAGACTTTAAAAATGCCTTCAAACAGGTAAAAGGGATGTGGTACTGGAAGCAGTTCGAACAAGCTTTCCTTCTCTACTCCCTTCGTCTCAGCAGGGTACAGTAGGGAATCGACGCTGTTGTTTGGGAACATGAAGTTGTTTCTGCAGAAGGTGTCCAGCAGGGAGACCCACTTGCCCCTTTTCTTTTTTGCATGGCTGTTAAAGAGGTTACAAGCAGGTTGACCAGCGAACTCAACATCTGGTTCCTGGACGATGGCACCCTGGCAGGGACACAGGAGTCCCTGCTAGAAGATCTACAGCTGTGAAATCTAAGGGAGAGGAGTTAGGACTCACCCAACCCATTAAAGTGTGAAATCATCTCATCTAGCCAACCAACCATAGATGCCGTGCAAATCATATTGCCAGGAGCCCAAGTGATCGCTCCCACCGACAGTGTGCTGCTAGGGGCACCTCTGGGCTCGAGCGCTATTGAGGTAGTCCTCGAAGAAAAGCTGAACGACCTGAGGAGGATGGAGGGAAGAATAGGGGCCTTGGACGCCCACGATGCTTTGTACGTTCTCACAAGGTGCCTGGCTTTGCCCAGACTGACCTATTTCCTAAGGTGTGCTCTGTCCTTCGACAGCCCAAAATTAACAGAATATGACTCACTCCTAAGACCAATAACCGTGAAAGTGTTAAACCTCTCCCTGCAAGATGACCAATGGGACCAGCAACACTCCCAGTTAGACTCGGGGGAATAGGTACTCGCAAGGTGACACAGTTAGCATTGCCGGCATTCTTATCCTCGACCAGTGCTACAGGTGAATTGGTTAAGGAAATACTACCGGAATACCTAAGAGACTCCATTGGGATTCATGATCCCAAATTCGCGGAAGAAGCCGGTCAGTGGACACTCTTGTCAACTCTCACCCTCGACCAACTTTCCAAATGACTGCAAACAGTCCAAATGGGATAGCCCCATAGTGGAAAACATCGCCACATCATTGCTGGAGGCAGCTTCCAGGAAGGACAAAGCGCGTCTTCTAGCTGTGCAAGCGCCCCATGCCGGGCACTTCCTGTTGGCAGTCCCTAATTCTGCCTTGGGCACCCGCCTGGACCATCGACCCTAAGTATTGGTGTTGCCCTGCGCCTTGCCGCCCCTATCTCCACCGAGCACCGGTGTATTTGCGGCCAGGCACGGGCAGACCAATATGGCAGCTATGGTCTCATCTGTCGTAAGACACAGGAAAGATTGCCAGACACGAAGCAGTCAATGACATCATCAAGAGAAGTTTGGCTACAGCTGGGTGTCCAGCACAAAGGGAACCCCAGTTGTGCAGACCTGACAACAGCCAAAAACGCCCAGACAGAGTCACCCTGCAACCGTGGAGGGAAGGTAAGCAGGTCGTGTGGGACTTCATGTGGCATCTACATTGGCCGATACTATCTACCTTACAGCACAGCTGAGGGAGGCGGGGCGGCCACCTTCAGGGAGATTCAGAAAACTAACAAGTGCAGGGACCTAGAACGTTTGTTACAGGTTCGTGCCGATAGGCTCTGAGACTCTGGGCGCCTGGGGTAAATGTGCACTTAAGTTCCTGAAGGAGATGGGCGAGGAACTCATTGGGAAGACTAGAGACCCAAGAGCGGCCAGTTTATGTTCCCAGCGCCTGAGTGTCGTTGTTCAGAGGGGAAATACGTGCTGTATCTTGGGTACGCACCCGATCCCTGAAGAGCTGGACGAGGTCTTCGAACACTGATATATTGTTATATAAGTGTGTGTTTCTGTAAACTGTAGCATTGCAATAAAATCAAAAAAAATAATAATAATAAAAAAATAATAGGGGGGGTAAGGAGAGGAATAGATTAAAGTATTCAGTGAGAATCCACAAGGTCTTCTCTGAACAATATTATTTTCTTCTTCGAATGTGGGTCCCTTTAATTAAACCAGTGGTGGTACCC
>WNGS01163445.1:1177-22087 GCA_020271785.1 Procambarus virginalis | reverse complement strand
ATAGGACCTGGTATTATTAATCGAAGCGTTAGTAACAAGACACTGGTGTGGTTCTTCAGCTATATCTTGCTCTGGTTAGGCCCCATTTAGATTATGCAGTTCTTTTGGTCGCCGTATTATAGAATGGATATAAATTCATTGAACGTGTCTAGCGTGGATGACAAAGTTAATTCGCAAATTAGAAATCTTTGCATATGAGAAAGATTAATAAAGCTTAAATTGGCTTTCACTGGAAAGGCGAAGAGTTAGGGTGACATGATAGAAGTTTGCAAGTGGATGAATGGTCATAACAAAGGGGATATTAAAAGTATCAACACAAGACAGAAACACGAACAATGGGTATAAATTGGATAAGTTTAGATTTAGGAAAGGGTAAATACTGGTTCAGTAACAGGGTTGCTGATTGTGGAACCAGTTGCCACGTTGCGTGGAGGAATGGGGTCCCTTGATTGTTTCAAGCGTGGGTATGCCACGTATATTAGTGGGAATGGGTGGTTATCAATACAAGCTGCCTCGTAGGGCCAATAGGTCTTCTGCAGTTTTACGTTTTATTTTTATGTTCTTTGTTTCTTATGTTATAAGGACTTAACAATAGCAAGATATAGCTGAAGAGAAAAAAAATTAGGTGTTTACCATAGCCGAGTTACTTGAAATTTGATTTCCGAATTGCTGAATCTAAAATAACAAAACAAACAATCTGAAGACTAACACCAGGTGTTTTATTACTCATTCTTCGAGAAATAAATCCCAGTGTCCTGTTCTGTCTCCCTATTACAGAAAGGAGATAAATTAAAGGAATGCCTATAGGGATTTGTGGAAAAGTTATTAAAAAATATAAGAAGCCTTCTTGATATGGAGAAGATTGAAAAATATTAGCTAAGTTTCTATGTAATTATAAAGAAAAATGAGTGCATTATTGGACAGTTTATAGGAAATGGAATTTAAATAAACTTTCTATATGTTTTGGAAAAAGAGTTGAAAGAATTGATATGAAATGAATAAATTTAGGTTCAATAATGGCCAGGACCTCTGTTGGTTAGCATAGAGGGTCTCCGATTTATGGAACATCCTACCGACTAACTGGAAAGAAGAGTTATTAATGGATTCTTTCAAATAATGTTTAGACAAATATATATGATTTATGAAGAATATAAAAAGTAGTGGCCTCGTATGGATCAATATGCCTTCGACAAGTTTAATTTTTCTTGTAATCTTGTAAAACAAACCGTATCGTACCACAGAGAACCGAATACACTTCACCCGAATGAGGTGAAATGTTTGCATTATAAAAAAGGAAGACTCTTACGTACAGTACAGTGTTTCCTCTCATCGTCATCTCTTCAGTATGTGTCACAAACTTCAAGGCTCGGCCTATGAGCATATTCTGTATATTATTGTATTGGTATTGTTGTACAGCACTGGCACGATATATCTGCAGTAAGTAGGCATTTTTTTGCTCGCTTTCGTAGCGTAAATTATTTTCTACTGAGTGTTTTTTACTCTGTCGTATAATGGCGGAATCCAACTTTCCTGACAACTCCACAATTTGTTCTTAGATGAACCGTTCAAGTGAAGCTGGCGCAAACAAAATTATTCGCAAGATATTTTCGAAAAAAATATAGACAATCCAATAACAATTAACAATGTAACTCGTGTCGATTATGACAATCACGGACACAATTAATGTCTTGGACCCCTTGAGAGTCAATCGCCAGCTTACCATTCCCCGTACCTTTAAGGTTCAGATTATGATATGCTGACTATTTTGATGATACTCCGATGTTGATGGATTCAGAATCGCTGAATATGTCGGACACGACCCTTACCTTTTCGACTATTTTGGTAGTTATTGTCCAGGCGATTCTGACTACAATTTCATACAAATCGAAAACTACAACCAAGACGTTTGAGCAAGTTTGGTACAACTCGTATGGATTTTAATGCACTCAGCTGAGAGCACAGTGGCTTTAGCAGATACCAGACAAGCAATTAACCGTACAGTTTTTAACAGCTTCTAAGAGCCTCGTCACTGTAACCTTGGATAATGCTAAGGAACAAAGACAGCAACCTATTAAGTCAAAACCAAATTTCAACATTCCAGAAGACTTTACGACGTTTAAATTTGAAAAACCTGGTCCAGTTAAGTTTGCAGAAATGAGTTTAATCAAAAAAGATTTTGGATGAGAAATACAGACTATCCAACAACATTAAGACTGTAATAAGTGTCGATTATGGTTACGGGCACGACGATAAGCGCGAGGGCCGCCAAGAACTCAAATGCCTTTTCGTTAAACCCTCTAGTGATGTTGAAGGACACGATGTACACGAAAAACAATGCCACGATTTTTCAGAATATGACCTCGATTATTGTACCTTCAATGTCTTAGGAACCGAACACTATGAAGAATGACGTTTGGAAAAGATTGGGTGGACCTTTTATGGATTTTTCAAGACTTGTGTGATAGAGCAACGGGGTTAGAAGCAAACAGACAAGCATTTAACTGTACAGTTTTTACCAGCCTCTAGGGGCCTCGGAACAGTGGATGAGGCTAAGGAACAAGGACAGCGACAAATTAAGTCAATATCAAAGTCATTACATATTCCTGAGGATTCTACAATATGTGTACTTGAGAAAACTTGTTCAAATGAATCTGGTACATATGAAGTTATCCGTAAAATATTTTGGATAAGTAACACAGACAATCCATTATCAATAACAATGTAACTCGTGACGATTGTGAAGGTCGCGGATAGAACGATAAGTGCGTGCATTGACTATGAATTCTATGAAAATTCTATACTATGAAAATATTATCGTTAATGACATATTGTGTAACATAAAAGGAAGTAAACCTAGGTTATGTTTCTTAAGTATTGTTTAAAGTTAATAAATGTTATGCCAATAATAACGTGTTTTCTTCCATATGTTTAAAATAACAATCTGTAGAGCTAATTGCTCATAACAGAAAAGCTATTTTCATGATTTTTTCATGTTACCTGGTACCTTGCTACATATAACAACAATCTTTTTTAACACGACTTTATTCCTAAGACTTTATTGAGTATAATATGTTCATCGTTTATGAATTTAACACCTAATTAATATTCTCTTTGTACTGACAAATGTAAGGTTTTGAGGTTAGGAAATAATGGAGTTACTAGATACGAGGTAGATGGTAGATGGAGATTGCGACGTCTGATTGCAAAAGGAAGCTGGTAGATTAGTACCTATTGACCCTAATGTTGTGCACATTGCACACACAATGCATAATTGTTCAAATAGGGGATTTACTTCTCGTAGCGTTAGTAATAAACACCTGGTGTTATTCCGTGCAAAGCACAGATATATCTAGCTCATATTAGGCCCCATATAGATTATTCAGTTCAGTTTTAGTGGTGATCCTATGGATGGATATAAATTCAGTAGAACGCGTCCAGCGTAGGATGACAAAGTTAATCCAGCAAATTTGAAAAAAAATTTAAATGTAAATTAAAAATTTGGTCAATGAAGAAAGAAGACTGCTTAATTTACGTTTATAATAAGGCAAAGAATTGCTTATGGTATGATAAAAGCATACAAGTGGATGAGTGGGTGCAGACGTGGAGTCACAATAACGTGGCTGAAAATATGTTGACACACACTAGACAGTGAAGAGACAAATCACACACTAGACAGTAAAGAGAACTACGACGTTCAGTCCATCCTGGACCATTCAAAAGGCGATTGTGAAGTAGAAATCGACTCTAGTCTAGTCAACCAACAGCGTGGATTGGTCAACATCTGGATGAGTGGGTATAACAAAAGGGAATACTTATAGGGTATTATAATACCAACACACAATAGTACACGATAAGTATAAATAAATCATGAATTGGTATAAATTAGATAAGTTTAGATTTCGGACGGAATTGGGAATATTTTGGGTTCGGTAACAATTTAAATATATGAATCATAAATAGATTTCTTGATTTATATATACTTATTTATAAAAAAAATATCTAGTCAGAGCACAGAAACGTAGTATACCACATAAATGAAATTGTTTGAATAATAATGACCCGAAGAACATATGAATGATGATATAAGGGTTTGCTATCCGGAGCTGGAATTTGTGATATAGTAAACAACATGATATTTAGGCTGGAAAAGGTAATGATGATAGAGTTACAAGATACGAGCTAATGGTGTTGAGATTGCGAAAGTGATCTGGGAGTTATGATTAGTAAGAATTTAAAACAAAAGGATCAATGCTTAATGTTCGTAATAAGGCAAATTGGACACTGGGATTTATTAATCGAAGCGTTAGTAACAAGACACCTGGTGTGATTCTTGAGCTATATCTAGCTCTGTTAGGCCCTATTTAGATTATGCAGTTCAGTTATGGTCTCCGAATGATATAAATTCACTTGAACGTGTCAAGCGTAGGATGACTAAGTTTAATTCCCAAAATTAGAAATCTTTCATATGAAGAAAGATTAACAAAGCTTAAGTTGCATTCACTTAAAAGGCGAAGAGTTAGGGGTGACATGATAGAAGTTTATTAATGGATGAATAGACATGACAAAGGGGATATTAATAGGGTATTAAAAGTATCAACACAAGACAGAACACGAAACAATGGGTATAAATTGGATAAATTTAGATTTAGGAAAGACTTGGGTAAATACTGGTTCAGTAACAGGGTTGTTGATTTGTGGAACCAATTGCCGCGTAACGTGGTGGAGGTGGAGTCCCTCGATTGTTTCAAGCGTGGGTTGAACATGTATATGAGTGGGATTGGGTGGTTATAAATAGGAGCTACCTCGTATGGGACAATAGGCCTGCTGCAGTTACCTTTCTTCTTATGTAAACACATTATTTGTATCAATGCCAGTGGAAATGATGTAGGATAAGTTAGGAGTGAGGCATTGATACTGAGATTTAAGACAGCCATGGAATTAGTATGGAGCAAGGGAGGAATCATATGTGGGATTCTTAAAAAAATGAAAGTTGGAAATGTATGGTTGTCGAAGGCACTTGGTGTCAATTGCCAAATGCTCAAATATTTTATTCAATTGCAATATCTACAAACCCATTAAGATTTCAACTTAGATTCAACAGAGCAGAAGAAGTTGTTAAACACATATGACAAAATCTTCCTGAAGCGACCATACGAGTCATAAATACTCAAACTCCACCCAAGTAAAAATAAAACAAACAGCACTTAGTGAGCCAGCCAGAGGCTTTCTCTCAGAAATATCCCTGCAAAAAAAAAGCAATATCATTCATTGAAAACTGGGAACCCTTCTATGTAAGGAATGACATGTATGCTCGTGTGTTGATATTTTAGATTCAGTTGCTCGAATCGTAAGTTTCGAGAAGCATGAGCTATGGTGAGCCCGTAGTAGACTTACCTGGCACTGGAGCGGGGCTGTGTATGCTCGAGATGGGGAGCATTTATCTAGGGCTGGTGTTGTTGCTGTTGCCAACTGTTGGAACATGTGAACAAATCCACATGGGCCGTGACGAGGATTCGAACCTGCGTCCGAGAGCATCCCAGACGCTGCCTTAATCGACTGAGCTACGACATGGTCAAAATGAGTTTTTTTTTATTTTTATTTTTATTTTTACATGAAAACATGCAAATTAAATACAATAAAACATTACAAAACAAGGAGAAACAAAAAACCCATCAGCCAGAAGGGCCGACAGGACAGCATAACAAAGTACAAAATTCAAAAAGGCATGTAAATTACAGTACAAATGAGAAACACATGCTGTACAAAGTATAAACAAAGACAAACCAACAAAAACAGAGGCGCATAGCAAACAGTACATGGCACAACAACAAATTATTCGCACAAAACCCTGCACGTAAGAGAGCAAACAGCATAGCCAGAAGGGCACATAATACAACAAATCAAATAAACATAATACAACAAATCAAAATAAACATAAGTCATGAAAGGGTCGAGCCTAAATTACCATTCAGAAAACAAGGACGACATCGGCCTGAAGGGTACACAATAAACAGTTCATAACATACCAAAGCCCAATACACACAGCAAGCACACGGACTATCAGGACTGCTCATACTTTTCCGGCCACTCAGTCGCCGGAAAAAGAATACAATACGCCTCCCACACCGCCAGTATTTCTTCCGGAATAGGGGCACGAAGGGACGTCCGAGGATCGGGCATGGAAATCGGCACACTCTCAACAAATGCCTGAGCGTCCGGAACCCAGACAGTCGTGGGGCACCACGGAATAGGCTTCACGCGGTCATGATATATAATCCGCAGAGGGTTGGATTTCGAATGCGGCAAGCCGTTGGCCAAGATGAACGGGACGGACGTCCCCTTGCAGGCGCGGGCAACTGTCCTCGCACCCGGAACTTCGACAGCCTCACAGGGCTCTGCAGCAGCCTCCAGACGGGACACCGGCGGCGGCCCCCCTCGCCGAACATCCTTCTTTAGGAGCAATACTAGGTCGCGGCCCGCACCAGCACCCCCCTCACCAGCATCCGGAGGAGCAACCACCCCCCACTGCGGGGAACTGCAGACAGAAGCCACAGGAGGCGAATCATATACACAGCCTTCGGCATCAGCAGATATATGGACGTCAGCGTCCACTATCTTAATTCCTGATAACCCATCATCGCCAGAATCCACCTCATCAGCCCATTCAGTAGACGAACGCCTGGATCTCTTGGGCACCGGGCGCACATCGTCGGAACCGGAAGCGGACCCAGACCCACGGCCATCACAAGCCGCACGTACTCGTCTTACGACTGCAGCAGCTTCAACCGCAGGGGGGACCGGACCACACACAACCGGGGACCCCACAGCCACTTCAGCCGGAACCCGAGGTGAGGAGACAGGGCCAGGCGCAGCATCGGAAGACAGGCGAGCATGCGCTGAGGAGGGCGCAGTACAACGGGCCACTGGAGCAGCAGGGACAGGCACACTAACAGGATCAGGGGAATCCACCGATCTCATCTCAACAGCCGGAGGAGGGCCGGCGATATCCGGGGAAACGCCAGGGGACGCCGGGGGAGCCGCATCCACGAGCCGGTCGGGCTCCACATCCCCGAAGTCCTCGTCCAGTGGAAGCGGAGGGAAATCCTCTTCCCGAAAGAGGTTTACAGGTGCAACCGGATCCGCCTCGCACCCTGCAGCCTGATGCCCCAACAAGCCACACCGGAAACAAGTCCGAGGCTGCCGGGCATAGTACACCCGGATGTAGCATCCCAAAAGCCGGACCGAAGATGGAATGTCCGACCGCAGGCGCATGCCCAAGGTGCGAATATTCGTCCGCCTCCCGGCGTACTTCCCGGAGGATAACGTATTTACCCTCACACTGACGACGTGCCCAAATCGCTGGAAATACCGCCGCAGAAGCTCTTCGGGAAACTCCAGGGGCGCCCCATGCACGCTGACATAAGTCAGCGCACCACTCCGGTCCGATATGGCGACTGAGCCGGTACCTCCCGGCAATGACATCGAGCGCCCCTCGTAACGACTGAGGAAGGCACGATATACCTCCTCCGTCGCCAGCTTGATGATAACGCGACGCGCAGTCACCAGCTCAATCCCGTCAACATCTAGCACCGGGATATGCAGCAAGTCGCACAGCACCTCCGCTACCTCTGGATACCCAGCACGGCCAGAGAATTCCAGTCCTACCGAGTTCACACGCTTGATTGCCGGGAGGGGACCACCCATGGTGAACCCAACACCTGCCACGTCTGCACACCGCCAGGCAGGCAACAACACTGGGGGGTGGGGGGGGCAGCTACGCCCCGCCACCTGGCGATCAAAAGGCTGACTACCCTAGCAGTCACGGAGGGACACGTCCGCACTCCACGGCTGCTCAGGGTCAACTCCATGGTCAAAATGAGTTGAAACCAAAGTTCTACTGAACTTACTGGATCCTGCAGATTACTGGATCCTGCATCACAAACCCTGGGTTTGTGCCTCTCTGAGGCACAAACCAGAGTTTTACACAACTCCCACCATGCACTCGAGCTATGACAATAGGCCGTCCTCTCTCTCTTCGCCCTTATTGGGAATTGGGTGGTTATAGATAGGAGCTGCCTCGTATGAGCCAATAGGCCTTCTGCAGTTACCTTTATTCTTATGTTCTTATGTTCAAGTCTTGCTTGAACAAGACATATAATAGGACACTGGGATTTATAATAAGGCAAATAGGACCTGGTATTTATTAATCGAAGCGTTAGTAACAAGACACCTGGTGTGGTTCTTCAGCTATATCTTGCTCTGGTTAGGCCCCATTTAGATTATGCAGTTCAGTTTTGGTCGCCGTATTATAGAATGGATATAAATTCACTTGAACGTGTCTAGCGTGGGATGACAAAGTTAATTCCCCAAATTAGAAATCTTTCATATGAAGAAAGATTAATAAAGCTTAAATTGCATTCACTGGAAAGGCGAAGAGTTAGGGGTGACATGATAGACGTTTGCAAGTGGATGAATGGTCATAACAAAGGGGATATTAAAAGTATCAACACAAGACAGAACACGAAACAATGGGTATAAATTGGATAAGTTTAGATTTAGGAAAGGGTAAATACTGGTTCAGTAACAGGGTTGTTGATTTGTGGAACCAGTTGCCACGTTGCGTGGAGGAAGTGGGGTCCCTTGATTGTTTCAAGCGTGGGTATGCCACGTATATTAGTGGGAATGGGTGGTTATCAATACCAGCTGCCTCGTATGGGCCAATAGGTCTTCTGCAGTTACCTCTATTTTTATGTTCTTTTGTTCTTATGTTAAAAGGACTTAACAATAGCAAGATATAGCTGAAGAGAAAAGAATTAGGGGTTTACCATAGCCCGAGTTACTTGGAAATTTTATTTCCGAATTGCTGAATCTAAAATAACAAAACAATCTGAAGACTAACACCAGGTGTTTTATTACTCATTCTTCGAGAAACAAATCCCAGTGTCCTGTTCTGTCTCCCTATTACAGAAAGGAGATAAATTTAAAGGAATGCCTATAGGGATTTGTGGAAAAGTTATTAAAAAATATAAGAAGCCTTTCTGATATGGAGAAGATTGAAAAATATTAGCTAAGTTTCTATGTAATTATAAAGAAAAATGAGTGCATTATTGGACAGTTTATAGGAAATGGAATTTAAATAAACTTTCTATATGTTTTGGAAAAAGAGTTGAAAGAATTGATTTGAAATGAATAAATTTAGGTTCAATAATGGCCAGGACCTCTGTTGGTTAGCATAGAGGGTCTCCGATTTATGGAACATCCTACCGACTAACTGGAAAGAAGAGTTATTAATGGATTCTTTCAAATAATGTTTAGACAAATATATAATGATTTATGAAGAATATAAAAAGTAGTGGCCTCGTATGGATCAATATGCCTTCGACAGTTTACTTTTTCTTGTAATCTTGTAAAACAAACCGTAATAGTACCACAGAGAACCGAATACACTTCACCCGAATGAGGTGAAATGTGTGCATTATAAAAAGGAAGACTCTTACGTACAGTACAGTGTTTCCTCTCATCGTCATCTCTTCAGCTGCCACAACTTCAAGGCTCGGCCTATGAGCATATTCTGTATATTATTGTGTTGTATTGTTGTACAGCACTGCACGATATATCTGCAGTAAGTAGGCATTTTTTTTTGCTCGCTTTCGTAGCGTAAATTATTTTCTACTGAGTGTGTGTTACTCTGTCGTATAATGGCGGAATCCAACTTTCCTGACAACTCCACAATTTATGTCTTAGATGAACCTAGTTCAAGTGAAGCTGGCGCAAACAAAATTATTCGCAAGATATTTTCGATAAAAAATATAGACAATCCAATAACAATTAACAATGTAACTCGTGTCGATTATGACAATCACGGACACAATGATAATGTCTTGGCCCACTTGAGAGTCAATCGCCAAGCTTACAATTCCCGTACCTTTAAAGGTTCAGATTATGGATATGCTGACTATTTTGATGAATACTCCGATGTTGATGGATTCAGAATCGCTGAATATGTCGGACACGACCCTTACCTTTTCGACTATTTTGGTAGTTATTGTCCAGGCGATTCTGACTACAATTTCATACAAATCGAAAACTACAACCAAAGACGTTTGAGCAAGTTTGGGTACAACTCGTATGGATTTTTAATGCACTCAGCTGAGAGCACAGTGGCTTTAGCAGATACCAGACAAGCAATTAACCGTACAGTTTTAACAGCTTCTAAGAGCCTCGTCACTGTAACCTTGGATAATGCTAAGGAACAAAGACAGCAACCTATTAAGTCAAAACCAAATTTCAACATTCCAGAAGACTTTACGACGTTTAAATT
This sequence comes from Procambarus virginalis, assembly GCA_020271785.1. Taxonomy (NCBI): domain Eukaryota; kingdom Metazoa; phylum Arthropoda; class Malacostraca; order Decapoda; family Cambaridae; genus Procambarus; species Procambarus virginalis. The sequence goes on along the minus strand of WNGS01163445.1, from coordinate 11,766 downwards.
TGAAAAACCTGGTCCAGTTTAAGTTTGCAGAAATGAGTTTAATCAAAAAAAGATTTTGGATGAGAAATACAGACTATCCAACAACAATTAAGACTGTAATAAGTGTCGATTATGGTTACGGGCACGACGATAAGCGCGAGGGCCGCCAAGAACTCAAATGCCTTTTCGTTAAACGCTCTAGTGATGTTGAAGGACACGATGTACACGAGAAAACAATGCCACGATTTTTCAGAATATGACCTCGATTATTGTACCTTCAATGTCTTAGGAACCGAACACTATGAAGAATGACGTTTGGAAAAGATTGGGTGGACCTTTTATGGATTTTTCAAAGACTTGTGTGATAGAGCAACGGGGTTAGAAGCAAACAGACAAGCATTTAATTGTACAGTTTTACCAGCCTCTAGGGGCCTCGGAACAGTGGATGAGGCTAAGGAACAAGGACAGCGACAAATTAAGTCAATATCAAAGTTATTACATATTCCTGAGGATTCTACAATATGTGTACTTGAGAAAACTTGTTCAAATGAATCTGGTACATATGAAGTTATCCGTAAAATATTTTGGATAAGTAACACAGACAATCCATTATCAAATAACAATGTAACTCGTGACGATTGTGAAGGTCGCGGATAGAACGATAAGTGCGTGCATTGACTATGAATTCTATGAAAATATTATCGTTAATGACATATTGTGTAACATAAAAGGAAATAAACCTAGGTTATGTTTCTTAAGTAGTGTTTTAAAGTTAATAAATGTTATGCCAATAATAACGTGTTTTCTTCCATATGTTTAAAATAACAATCTGTAGAGCTAATTGCTCATAATAGAAAAGCTATTTTCATGATTTTTTCATGTTACCTGGTACCTTGCTACATATAACAACAATCTTTTTTTAACACGACTTTATTGAGTATAATATGTTCATCGTTTATGAATTTAACACCTAATTAATATTCTCTTTGTACTGACAAATGTAAGGTTTTGAGGTTAGGTAATAATGGAGTTACTAGATACGAGGTAGATGGTAGATGGAGATTGCGACGTCTGATTGCAAAAGGAAGCTGGTAGTCAAGATTAGTAGCAATTTGCACACTAAAATCAATGCATAAATGTTCAAAATAGGGGATTTACTTCTCGTAGCGTTAGTAATAAAACACCTGGTGTTATTCCGTGCAAAGCACAGATATATCTAGCTCATGTTAGGCCCCATATAGATTATTCAGTTCAGTTTTAGTGGTGATCCTATGGAATAGATATAAATTCAGTAGAACGCGTCCAGCGTAGGATGACAAAGTTAATCCAGCAAATTTGAAAAAAAAAAAATATAAATATAAAAATTTGGTCATTTGAAGAAAGAATGACTGCTTAATTTACGTTATATAGTAAGGCGAAGAATTGCTTATGGTATGATAAAAGCATACAAGTGGATGAGTGGGTGCAGACGAGGAGTCACAATAACGTGGCTGAAATATGTTGACACACTAGACAGTGAAGAGACAAATCACACACTAGACAGTAAAGAGACTACGACGTTTCAGTCCATCCTGGACCATTCAAAAGGCGATTGTGAAGTGAGAAATCGACTTCTAGTCTAGTGCGTGGTTTGGTCAACATATGGATGAGTGGGTATAACAAAAGGGAATACTTATAGGGTATTATAAGTACCAACACACAATAGTACACGAATAAGTATAAATAAATACATGAATTGGTATAAATTAGATAAGTTTAGATTTCGGACGGAATTGGGAATATTTTGGTTCGGTAACAAGATTTAAATATATGAATCATAAATAGATTTCTTGATTTATATATAACTTATTTATAAAAAAAAATATTCTAGTCAGAGCACAGAAACGTAGTATACCACATAAATGAAATTGTTTGAATAATAATGACCCGAAGAACATATGAATGATGAATATGAAGGGTTTGCTATCCGGGAGCTGGAATTTGTGATATAGTAAACAACATGATATTTAGGCTGGAAAAGGTAATGATGATAGAGTTACAAGATACGAGCTAGATGGTGTTGAGATTGCGAAAGGGATCTGGGAGTTATGATTAGTAAGAATTTAAAACAAAAGGATCAATGCATTAATGTTCGTAATAAGGCAAATTGGACACTGGGATTTATTAATCGAAGCGTTAGTAACAAGACACCTGGTGTGATTCTCTGGTTAGGCCCTATTTAGATTATGCAGTTCAGTTATGGTCTCCGAATGGATATAAATTCACTTGAACGTGTCAAGCGTAGGATGACTAAGTTAATTCCCAAAATTAGAAATCTTTCATATGAAGAAAGATTAACAAAGCTTAAGTTGCATTCACTTAAAAGGCGAAGAGTTAGGGGTGACATGATAGAAGTTTATTAATGGATGAATAGACATGACAAAGGGGATATTAATAGGGTATTAAAAGTATCAACACAAGACAGAACACGAAACAATGGGTATAAATTGGATAAATTTAGATTTAGGAAAGACTTGGGTAAATACTGGTTCAGTAACAGGGTTGTTGATTTGTGGAACCAATTGCCGCGTAACGTGGTGGAGGTGGAGTCCCTCGATTGTTTCAAGCGTGGGTTGAACATGTATATGAGTGGGATTGGGTGGTTATAAATAGGAGCTACCTCGTATGGGACAATAGGCCTGCTGCAGTTACCTTTCTTCTTATGTAAACACATTATTTGTATCAATGCCAGTGGAAATGATGTAGGATAAGTTAGGAGTGAGGCATTGATACTGAGATTTAAGACAGCCATGGAATTAGTATGGAGCAAGGGAGGAATCATATGTGGGATTCTTAAAAAAATGAAAGTTGGAAATGTATGGTTGTCGAAGGCACTTGGTGTCAATTGCCAAATGCTCAAATATTTTATTCAATTGCAATATCTACAAACCCATTAAGATTTCAACTTAGATTCAACAGAGCAGAAGAAGTTGTTAAACACATATGACAAAATCTTCCTGAAGCGACCATACGAGTCATAAATACTCAAACTCCACCCAAGTAAAAATAAAACAAACAGCACTTAGTGAGCCAGCCAGAGGCTTTCTCTCAGAAATATCCCTGCAAAAAAAAGCAATATCATTCATTGAAAACTGGGAACCCTTCCATGTAAGGAATGACATGTATGCTCGTGTGTTGATATTTTAGATTCAGTTGCTCGAATCGTAAGTTTCGAGAAGCATGAGCTATGGTGAGCCCGTAGTAGACTTACCTGGCACTGGAGCGGGGCTGTGTATGCTCGAGATGGGGAGCATTTATCTAGGGCTGGTGTTGTTGCTGTTGCCAACTGTTGGAACATGTGAACAAATCCACATGGGCCGTGACGAGGATTCGAACCTGCGTCCGAGAGCATCCCAGACGCTGCCTTAATCGACTGAGCTACGACATGGTCAAAATGAGTTGAAACCAAAGTTCTACTGAACTTACTGGATCCTGCAGATTACTGGATCCTGCATCACAAACCCTGGGTTTGTGCCTCTCTGAGGCACAAACCAGAGTTTTACACAACTCCCACCATGCACTCGAGCTATGACAATAGGCCGTCCTCTCTCTCTTCGCCCTTATTGGGAATTGGGTGGTTATAGATAGGAGCTGCCTCGTATGAGCCAATAGGCCTTCTGCAGTTACCTTTATTCTTATGTTCTTATGTTCAAGTCTTGCTTGAACAAGACATATAATAGGACACTGGGATTTATAATAAGGCAAATAGGACCTGGTATTTATTAATCGAAGCGTTAGTAACAAGACACCTGGTGTGGTTCTTCAGCTATATCTTGCTCTGGTTAGGCCCCATTTAGATTATGCAGTTCAGTTTTGGTCGCCGTATTATAGAATGGATATAAATTCACTTGAACGTGTCTAGCGTGGGATGACAAAGTTAATTCCCCAAATTAGAAATCTTTCATATGAAGAAAGATTAATAAAGCTTAAATTGCATTCACTGGAAAGGCGAAGAGTTAGGGGTGACATGATAGACGTTTGCAAGTGGATGAATGGTCATAACAAAGGGGATATTAAAAGTATCAACACAAGACAGAACACGAAACAATGGGTATAAATTGGATAAGTTTAGATTTAGGAAAGGGTAAATACTGGTTCAGTAACAGGGTTGTTGATTTGTGGAACCAGTTGCCACGTTGCGTGGAGGAAGTGGGGTCCCTTGATTGTTTCAAGCGTGGGTATGCCACGTATATTAGTGGGAATGGGTGGTTATCAATACAAGCTGCCTCGTATGGGCCAATAGGTCTTCTGCAGTTACCTCTATTTTTATGTTCTTTTGTTCTTATGTTAAAAGGACTTAACAATAGCAAGATATAGCTGAAGAGAAAAGAATTAGGGGTTTACCATAGCCCGAGTTACTTGGAAATTTTATTTCCGAATTGCTGAATCTAAAATAACAAAACAATCTGAAGACTAACACCAGGTGTTTTATTACTCATTCTTCGAGAAACAAATCCCAGTGTCCTGTTCTGTCTCCCTATTACAGAAAGGAGATAAATTTAAAGGAATGCCTATAGGGATTTGTGGAAAAGTTATTAAAAATATAAGAAGCCTTTCTGATATGGAGAAGATTGAAAAATATTAGCTAAGTTTCTATGTAATTATAAAGAAAAATGAGTGCATTATTGGACAGTTTATAGGAAATGGAATTTAAATAAACTTTCTATATGTTTTGGAAAAAGAGTTGAAAGAATTGATTTGAAATGAATAAATTTAGGTTCAATAATGGCCAGGACCTCTGTTGGTTAGCATAGAGGGTCTCCGATTTATGGAACATCCTACCGACTAACTGGAAAGAAGAGTTATTAATGGATTCTTTCAAATAATGTTTAGACAAATATATAATGATTTATGAAGAATATAAAAAGTAGTGGCCTCGTATGGATCAATATGCCTTCGACAGTTTAATTTTTCTTGTAATCTTGTAAAACAAACCGTAATAGTACCACAGAGAACCGAATACACTTCACCCGAATGAGGTGAAATGTGTGCATTATAAAAAGGAAGACTCTTACGTACAGTACAGTGTTTCCTCTCATCGTCATCTCTTCAGCTGCCACAACTTCAAGGCTCGGCCTATGAGCATATTCTGTATATTATTGTGTTGTATTGTTGTACAGCACTGCACGATATATCTGCAGTAAGTAGGCATTTTTTTTGCTCGCTTTCGTAGCGTAAATTATTTTCTACTGAGTGTGTGTTACTCTGTCGTATAATGGCGGAATCCAACTTTCCTGACAACTCCACAATTTATGTCTTAGATGAACCTAGTTCAAGTGAAGCTGGCGCAAACAAAATTATTCGCAAGATATTTTCGATAAAAAATATAGACAATCCAATAACAATTAACAATGTAACTCGTGTCGATTATGACAATCACGGACACAATGATAATGTCTTGGACCACTTGAGAGTCAATCGCCAAGCTTACAATTCCCGTACCTTTAAAGGTTCAGATTATGGATATGCTGACTATTTTGATGAATACTCCGATGTTGATGGATTCAGAATCGCTGAATATGTCGGACACGACCCTTACCTTTTCGACTATTTTGGTAGTTATTGTCCAGGCGATTCTGACTACAATTTCATACAAATCGAAAACTACAACCAAAGACGTTTGAGCAAGTTTGGGTACAACTCGTATGGATTTTTAATGCACTCAGCTGAGAGCACAGTGGCTTTAGCAGATACCAGACAAGCAATTAACCGTACAGTTTTAACAGCTTCTAAGAGCCTCGTCACTGTAACCTTGGATAATGCTAAGGAACAAAGACAGCAACCTATTAAGTCAAAACCAAATTTCAACATTCCAGAAGACTTTACGACGTTTAAATTTGAAAAACCTGGTCCAGTTTAAGTTTGCAGAAATGAGTTTAATCAAAAAAGATTTTGGATGAGAAATACAGACTATCCAACAACAATTAAGACTGTAATAAGTGTCGATTATGGTTACGGGCACGACGATAAGCGCGAGGGCCGCCAAGAACTCAAATGCCTTTTCGTTAAACGCTCTAGTGATGTTGAAGGACACGATGTACACGAGAAAACAATGCCACGATTTTTCAGAATATGACCTCGATTATTGTACCTTCAATGTCTTAGGAACCGAACACTATGAAGAATGACGTTTGGAAAAGATTGGGTGGACCTTTTATGGATTTTTCAAAGACTTGTGTGATAGAGCAACGGGGTTAGAAGCAAACAGACAAGCATTTAATTGTACAGTTTTACCAGCCTCTAGGGGCCTCGGAACAGTGGATGAGGCTAAGGAACAAGGACAGCGACAAATTAAGTCAATATCAAAGTTATTACATATTCCTGAGGATTCTACAATATGTGTACTTGAGAAAACTTGTTCAAATGAATCTGGTACATATGAAGTTATCCGTAAAATATTTTGGATAAGTAACACAGACAATCCATTATCAAATAACAATGTAACTCGTGACGATTGTGAAGGTCGCGGATAGAACGATAAGTGCGTGCATTGACTATGAATTCTATGAAAATATTATCGTTAATGACATATTGTGTAACATAAAAGGAAATAAACCTAGGTTATGTTTCTTAAGTAGTGTTTTAAAGTTAATAAATGTTATGCCAATAATAACGTGTTTTCTTCCATATTTTTTTTTTTTTTTTGAGATATATACAAGAGTTGTTACATTCTTGTACAGCCACTAGTACGCGTAGCGTTTCGGGCAGGTCCCTGGAATACGATCCCCGCCGCGAAGAATCGTTTTTTCATCCAAGTACACATTTTACTGTTGCGTTAAACAGAGGCTACAGTTAAGGATCTGCGCCCAGTAAATCCTCCCCGCCAGGATACGAACCCATGACATAGCGCTCGCGGAACGCCAGGCGAGTGTCTTACCACTACACCACGGAGACTGCTCTAAAAATATATGTTTAAAATAACAATCTGTAGAGCTAATTGCTCATAATAGAAAAGCTATTTTCATGATTTTTTCATGTTACCTGGTACCTTGCTACATATAACAACAATCTTTTTTTAACACGACTTTATTGAGTATAATATGTTCATCGTTTATGAATTTAACACCTAATTAATATTCTCTTTGTACTGACAAATGTAAGGTTTTGAGGTTAGGTAATAATGGAGTTACTAGATACGAGGTAGATGGTAAATGGAGATTGCGACGTCTGATTGCAAAAGGAAGCTGGTAGTCAAGATTAGTAGCAATTTGCACACTAAAATCAATGCATAAATGTTCAAAATAGGGGATTTACTTCTCGTAGCGTTAGTAATAAAACACCTGGTGTTATTCCGTGCAAAGCACAGATATATCTAGCTCATGTTAGGCCCCATATAGATTATTCAGTTCAGTTTTAGTGGTGATCCTATGGAATAGATATAAATTCAGTAGAACGCGTCCAGCGTAGGATGACAAAGTTAGTCCAGCAAATTTGAACAAAAAAATAAATATAAATATAAAAATTTGGTCATTTGAAGAAAGAATGACTGCTTAATTTACGTTATATAGTAAGGCGAAGAATTGCTTATGGTATGATAAAAGCATACAAGTGGATGAGTGGGTGCAGACGAGGAGTCATAATAACGTGGCTGAAATATGTTGACACACTAGACAGTGAAGAGACAAATCACACACTAGACAGTAAAGAGACTACGACGTTTCAGTCCATCCTGGACCATTCAAAAGGCGATTGTGAAGTGAGAAATCGACTTCTATTCTAGTGCGTGGTTTGGTCAACATATGGATGAGTGGGTATAACAAAAGGGAATACTTATAGGGTATTATAAGTACCAACACACAATAGTACACGAATAAGTATAAATAAATACATGAATTGGTATAAATTAGATAAGTTTAGATTTCGGACGGAATTGGGAATATTTTGGTTCAGTAACAAGATTTAAATATATGAATCATAAATAGATTTCTTGATTTATATATAACTTATTTATAAAAAAAAATATTCTAGTCAGAGCACAGAAACGTAGTATACCACATAAATGAAATTGTTTGAATAATAATGACCCGAAGAACATATGAATGATGAATATGAAGGGTTTGCTATCCGGGAGCTGGAATTTGTGATATAGTAAACAACATGATATTTAGGCTGGAAAAGGTAATGATGATAGAGTTACAAGATACGAGCTAGATGGTGTTGAGATTGCGAAAGGGATCTGGGAGTTATGATTAGTAAGAATTTAAAACAAAAGGATCAATGCATTAATGTTCGTAATAAGGCAAATTGGACACTGGGATTTATTAATCGAAGCGTTAGTAACAAGACACCTGGTGTGATTCTCTGGTTAGGCCCTATTTAGATTATGCAGTTCAGTTATGGTCTCCGAATGGATATAAATTCACTTGAACGTGTCAAGCGTAGGATGACTAAGTTAATTCCCAAAATTAGAAATCTTTCATATGAAGAAAGATTAACAACGCTTAAGTTGCATTCACTTAAAAGGCGAAGAGTTAGGGGTGACATGATAGAAGTTTATTAATGGATGAATAGACATGACAAAGGGGATATTAATAGAGTATTAAAAGTATCAACACAAGACAGAACACGAAACAATGGGTATAAATTGGATAAATTTAGATTTAGGAAAGACTTGGGTAAATACTGGTTCAGTAACAAGGTTGTTGATTTGTGGAACCAATTGCCGCGTAACGTGGTGGAGGTGGAGTCCCTCGATTGTTTCAAGCGTGGGTTGAACATGTATATGAGTGGGATTGGGTGGTTATAAATAGGAGCTACCTCGTATGGGACAATAGGCCTGCTGCAGTTACCTTTCTTCTTATGTAAACACATTATTTGTATCAATGCCAGTGGAAATGATGTAGGATAAGTTAGGAGTGAGGCATTGATACTGAGATTTAAGACAGCCATGGAATTAGTATGGAGCAAGGGAGGAATCATATGTGGGATTCTTAAAAAAATGAAAGTTGGAAATGTATGGTTGTCGAAGGCACTTGGTGTCAATTGCCAAATGCTCAAATATTTTATTCAATTGCAATATCTACAAACCCATTAAGATTTCAACTAAGATTCAACAGAGCAGAAGAAGTTGTTAAACACATATGACAAAATCTTCCTGAAGCGACCATACGAGTCATAAATACTCAAACTCCACCCAAGTAAAAATAAAACAAACAGCACTTAGTGAGCCAGCCAGAGGCTTTCTCTCAGAAATATCCCTGCAAAAAAAAAGCAATATCATTCATTGAAAACTGGGAACCCTTCCATGTAAGGAATGACATGTATGCTCGTGTGTTGATATTTTAGATTCAGTTGCTCGAATCGTAAGTTTCGAGAAGCATGAGCTATGGTGAGCCCGTAGTAGACTTACCTGGCAACTGGAGCGGGGCTGTGTATGCTCGAGATGGGGAGCATTTATCTAGGGCTGGTGTTGTTGCTGTTGCCAACTGTTGGAACATGTGAACAAATCCACATGGGCCGTGACGAGGATTCGAACCTGCGTCCGAGAGCATCCCAGACGCTGCCTTAATCGACTGAGCTACGACATGGTCAAAATGAGTTGAAACCAAAGTTCTACTGAACTTACTGGATCCTGCAGATTACTGGATCCTGCATCACAAACCTGGGTTTGTGCCTCTCTGAGGCACAAACCAGAGTTTTACACAACTCCCACCATGCACTCGAGCTATGACAATAGGCCGTCCTCTCTCTCTTCGCCCTTATTGGGAATTGGGTGGTTATAGATAGGAGCTGCCTCGTATGAGCCAATAGGCCTTCTGCAGTTACCTTTATTCTTATGTTCTTATGTTCAAGTCTTGCTTGAACAAGACATATAATAGGACACTGGGATTTATAATAAGGCAAATAGGACCTGGTATTTATTAATCGAAGCGTTAGTAACAAGACACCTGGTGTGGTTCTTCAGCTATATCTTGCTCTGGTTAGGTCCCATTTAGATTATGCAGTTCAGTTTTGGTCGCCGTATTATAGAATGGATATAAATTCACTTGAACGTGTCTAGCGTGGGATGACAAAGTTAATTCCCCAAATTAGAAATCTTTCATATGAAGAAAGATTAATAAAGCTTAAATTGCATTCACTGGAAAGGCGAAGAGTTAGGGGTGACATGATAGACGTTTGCAAGTGGATGAATGGTCATAACAAAGGGGATATTAAAAGTATCAACACAAGACAGAACACGAAACAATGGGTATAAATTGGATAAGTTTAGATTTAGGAAAGGGTAAATACTGGTTCAGTAACAGGGTTGTTGATTTGTGGAACCAGTTGCCACGTTGCGTGGAGGAAGTGGGGTCCCTTGATTGTTTCAAGCGTGGGTATGCCACGTATATTAGTGGGAATGGGTGGTTATCAATACAAGCTGCCTCGTATGGGCCAATAGGTCTTCTGCAGTTACCTCTATTTTTATGTTCTTTGTTCTTATGTTAAAAGGACTTAACAATAGCAAGATATAGCTGAAGAGAAAAGAATTAGGGTTTACCATAGCCCGAGTTACTTGGAAATTTTATTTCCGAATTGCTGAATCTAAAATAACAAAACAAACAATCTGAAGACTAACACCAGGTGTTTAT
>WNGS01163443.1:2378-16715 GCA_020271785.1 Procambarus virginalis | reverse complement strand
ATGGTGGTGCTGGTGGTGGTTGTTACCACTGGCCTCGTTGATGGTGGTGGTGGTGGTGGTTGTTACCACTGGCCTCGTTGATGGTGGTGCTGGTGGTGGTTGTTACCACTGGCCTCGTTGATGGTGGTGGTGGTGGTGGTGGTTGTTACCACTGGCCTCGTTGATGGTGGTGGTGGTGGTTGTTACCACTGGCCTCGTTGATGGTGGTGCTGGTGTGGTTGTTACCACTGGCCTCGTTGATGGTGGTGGTGGTGGTTGTTACCACTGGCCTCGTTGATGGTGGTGCTGGTGGTGGTGGTTGTTACCACTGGCCTCGTTGATGGTGGTGGTGGTGGTGGTTGTTACCACTGGCCTCGTTGATGGTGGTGGTGGTGGTGGTTGTTACCACTGGCCTCGTTGATGGTGGTGGTGGTGGTTGTTACCACTGGCCTCGTTGATGGTAGTGCTGGTGGTGGTGGTTGTTACCACTGGCCTCGTTGATGGTGGTGGTGGTGGTTGTTACCACTGGCCTCGTTGATGGTGGTGGTGGTGGTGGTTGTTACCACTGGCCTCGTTGATGGTGGTGGTGGTGGTGGTTGTTACCACTGGCCTCGTTGATGGTGGTGGTGGTGGTGGTTGTTACCACTGGCCTCGTTGATGGTGGTGGTGGTGGTGGTTGTTACCACTGGCCTCGTTGATGGTGGTGGTGGTGGTGGTTGTTACCACTGGCCTCGTTGATGGTGGTGGTGGTGGTGGTTGTTACCACTGGCCTCGTTGATGGTGGTGGTGGTGGTGGTTGTTACCACTGGCCTCGTTGATGGGTGGTGGTGCTGTGGTGGTGGTTGTTACCACTGGCCTCGTTGATGGTGGTGCTGGTGGTGGTTGTTACCACTGGCCTCGTTGATGGTGGTGGTGGTGGTGGTTGTTACCACTGGCCTCGTTGATGGTGGTGGTGGTTGTTACCACTGGCCTCGTTGATGGTGGTGGTGGTGGTTGTTACCACTGGCCTCGTTGATGGTGGTGGTGGTGGTGGTTGTTACCACTGGCCTCGTTGATGGTGGTGGTGGTGGTGGTTGTTACCACTGGCCTCGTTGATGGTGGTGCTGGTGGTGGTTGTTACCACTGGCCTCGTTGATGGTGGTGGTGGTGGTGGTTGTTACCACTGGCCTCGTTGATGGTGGTGGTGGTGGTGGTTGTTACCACTGGCCTCGTTGATGGTGGTGGTGGTGGTTGTTACCCTGGCCTCGTTGATGGTGGTGCTGGTGGTGGTTGTTACCACTGGCCTCGTTGATGGTGGTGGTGGTGGTGTGGTTGTTACCACTGGCCTCGTTGATGGTGGTGCTGGTGGTGGTTGTTACCACTGGCCTCGTTGATGGTGGTGGTGGTGGTGGTTGTTACCACTGGCCTCGTTGATGGTGGTGGTGGTTGTTACCACTGGCCTCGTTGATGGTGGTGGTGGTGGTGGTTGTTACCACTGGCCTCGTTGATGGTGGTGCTGGTGGTGGTTGTTACCACTGGCCTCGTTGATGGTGGTGGTGGTGGTGGTTGTTACCACTGGCCTCGTTGATGGTGGTGGTGGTGGTGGTTGTTACCACTGGCCTCGTTGATGGTAGTGCTGGTGGTGGTTGTTACCACTGGCCTCGTTGATGGTAGTGCTGGTGGTGGTTGTTACCACTGGCCTCGTTGATGGTAGTGCTGGTGGTGGTTGTTACCACTGGCCTCGTTGATGGTGGTGCTGGTGGTGGTTGTTACCACTGGCCTCGTTGATGGTGGTGGTGGTTGTTACCACTGGCCTCGTTGATGGTAGTGGTGGTGGTGGTTGTTACCACTGGCCTCGTTGATGGTGGTGCTGGTGGTGGTTGTTACCACTGGCCTCGTTGATGGTGGTGGTGGTGGTTGTTACCACTGGCCTCGTTGATGGTGGTGGTTGTTACCACTGGCCTCGTTGGTGGTGGTGGTGGTGGTGGTTGTTACCACTGGCCTCGTTGATGGTGGTGGTTGTTACCACTGGCCTCGTTGATGGTGGTGGTGGTGGTTGTTACCACTGGCCTCGTTGAAGGTGGTGGTGGTGGTTGTTACCACTGGCCTCGTTGATGGTAGGGAGAGGAGACATGGGATGCATGTGTGTGTGCGGGTAAGGGAGAGGAGACACGGGGTGAGTATATATGTACAGGGAGAGAAGAGTCATAGTGAGTGTTCAGGGAGAGAGGAGACTGTGGAAGGACAGGTATGTGCTGAGAGCAGCAAGGTAGTTAGTGCCCCATTCACATTATGCAATTAAATTTTGTTCGTGAATCTAATGAATGGACATAATAAATTCACTTGAATGAGTGCAGAGAAGTAAGACAAATTTTATCCGAGGAATTAGAAACGTTTCAAATGAAGAGAGATTTTCAAATATTAATTCTCATTTTCTAAAAAGTCTTAGAACAAATCGAAAAATCGAAGATCAATCATTAATACTGATGATTGACGTATATTAATGGATAAAATAGTATACCAAAGGAGCTATTAATAAGGTCCTACATATATCAATAGAAAATGAAACACAAAACAATGGATATAAATTTTAAGAGTTTAAGTATGGGAAAGACCTGGGTAAATACTAGTTTGGCAACATTGTGGTTGATCTATGGAACAAATTACAGAGTCAGAAAATAGACGTAGAGACACTAGCTTATTTCAAGCATAGATTAGATATGTATTGAAATGAGTTTGGGTTGCTTAAATAAGGAGGTATATCATGCCTCAGCTATTGGTTCATGCGAAGTATACTTCGCATGAACCAATAGTTGAAGCATGATATATATCACATGCTGAAGTTTCCTTAATTATGATGTTCTGCGGATCTTACTGGCCGTGTAGAGGGCAGAACATGTGGGTGCTGTCACCACGTGATGACGGCAACACACCTCTATATCATCAGTTCTTCAGTGCTTTTGGTGTTTTTTGGTGTTTTGCCCTTTAAGCAACAAACTAAATTGGTTCACATTATTCCCCGACACACTACTCGAGGCTCACACGCTCCTGCCATGTATATATGTGTCCAATATGTCATGGCTGCTGCCATGTATATATGTGTCCAATATGTCATGGCTGCTGCCATGTATATATGTGTCCAATATGTCATGGCTGCTGCCATGTATATATGTGTCCAATATGTCATGGCTGCTGCCATGTATATATGTGTCCAATATGTCATGGCAATACACACGCTATTTTGATGACAATTTGAACTCTGGTGAACAACATCAAACGTTACCAGGATATATTACACACTGTGGCTGGGGTTATATTATACAAGATATCTTCCTATTAATCATTATAAGCCATCTTAAATTTATTGCCGTTGGAGCTATCTTATAACGGTTGGTGGTAATTAATAATACATTTCAGAAACATGTGTCCCTCCACAAGGCGGACACTGACAAGAGTGAAGGAGCAGGCAAGGTGTGGGCCACAGAGACCAAATATCACATTACCAGGGAAACCTGCCCGGGAAAATGTCAGGAAACTCCACCACTCCAGCAGTCACTCAGGCGATGGTTGACACAATGTGAAGCTGCTCACTGGGTGCAGTCACTCAGGCGATGGTTGACACAATGTGAACCTGCTCACTGGGTGCAGTCACTCAGGCGGTGGTTGACACAATGTGAAGCTGCTCACTGGGTGCAGTCACTCAGGCGATGGTTGACACAATGTGAAGCTGCTCACTGGGTGCAGTCACTCAGGCGGTGGTTGACACAATGTGAAGCTGCTCACTGGGTGCAGCTTTCAGGCGATGGTTGACACAATGTGAAGCTGCTCACTGGGTGCAGTCACTCAGGCGATGGTTGACACAATGTGAAGCTGCTCACTGGGTGCAGTCACTCAGGCGATGGTTGACACAATGTGAAGCTGCTCACTGGGTGCAGTCACTCAGGCGATGGTTGACACAATGTGAAGCTGCTCACTGGGTGCAGTCACTCAGGCGATGGTTGACACAATGTGAAGCTGCTCACTGGGTGCAGTCACTCAGGCGATGGTTGACACAATGTGAAGCTGCTCACTGGGTGCAGTCACTCAGGTGATGGTTGACACAATGTGAAGCTCCTCACTGGGTGCAGTCACTCAGGCGGTGGTTGACACAATGTGAAGCTGCTCACTGGGTGCAGTCACTCAGGCGATGGTTGACACAATGTGAAGCTGCTCACTGGGTGCAGTCACTCAGGCGATGGTTGACACAATGTGAAGCTGCTCACTGGGTGCAGTCACTCAGGCGATGGTTGACACAATGTGAAGCTGCTCATTGGGTGCAGTCACTCAGGCGATGGTTGACACAATGTCAAGCTGCTCACTGGGTGCAGTCACTCAGGCGATTGTTGACACAATGTCAAGCAGCTCACTGGGTGCAGTCACTCAGGCGATGGTTGACACAATGTCAAGCTGCTCACTGGGTGCAGTCACTCAGGCGATTGTTGACACAATGTCAAGCTGCTCACTGGGTGCAGTCACTCAGGCGATGGTTGACACAATGTCAAGCTGCTCACTGGCTGCAGTCACTCAGGCGATGGTTGACACAATGTGAAGCTGCTCACTGGGTGCAGTCACTCAGGTGATGGTTGACACAATGTCAAGCTGCTCACTGGGTGCAGTCACTCAGGCGATGGTTGACACAATGTCAAGCTGCTCACTGGGTGCAGTCACTCAGGCGATGGTTGACACAATGTCAAGCTGCTCACTGGGTGCAGTCACTCAGGCGATGGTTGACACAATGTGAACCTGCTCACTGGGTGCAGTCACTCAGGTGATGGTTGACACAATGTGAAGCTGCTCACTGGGTGCAGTCACTCAGGTGATGGTTGACACAATGTGAAGCTGCTCACTGGGTGCAGTCACTCAGGTGATGGTTGACACAATGTCAAGCTGCTCACTGGGTGCAGTCACTCAGGTGATGGTTGACACAATGTGAAGCTGCTCACTGGGTGCAGTCACTCAGGCGATGGTTGACACAATGTCAAGCTGCTCACTGGGTGCAGTCACTCAGGTGATGGTTGACACAATGTGAAGCTGCTCACTGGGTGCAGTCACTCAGGCGGTGGTTGACACAATGTGAAGCTGCTCACTGGGTGCAGTCACTCAGGCGATGGTTGACACAATGTGAAGCTGCTCACTGGGTGCAGTCACTCAGGCGGTGGTTGACACAATGTGAAGCTGCTCACTGGGTGCAGTCACTCAGGCGATGGTTGACACAATGTGAACCTGCTCACTGGTTCATAAAAAACAAGTTAGTAGGCCTAGCGTGGCTAAAAATAGGAAACTATTTATTACTTAAGTTTGTCTTAATCTTAAGTAACATTTCTCATTTCAGGACATGTACACCTCATATTTCAGGACATGTACACCTCATATTTCAGGACATGTACACCTCATATTTCAGGACATGTACACCTCATATTTCAGGACATGTACACCTCATATTTCAGGACATGTACACCTCATATTTCAGGACATGTACACCTCATATTTCAGGACATGTACACCTCATATTTCAGGACATGTACACCTCATATTTCAGGACATGTACACCTCATATTTCAGGACATGTACACCTCATATTTCAGGACATGTACACCTCATATTTCAGAACATGTACACCTATATTTCAAGACATGTACACCTCATATTTCAGGACATGTACACCTCATATTTCAGGACATGTACACCTCATATTTCAGGACATGTACACCTTATATTTCAGGACATGTACACCTCATATTTCAGGACATGTACACCTTATATTTCAGAACATGTACACCTCATATTTCAGAACATGTACACCTTATATTTCAAGACATGTACACCTCATATTTCAGGACATGTACACCTCATATTTCAGGACATGTACACCTCATATTTCAGGACATGTACACCTAATATTTGAGAACATGTACACCTCATGTCCTCAGATGGACCCCACACAAGGGGGGGGGGGGGGGATTACAAGTGCTAATAATTCTCAAGACAACATATAAGCATCTCCTCGGACGGGGCCAGAAGCCTTCCTCTATGGTCTTCATCCTTGACGAATATTACCTCTCTTGCTGTAGCTTCACCTTGTTACACGCAGAGTGCTCACGTCCAGGCTTCATGCTGCCAGAGTGTACACGTCCAGTCTTCATGCTGCCAGAGTGTACACGTCCAGGCTTCATGCCGCCAGAGTGTACACGTCCAGGCTTCATGCTGCCAGAGTGTACACGTCCAGGCTTCATGCCGCCAGAGTGTACACGTCCAGGCTTCATGCCGCCAGAGTGTACACGTCCAGTCTTCATGCTGCCAGAGTGTACACGTCCAGGCTTCATGCCGCCAGAGTGTACACGTCCAGTCTTCATGCCGCCAGAGTGTACACGTCCAGGCTTCATGCTGCCAGAGTGTACACGTCCAGGCTTCATGCCGCCAGAGTGTACACGTCCAGGCTTCATGCCACCAGAGTGTACACGTCCAGGCTTCATGCCACCAGAGTGTACACGTCCAGGCTTCATGCTGCCAGAGTGTACACGTCCAGGCTTCATGCCGCCAGAGTGTACACGTCCAGGCTTCATGCTGCCAGAGTGTACACGTCCAGGCTTCATGCTGCCAGAGTGTACACGTCCAGGCTTCATGCCGCCAGAGTATACACGTCCAGGCTTCATGCCGCCAGAGTATACACGTCCAGGCTTCATGCCACCAGAGTGCACACGTCCAGGCTTCATGCCGCCAGAGTGTACACGTCCAGACTTCATGCCGCCAGAGTGTACACGTCCAAGCTTCATGCCGCCAGAGTGTACACGTCCAGGCTTCATGCCGCCAGAGTGTACACGTCCAGGCTTCATGCCGCCAGAGTGCTCTCGTCCAGGCTTCATGCTGCCAGAGTGTACGCGTCCAGGCTTCATGCCGCCAGAGTGTACACGTCCATGCTTCATGCCGCCAGAGTGTACACGTCCAGGCTTCATGCCGCCAGAGTGTACAAGTCCAGGCTTCATGCCGCCGAGTGTACACGTCCAGGCTTCATGCCGCCAGAGTGTACACGTCCAGGCTTCATGCTGCCAGAGTGTACACGTCCAGGCTTCATGCTGCCAGAGTGTACACGTCCAGGCTTCATGCTGCCAGAGTGTACACGTCCAGGCTTCATGCCGCCTGAGAAGTAACATTTCAGCCTTGGTGGCGTCAGCTCCACCGTCATGCCGAACCTTAAGCCTTTACATATGTAATGACCCAAATGCAGACTTTTAAATATTATAACTATTTATATACCCTCTTTTTGTCATATGATGGAGTTATGTTTACCCGACTTGATCTATAAGAAGAAATATCCTAAATTACTTAGATTCCCAACAAAAAATATCAAAATATTATTTTTTAAATCTATATAAAAACTGGTAATAATAATAATAATAATAATAATATAATAATAATAATAATAAATATAATAATAAGGATCACCTATTCATCCTGGAAATAATCATTTTTGAAAAATCGCGATTTTTGATAGGTAAAAGTCAACTTTTCGAAAAACAATAAAAAAATATTGATTCATGATTAATAACTTTTTGTGGCCAAGTAATGACCCTTTGGGTCTGGTAAGCTTTTGTAATTAACTAATTTCTGAAGGGAGCTTTGATCACCCTTTTTCGTGGTCCCTAGAGCAATAAAACTCCTCTTCGCGGTCATAAGATCATTTACAGTCTATATGTTCTGTGTTAAAGTTTACTGTATACTGACTTACAGAACTATTCAGTAAACCAGAGTAGGTTACTGAATTAAACTAAAATGATTGAGCGGTTTAATTAAGTACCTAAGGACTATTCCTATATTAATTTATCAGGGCATAAAATGGTGGAATGTTTGTGTAGACACTTTTATGACATTTTAATAGTTAAATGTTAGTTTAAAGGTTCGGGATATGTGGCTCCCATTGACGTCCGTATCTGATATAAAGGTCGAGGAAGATCTTTGATCAAGAGATTATTGCGGTGATCTGCGGGAACTCAAGTTACCGGCCAGGATCTTGTAAGTTACCGGCCAGGATCTTGTAAGTTACCGGCCAGGATCTTGTAAGTTACCGGCCAGGATCTTGTAAGTTACGGCCAGGATCTTGTAAGTTACCGGCCAGGATCTTGTAAGTTACCGGCCAGGATCTTGTAAGTTACGGTCAGGATCTTGTAAGTTACCGGCCAGGATCTTGTAAGTTACCGGCCAGGATCTTGTAAGTTACCGGCCAGGATCTTGTAAGTTACGGCCAGGATCTTGTAAGTCACCGCCAATAGATGTCCTCAAGGATGTTACTGATTAATGAACGCCGCTCAAACAATGGTTTCTGATTAATATAAATCGGAAGAGACCAAAAATTTGATCTATATTTAAAAACTAAATTTGAGTAAATTTAAAAAATAAGAGACAGTGACGAACTGAGTAATAACAACAGCGTCACAGTCTTTCATGTTTGTATCATTAATTGTTGACAGTAACCACTGTCAAGTGTCCCTCACCGTTGACAGTAACCACTGTCAAGTGTCCCTCACCGTTGACAGTAACCACTGTCAAGTGTCGCTCACCGTTGATAGTAACCACTGTCAAGTGTCCCTCACCGTTGACAGTAACCACTGTCAAGTGTCCCTCACCGTTGACAGTAACCACTGTCAAGTGTCCCTCACCGTTGACAGTAACCACTGTCAAGTGTCCCTCACCGTTGACAGTAACCACTGTCAAGTGTCCCACACCGTTGACAGTAACCACTGTCAAGTGTCCCTCACCGTTGACAGTAACCACTGTCAAGTGTCCCTGACCGTTACTTAACATGGTGTAAGAAGTAACGCCAGACAACGCCCTAACATCACACCAGGAGTCATCAACAGACATCAACGTCAGGGGCGACAACCCAGAGTTGTCATCAATGTTGCACCAGCCCTAGAAAAGCCTTACGCTTCCATCTCTTCATCTGCTGTGGTATAAGATCTGATATCATAGTGTCCCTGTGTATCGCACGAAATGTATGTGTGTGTGTGTTCCCCCTGTGTATCACACGAAATGTGTGTGTGTCAGTGTTCCCCCTGTGTATCACACGAAATGTGTGTGTGTCAGTGTTCCCCCTGTGTATCACACGAAATGTATGTGTCCCCCTGTGTATCACACGAAATGTATGTGTCAGTGTTCCCCCTGTGTATCACACGAAATGTATGTGTGTCAGTGTTCCCCCTGTGTATCACACGAAATGTATGTCTCTGTGTCCCCCTGTGTATCACACGAAATGTATGTGTGTCAGTGTTCCCCCTGTGTATCACACGAAATGTATGTGTGTCTGTGTTCCCCTCTGTGTATCACACGAAATGTATGTGTGTCTGTGTCCCCCTGTGTATCGGACGGTCTCTTATTGTCTTTTGAAGATAAGATCACATCTGTGGAGAGGATGCTTTACCCCCCCCCCCCCTGACTTGCTCTCAGTGGGAGATGAAGGGCCTCCAGCATCAACATTATCACTCAAACGTTGTTCTGGGACAATCAGTTCCATCAGGTAAAGTGAATACAATTGTTCGTGTAAATCTCCCTCCTATAATTGTTGTCATTTGTATTATTGAGCTCCATAAATGTCCAGGACTCCTTAGGTCACTCCTCACGTCATCTCTCTTCACGCTAAATACTTCGTCTTTAATCTAGTGGGAAACATATACACCACATTACAAGGAGACATAATACAGTATTATACAGTAAAATCACTTATTGTGTTATCGGATGTCGCGATGGTGGATTTGGTGGTGTTACCGCTGACGGACCACCCAACCCACAACTCGACAAATGCTCATATTTCACTAGGAGATCACACTAGGCACTTCTGGCTCTTGGAGAGGGGCTCAACGTCACACGTTTAGGGGATGCGGCTCCAACACGCAGCCTTGTTGTCACGTGCACACACCCACTCGAGCCGCAGTGACTCCCCACTCTCCTTGTGGAATATGACCTCCTCAATCCCCTTTATCTTCCTAGACTTCTGTCTTACCCTGTCCACAGCAGTGGTTCCTGTTTCTTGCTCTCCCTCTCTCTCCTTCTTTCCTATTTCCTGGGAAGCCTCACTGGGACAAGTGCAAACACCAGCACATTTGAATACATTTACTGGACGAAGTACATAACAATACACGCATACATATAATAATAATGATGAATCCTATACTCTGTACTATTATAATCAGGTTGCACTCCAACACCATCAGAACTCTATCCTCAGCTTGCTAAGTGGTATCCTATCTCTTGGTATTATCAACCTCCTCAAGTAGATTTAAGTCTTACAATATAATGTCACACTACCATCAAGAGAATGTATACATATATATATACCTATACACATATAAGGCAAATCAGCATTTGAAAGCAATAACATACATATGTATATATCAGTATAAATGATCCGTGCCACACAACGAATCAATCGACCATTCTATCAGTCTTAGAATACATATATATCTGTAGGTACTCCTGCCTACGTCTGTAACTCTAAACTTCAATATACACCTCTTGGCACATAAATAGCAAACGATCACTCACCTCTCACTGCGTCGTTCACGCTAATGACAAACACTCTCACCTCCATACAAGTGATCAGTTAGAACTATTTCACTACCCTGACAACTTCAGGTTCCTCAGGGCTTAAACACCAGGATCCTCTGCAGCTCCTCCAGGCTGCTACCATGAAGATTCCTTGAACAACTATGGTGCTTCCCTACTCCTATTAGGATCATCCACAGCTCTCCTGGCTGCTGCACCATAAAGTTTCCTCGAATAACTGTGGCACTTCACCACCTCTGCAGAAGCACGTGACACTCCTCCTCACTGCTTCTTCATAGCTCGGGGTCCTCTCCTCCCCTGCCTTGGAGGTCTCATCAACCACTCCCTCTGNTTACCACTGGCCTCGTTGATGGTGGTGTTGTTACCACTGGCCTCGTTGATGGTGGTGGTTGTTACCACTGGCCTCGTTGATGTAGTGCTGGTGGTGGTTGTTACCACTGGCCTCGTTGATGGTGGTGCTGGTGGTGGTTGTTACCACTGGCCTCGTTGATGTGGTGCTGGTGGTGGTTGTTACCACTGGCCTCGTTGTGGTGGTGTGGTGGTGGTGGGTGTTTTACCACTGGCCTCGTTGATGGTAGTGCTGGTGGTGGTGGTTGTTACCACTGGCCTCGTTGATGGTAGTGCTGGTGTGGTTGTTACCACTGGCCTCGTTGATGGTAGTGCTGGTGGTGGTTGTTACCACTGCCTCGTTGATGGTGGTGGTTGTTACCACTGGCCTCGTTGATGGTAGTGCTGGTGGTGGTTGTTACCACTGGCCTCGTTGATTGTGGTGGTTGTTACCACTGGCCTCGTTGATGGGTGGTGGGTTGTTACCACTGGCCTCGTTGATGGTAGTGCTGGTGGTGGTTGTTACCACTGGCCTCGTTGATGGTGGTGTTGTTACCACTGGCTCGTTGATGTGGTGGTTTGTTACCACTGGCCTCTGATGGTGGTGGTTGTTACCACTGGCCTCGTTGATGGTGGTGGTGTTACCACTGGCCTCGTTGATGGTGGTGGTGGTTGTTACCACTGGCCTCGTTGATGGTGTGGTGGTTGTTACCACTGGCCTCGTTGATGGTGGTGGTGGTGGTTGTTACCACTGGCCTCGTTGATGGTGGTGGTGGTGTGGTGGTTGTTACCACTGGCCTCGTTGATGGTAGTGCTGGTGGTGGTTGTTACCACTGGCCTCGTTGATGGTGGTGGTTGTTACCACTGGCCTCGTTGATGGTGGTGGTTGTTACCACTGGCCTCGTTGATGGTGTGGTGGTTGTTACCACTGGCCTCGTTGATGGTGGTGGTTGTTACCACTGGCCTCGTTGATGGTAGTGCTGGTGGTGGTTGTTACCACTGGCCTCGTTGATTGGTGGTGGTTGTTTACCACTGGCCTCGTTGATGGTGTGCTGGTGGTGGTTGTTACCACTGGCCTCGTTGATGGTGGTGGTTGTTACCACTGGCCTCGTTGATGGTGGTGTGTTGTTACCACTGGCCTCGTTGATGGTGGTGGTTGTTACCACTGGCCTCGTTGATGGTGGTGGTTGTTACCACTGGCCTCGTTGATGGTAGGGCTGGTGGTGGTTGTTACCACTGGCCTCGTTGATGGTGGTGCTGGTGGTGGTTGTTACCACTGGCCTCGTTGATGGTGGTGGTGGTGGTGGTTGTTACCACTGGCCTCGTTGATGGTGGTGGTGGTGGTTGTTACCACTGGCCTCGTTGATGGTAGTGCTGGGGTGGTTGTTACCACTGGCCTCGTTGATGGTGGTGCTGGTGGTGGTTGTTACCACTGGCCTCGTTGATGGTGGTGGTGGTGGTGTGGTTGTTACCACTGGCCTCGTTGATGGGTGCTGGTGGTGGTTGTTACCACTGGCCTCGTTGATGGTGGTGGTTGTTACCACTGGCCTCGTTGATGGTGGTGGTTGTTACCACTGGCCTCGTTGATGGTGGTGGTTGTTACCACTGGCCTCGTTGATGGTGCTGGTTGTTACCACTGGCCTCGTTGATGGTGGTGGTTGTTACCACTGGCCTCGTTGATGGTGGTGGTTGTTACCACTGGCCTCGTTGATGGTGGTGGTTGTTACCACTGGCCTCGTTGATGGTGGTGGTTGTTACCACTGGCCTCGTTGATGGTAGTGCTGGTGGTGGTTGTTACCACTGGCATCGTTGATGGTGGGTTGTTACCACTGGCCTCGTTGATGGTGGTGGTTGTTACCACTGGCCTCGTTGATGGTAGTGCTGGTGGTGGTTGTTACCACTGGCCTCGTTGATGGTGGTGGTTGTTACCACTGGCCTCGTTGATGGTGGTGGTTGTTACCACTGGCCTCGTTGATGGTGGTGGTTGTTACCACTGGCCTCGTTGATGGTGGTGGTTGTTACCACTGGCCTCGTTGATGGTAGTGCTGGTGCTGGTTGTTACCACTGGCCTCGTTGATGGTGGTGCTGGTGGTGGTTGTTACCACTGGCCTCGTTGATGGTGGTGCTGGTTGTTTACCACTGGCCTCGTTGATGGTGGTGGTGGTGGTGGTTGTTACCTCTGGCCTCGTTGATGGTAGTGCTGGTGGTGGTTGTTACCACTGGCCTCGTTGATGGTGGTGCTGGTGGTGTTGTTACCACTGGCCTCGTTGATGGTGGTGGTGGTGGTGGTTGTTACCACTGGCCTCGTTGATGTGGTGTGGTGGGTGGTGGTTGTTACCACTGGCTTCGTTGATGGTGGTGGTGGTTGTTACCTCTGGCCTCGTTGATGGTAGTGCTGGTGGTGGTTGTTACCACTGGCCTCGTTGATGGTGGTACTGGTGGTGGTTGTTACCACTGGCCTCGTTGATGGTGGTGGTGGTGGTGGTGGTTGTTACCACTGGCCTCGTTGATGGTGGTGGTGGTGGTGGTTGTTACCACTGGCCTCGTTGATGGTAGTGCTGGTGGTGGTTGTTACCACTGGCCTCGTTGATGGTGGTGGTTGTTACCACTGGCCTCGTTGATGGTGGTGGTTGTTACCACTGGCCTCGTTGATGGTGTGGTTGTTACCACTGGCCTCGTTGATGGTAGTGCTGGTGCTGGTTGTTACCACTGGCCTCGTTGATGGTGGTGCTGGTGGTGGTTGTTACCACTGGCCTCGTTGATGGTGTGCTGGTGGTGGTTGTTACCACTGGCCTCGTTGATGGTGGTGGTGGTGGTGTGGTGTTACCACTGGCCTCGTTGATGGTAGTGCTGGTGGTGGTTGTTACCACTGGCCTCGTTGATGGTGTGCTGGTGGTGGTTGTTACCACTGGCCTCGTTGATGGTAGTGCTGGTGGTGGTTGTTACCACTGGCCTCGTGATGTGGTGGTGTTGTTACCACTGGCCTCGTTGATGGTGCTGGTGGTGGTTGTTACCACTGGCCTCGTTGGTGTTGGTTGTTACCACTGGCCTCGTTGATGGTGTGGTTGTTACCACTGGCCTCGTTGATGGTGGTGGTTGTTTACCACTGGCCTCGTTGATGGTGGTGGTTGTTACCACTGGCCTCGTTGATGGTGGTGGTTGTTACCACTGGCCTCGTTGATGGTGGTGGTTGTTACCACTGGCCTCGTTGATGGTGGTGTTTGTTACCACTGGCCTCGTTGATGGTGGTGGTGTGGTGGTGGTTGTTACCACTGGCCTCGTTGATGGTAGTGCTGGTGGGGTTGTTACCACTGGCCTCGTTGATGGTGTGGTGGTTGTTACCACTGGCCTCGTTGATGGTGGTGGTTTTTACCACTGGCCTCGTTGATGGTGGTGGTTGTTTTACCACTGGCCTCGTTGATGGTGGTGGTTGTTACCACTGGCCTCGTTGATGGT
>WNGS01163440.1:28213-53293 GCA_020271785.1 Procambarus virginalis | reverse complement strand
GAGAGCTGCCAGCCACACAGAACAGTTCCCAACCTCCTGCTATGGTGTTAAAGTTGTCACACATGTATATCATAATATGGTCACTATCACCCATCTCACAAATCAACATTGCAGCCACTCACCATCCTCTTATCAGTTACTGCATGACAAGGCCCCCCCCCCCACGTGCGCACTCCTCTCTTCACTATACGCTCGCACACACCTATACTTGCTGTATACTCTGGCACTGTATGTATACCCGTTATGGCACTATCGTCATGGTGACACTACACAATGGTGCCAGAGTTATGTATCCGCCCCCAGCCGCGGGGCGTCGTCACGCGACCTGAACTGTTTTGTTAGTCTCCTAGGACGGGCAGCGCTGAGACACGCATGGCACCCAGCGCTGAGACACGCATGGCACCCAGCGCTGAGACACGCATGGCACCCAGCGCTGAGACACGCATGGCACCCAGCGCTGAGACACGCATGGCACCCAGCGCTGAGGCATGCATGGCACCCAGCGCTGAGACACGCATGGCACCCAGCGCTGAGACACACATGGCACCCAGCGCTGAGACACGCATGGCACCCAGCGCTGAGACACGCATGGCACCCAGCGCTGAGGCATGCATGGCACCCAGCGCTGAGACACGCATGGCACCCAGCGCTGAGACACGCATGGCACCCAGCGCTGAGACACGCATGGCACCCAGCGCTGAGACACGCATGGCACCCAGCGCTGAGGCATGCATGGCACCCAGCGCTGAGACACGCATGACACCAAGCGCTGAGGCATGCATGGCACCCAGCGCTGAGACACGCATGGCACCCAGCGCTGAGACACGCATGGCACCCAGCGCTGAGGCATGCATGGCACCCAGCGCTGAGACACACATGGCACCAAGCGCTGAGGCATGCATGGCACCCAGCGCTGAGACACGCATGGCACCCAGCGCTCAGACACGCATGACACCCAGCGCTCAGACACGCATGGCACCCAGCGCTGAGGCATGCATGGCACCCAGCGCTGAGACACACATGGCACCAAGCGCTGAGGCATGCATGGCACCCAGCGCTGAGACACACATAGCACCCAGCACTGAGACACACATGGCACCCAGCGCTGAGACACACATGGCACCCAGCGCTGAGACACACATGGCACCCAGCGCTGAGACACGCATGGCACCCAGCGCTGAGACACGCATGGCACCCCAGCACTGAGACATGCATGGCACCCAGCGCTGAGGCATGCATGGCACCCAGCGCTGAGACACGCATGGCACCCAGCGCTGAGGCATGCATGGCACCCAGCGCCGAGACATGCATGGCACCCAGCGCTGAGGCATGCATGGCACCCAGCGCTGAGACACACATGGCACCCAGCGCTGAGACACGCATGGCACCCAGCGCTGAGACACGCATGGCACCCCAGCGCTGAGACACACATAGCACCCAGCACTGAGACACACATGGCACCCAGCGCTGAGACACACACAGCACCCAGCGCTGAGACATGCATGGCACCCAGCGCTGAGACACGCATGGCACCCCAGCGCTGAGACATGCATGGCACCCAGCGCTGAGACACGCATGGCACCCAGCGCTGAGACATGCATGGCACCCAGCGCTGAGACACGCATGGCACCCAGCGCTGAGACACGCATGGCACCCAGCACTGAGACACATGGCACCCAGCGCTGAGGCATGCATGACACCCAGCACTGAGAAACATGGCACCCAGAGCTGAGACACACATGGCACCCAGCGGTGAGACACGCATGGCACCCAGCGGTGAGACACGCATGGCACCCAGCACCGAGTTGCTTCACGATGGCGCCAGGGTGCCAGCGGGTGGCACTCACACACTGCTCTTCCTCGGCACAAACACTGCTAACGACAATAAATGTGTCAACTATAGGAACTTTTTGGCACTTGTTCGAGTCACTGGTTCGTTTACCTGTTGTTTCTGGCACTCTCAATAATGCCGCGGCACTCACACGAGGCACTGAAGGTTCATGTGAGCTGTTGATCATCGCCAACACGTGCAACACAACGGCAGGCAACACCTGCCGCGGCTCCCAACTCTCATCAACTATTACATGTTATCTTCCGGTGAAGTCACTGCTGCCTTCCGGTGAAGTCACTGCTGCC
Source organism: Procambarus virginalis (assembly GCA_020271785.1). Classification (NCBI taxonomy): domain Eukaryota; kingdom Metazoa; phylum Arthropoda; class Malacostraca; order Decapoda; family Cambaridae; genus Procambarus; species Procambarus virginalis. The sequence goes on along the minus strand of WNGS01163440.1, from coordinate 51,157 downwards.
TTCCGGTGAAGTCACTGCTGCCTTCCGGTGAAGTCACTGCTGCCTTCCGGTTAAGTCACTGCTGCCTTCCGGTTAAGTCACTGCTGCCTTCCGGTTAAGTTACTGCTGCCTTCCGGTTAAGTTACTGCTTCCTTCCGGTGAAGTTACTGCTGCCTTCCGCTGAAGTCACTGCTGCCTTCCGGTGAAGTCACTGCTGCCTTCCGGTTAAGTCTCTGCTGCCTTCCGGTGAAGTCACTGCTGCCTTCCGGTTAAGTCACTGCTGCCTTGCGGTGAAGTCACTGCTGCCTTGCGGTGAAGTCACTGCTGCCTTCCGGTGAAGTCACTGCTGCCTTCCGGTGAAGTCACTGCTGCCTTCCGGTGAAGTCACTGCTGCCTTCCGGTGAAGTCACTGTTACAATGGGACGGCAGTTGGACAAAGAGAGGTCACTGCTGCCACACAGGCGTGGCACTGCTACCAGAACCTTCTGGAGGGACTGACAGACACCACCACCACCAGGGCGACGACGGTGAGGGCGGAGTGGGCGGCAGTGTGGGCGGCGCTGGTGTGGGCGGGGGCGGCCAGGGTGAGGGCGGCAGCAGGGAGGGCGGACATGAGGCGAGGGGACCTGGCCCCCACCATGCCCACCAGTCTCTCTGCCTCCACCACACACGCCCGCGCCACCAGGGGCGGCGGGTGGGGCGTGTGGGCGGCCGTGGGCGTCACCAGCACCAGCAGGTGGCCCTCCAGCGTCAGGTGGCCCCTCACCTGGCACTCTGAGACGGCGACTTGGGCGGCGAGGGCGGCGAGGAGGGCGGAGACGGAGAGCGGGCGGAGGGTGGGGAGGGCGACGGCAGCCACCTCCAGCAGGCGGGTGGACCAGGCCAGCACCACCCCGCCCCCACACACCCGCCCACAACACCACCCACGCCACTCCACGCCCACACACCTGCAACACAGTCAACTATAAGTCTTAAGAAGTGTATGTACAGCGTGCAACACCCTGCAACATGGCCTCACACCCTGCAATAAAACACACAATTATCTCAAGTATAGGTTAATAAGATCATAGATTTTGGCAGTGTATATAGGCCTGTGTTAGGGTGTGTATATAGGCCTGTGTTAGGGTGTGTATATAGACCTGTGTTAGGGTGTGTGTATAGACCTGTGTTAGGGTGTGTATATAGGCCTGTGTTAGGGTGTGTATATAGACCTGTGTTAGGTGGTGTATATAGGCCTGTGTTAGGGTGTGTATATAGACCTGTGTTAGGGTGTGTATATAGGCCTGTGTTAGGGTGTGTATATAGGCCTGTGTTAGGGTGTGTATATAGACCTGTGTTAGGTGGTGTATATAGACCGGTGTTAGGGTGTGTATATAGGCCTGTGTTAGGGTGTGTATATAAGCCTGTGTTAGGTGGTGCATATAGGTCTGTGTTAGGTGGTGTATATAGACCTGTGTTAGGTGGTGTATATAGGCCTGTGTTAGGGTGTGTATATAGGCCTGTGTTAGGTGGTGTATATAGACCTGTGTTAGGGTGTGTATATAGGTCTGTGTTAGGGTGTGTATATAGACCTGTGTTAGGTGGTGTATATAGGTCTGTGTTAGGGTGTGTATATAGGCCTGTGTTAGGTGGTGTATATAGACCTGTGTTAGGTGGTGTATATAGGCCTGTGTTAGGTGGTGTATATAGACCTGTGTTAGGGTGTGTATATAGGCCTGTGTTAGGGTGTGTATATAGACCTGTGTTAGGGTGTGTATATAGACCTGTGTTAGGGTGTGTATATAGGCCTGTGTTAGGGTGTGTATATAGGCCTGTGTTAGGGTGTGTATATAGGCCTGTGTTAGGGTGTGTATATAACCTGTGTTAGGTGGTGTATATAGGCCTGTGTTAGGGTGTGTATATAGACCTGTGTTAGGGTGTGTATATAGACCTGTGTTAGGGTGTGTATATAGACCTGTGTTAGGGTGTGTGTATATAGACCTGTGTTAGGGTGTGTATATAGACCTGTGTTAGGGTGTGTATATAGACCTGTGTTAGGTGGTGTATATAGACCTGTGTTAGGTGGTGTATATAGACCTGTGTTAGGTGGTGTATATAGATCTGTGTTAGGTGGTGTATATAGACCTGTGTTAGGGTGTGTATATAGGCCTGTGTTAGGGTGTGTATATAGGCCTGTGTTAGGGTGTGTATATAGACCTGTGTTAGGGTGTGTATATAGGCCTGTGTTAGGGTGTGTATATAGGCCTGTGTTAGGGTGTGTATATAGACCTGTGTTAGGGTGTGTATATAGGCCTGTGTTAGGGTGTGTATATAGACCTGTGTTAGGGTGTGTATATAGACCTGTGTTAGGTGGTGTATATAGACCTATGTTAGGGTGTGTATATAGACCTGTGTTAGGGTGTGTGTATATAGACCTGTGTTAGGTGGTGTATATAGACCTGTGTTAGGTGGTGTATATAGACCTGTGTTAGGGTGTGTATATAGGCCTGTGTTAGGTGGTGTATATAGGCCTGTGTTAGGGTGTGTATATAGACCTGTGTTAGGGTGTGTATATAGGTCTGTGTTAGGGTGTGTATATAGACCTGTGTTAGGTGGTGTATATAGACCTGTGTTAGGTGGTGTATATAGGACTGTGTTAGGTGGTGTATATAGGACTGTGTTAGGTGGTGTATATAGACCTGTGTTAGGGTGTGTATATAGGACTGTGTTAGGTGGTGTATATAGGACTGTGTTAGGTGGTGTATATAGGACTGTGTTAGGTGGTGTATATAGACCTGTGTTAGGGTGTGTATATAGGCCTGTGTTAGGGTGTGTATATAGGCCTGTGTTAGGTGGTGTATATACGCATTCATAAATATGAACAAGACCCACAAACGCATTCATAAATTTGAACATGCTGTTCATTCAAAACAGTAATTTTCTCAAACATAAATTATTATAATATATTAGCATATTGTGTATATATAGGTTAGGTTAGGTGCTCAGGTTCTGTTGGTAATTATTTATATTTGTAGTACGTGGGTGAAGCATTTACCAACCCGTCCTCGACTCAAGTCCATTACATTCAGCGGTCAACCCCACAGACGCTTTCATAAATTTTAACAAGCTGTTCATTCAAAACGGGAATTTTCTCAAGTATAAATTAATATTATAATATATTAGCATATTGTGTATATATAGGCATAGGATAGGTTAGGTTAGGTTTTTAGGTTCTGTTGGCGATTATTTGTATTTGTAGTACGTGGGTGAAGCATTTATAGCGTTGTGATTCGAACAAAATTCATCAGTGAAGCACTTGTTCCGGATATGTTCGAACGTCAGCAGTTGTGAGTCGTGTGTAAACCGCTTTTCATTCATAAACAGGGGGTTTGGCGGGTGCATGGAATCACTTTTGGATCTTTGTTTGGAGGACGGGCTGGCATTTACAGCGTTGTGGTTCGAACAAAATCCGTCAGTGAAACACTCGTTCCGGAAGTGTTCGAACGTCATCAGTTGTGAGTCGTGTGTAAACCTTTTTTCATTCATAAACAGCTGGGGGTTTGGCGGGTGGATGGAATGACTTCTCCCGGTCGGTACCCGGGCACCGGGCACCTCACCACATCTCATCGCTGACGGTGTTTAATGATTCAATTAACAATTTTACAGTTGTTTGTTATCGAAAAGTTTTATAAAGACTCTGTTTATAGATTTTATGAGTTTGTTTGTGTTGCTTGGACACAAAGAGCGGGAGGCAGGACCAGGCACCACCGAGCCTTCACAAGCAGCTGCACATGAGCGTGTGGATCTCAACGTTGTAATTTATGAGTTTAATCATTATTATTTTAATATCTTCCTCTTCTAGGGGCAACTGCCAGCCAATGTCAACCCTTACTAGAACATCCAGCCTAGTGAACACGCACACGCACCTGAAACACCGCCCCCACCTTCCAGTACACACACCACACACACACACACACACACACACACACACACACCACACACACACACACACACACACACACAGTAGCCGGTGGCCAAGCGGACAGCACGCTGGACAAGTGATCCTATGGTCTCGGGTTCGATCCCGGGAGCCGTTGAGAAACGATAGGCAGTTTCTTTCACCCAATTTACTGCTGTTACCTAGCAGTAAATAGGTACCTCGGAGTTAGTCAGCTGTCACGGGCTGCTTCCTAGTGTGTGTGTGTGTGTACTCACCTATATGTACTCACCTATATGTGTCTGCAGGATCGAGCATTGACTCTTGGATCCCGCCTTTCGAGCATCAGTTGTTTACAGCAATGACTCCTGTCCCATTTCCCTATCATACCTGGTTTTAAAATTATGAATAGTATTTGCTTCCACAACCTGTTCCTTAAGTGCATTCCATTTTCCCACTACTCTCACGCTAAAAGAAAACTTCCTAACATCTCTGTGACTCATCTGAGTTTCCAACTTCCATCCATGTCCCCTCGTTCTGTTACTATTCCGTGTGAACATTTCGTCTATGTTCACTCTGTCAATCCCTCTGAGTATTTTATACGTTCCTATCATGTCCCCTCTCTCCCTTCTTCTTTCTAGTGTCGTAAGGCACAGTTCCCTCATGCGCTCCTCATACCCCATCCCTCGTAGCTCTGGGACGAGTCTCGTTGCAAACCTCTGAACCTTTTCCAGTTTCATTATATGCTTCTTCAGATGGGGACTCCATGATGAGGCGGCATACTCTAAGACTGGCCTCACGTAGGCAGTGTAAAGCACCCTAAATGCCTCCTTACTTAGGTTTCTGAATGATGTTCTAACTTTTGCCAGTGTAGAGTATGCTGCTGTCGTTATTCTATTTATATGTGCCTCAGGAGATAGATTAGGTCTTACGTCCACACCCAGGTCTCTTTCGCGCGTCGTCACAGGTAGGCTGTTCCCCTTCATTGTGTACCGACCCTTTGGTCTCCTATCTCCTAGTCCCAATTCCATAACTTTACATTTGCTCGTGTTGAATTCCAGTAGCCATTTCTCTGACCATCTCTGCAACCTGTTCAGGTCCTCTTGGAGGATCCTGCAATCCTCATCTGTCACAACTCTTCTCATCAACTTTGCGTCATCCGCAAACATCGACATGTTGGACTCTACACCCGTAAACATGTCGTTAACATATACAAGAAATAGAATTGGTCCCAGTACCGATCCTTGTGGTACTCCACTTGTTACTGTTCGCCAGACCGACTTCTCGCCCCTTACCGTAACTCATTGGCTCCTTCCTGTTAGGTAGTTCCTTATCCATGCTAGGACCTTTCCCCCTACCCCCGCCTGCCTCTCGAGTTTGAACAGCAGTCTCATGTGCGGTACTGTATCAAAGGCTTTTTGGCAGTCCAGAAATATGCAGTCTGCCCAACCATCTCTGTCCTGTCTTATCCTCGTTATTTTATCATAGAATTCCAGAAGGTTTGTTAGGCACGATTTCTCTGTCCAGAACCCATGTTGATGTTTGTTCACAAACCTAACGTTCTCCAGGTGTGCAACCAGTCGTAGCCTAATTATTCTTTCCAGTATTTTACAGGGGATGCTTGTCAGTGATACAGGTCTATAGTTAAGTGTCTCCTCCCTATCGCCTTTCTTGAAGATCGGCACGACATTCGCCTTCTTCCAGCAACTGGGCAATTCTCCCGACACAAGTGACTCATTAAAGATCATTGCCAGAGGCACGCTGAGGGCCTGCGCTGCTTCTTTTAGTATCCACGGTGATACTTTATCTGGTCCTACTGCTTTAGATGCATCTAGAGTTGTCAACTGTTTCATTACCTCCTCTGCTGTCACCTCTATATCTGATAGTCTTTCATCTAGGGTAACCCCTTCCAACAATGGGAGCTGCTCGGGCTCGGTAGTGAACACTCCATGGAAACTGGCATTCAGTGCCTCACAGATTTCCTTGTCGCTTTCAGTATATGTCCCCTCTGCCTTCCTTAGTCTTGTCACTTGGTCGTTCACCGACATTTTTCTTCTTATATGACTGTGCAGTAGCTTAGGTTGTTTTTTTTGCTTTGATGTGTGTGTGTGTGTGTGTGTGTGTGTGTGTGTGTGTGTGTGTGTGTGTGTGTGTGTGTGTGTGTGTGTGTGTGGAAGAAAAGGTAGTTTTAGTAGAAACAGTTGATTGACAGTTGAGAGGCGGGCCGAAAGAGCAGAGCTCAACCCCCGCAAGCACAACTAGGTGAAAACACATACATACACACACCATATCTCGCCCTCCTCTCTCTCCCCCTTCTCCCTTTCTTTTCCTTTTCTCTCTCTCTCTCTCTCTCTCTCTCTCTCTCTCTCTCTCTCTCTCTCTCTCTCTCTCTCTCTCTCTCTCTCTCTCTCTCGCTCTCCCTTCTCTCTCCCTTCTCTCTCCCTCCTCCTCTCTCTCATCTCTCATCTCTCATCTCTCTCTCTCTCTCATCTCTCTCATCTCTCATCTCCTCTCTCTCCCCCTCTATCTCTCTCATAGGAAAAAACATGAGAGGGAGACTAACTCGGGGAAGCAACCTCAGGGAGACAAACATGACAAGAACAAACTCAGAGGATGGGGAGGAACAGGAACCCTGGATTAAGGCAGTATTCCAGCAAATGTGGAATGAATTCAGTGAAGGACTGAGGGTAATGAGGGAGACAGTAGCCAACCTGCAGGATGATCTAAGGGCAGCAAAGGAGTAGATAAGAAGCCTGAAGGAGACTCCTCCACAGTACCAGACACAAAACATCCCTCAGGGAGATGGTGATACTACTGTTGAGGGGACTGCTACAAAACAATCTTCTTTTGCAGAATTGTTTAAAAAGAGCCCTGAAGCTAGGTCTGCAGTTAGGGAAGTTGCCATGGAAGTGGCTCCTTCTCAGGAAGCAGCTAGATGTACTTTATTAGCCAGCTGATAAAGCGAAAAAGAGCAGTAGTAATAGCAGGCATTAAGGAGAAAACAGGGATCAGTCCAGTGGAGAGGAGAGACAAGGATAAAAATGAAGTTTATGAGATCCTTAAAGGGGTAAAGATAGAAAGAGCTGACCAAAATATTTAAAAGTTTTTCAGGATTGGACAGTACAATAAGGACAGAGACCGACTGATAAAGGTGGTATTCACGAGCGAGAGAACAAAAGAGGACTTGTTAGCAAAGAAGAGCGGACTAGCATATGTACAGAAATTCAAAAGAGTATTCCTGCAGAGGGATATGATAAGGAACGAGAGAATGAGGGCAGCAGCCTCCACAAGCAGCTCAACAGACATAGAGTAGCACCACCCACATCTGCCACCCAATAGATGTCCCACATGCCCCAATGCTTGGTGCCCAAGGTGCCCACCTAGAGCACCCTCCCCCCCCAATCCCCCCTCCCCAGGATCTCCCTTCTCTTCCACCCTGAAGCCCTCCCTAATCCCCATGCCATCCCTTCTCCCCAAGCCCCTCCATTCTCCCCCACCCCCCTAAGCCCTCCAGTATTCCCCACCCTCCTGAGCCCTCCCTTCTCCCCCACTCCCCTGAGCCCTCCCTTCTCCCCCACTCCCCTGAGCCCTCCCTTCTCCCCCACTCTCCTAAGCCCTCCCTTCTTCCTCATCCCCCTCAGCACTCCCTTTCCCCCAACCTCCCCCCTCCAAGCCCTCCCTCTTCTGCCCTCCCAAGCCCCCCATCCCCACAAGCCATCTTTTCTCCCCTACCCCCACCCTTAAGCCCTCCCTCATACCCCACCCTCCCCGTACTAGATCCGCCCAGCCCCCTCACACCCCAGATCCCCCTGCATAAGCCCTTCCATCCCGGTCCTTCTCTGTTTCCCTGCTTCAGGGGAAGCAATAGGATCTATGAAAGGACAGAAAAGAGTCAGTTCCAGGGTGATGTACTCGAACATAGATGGGATCACAAGCAAGACAAGTGAACTTATGGAAAGAGCACAAGAAGTGTACCCAGATGTAATAGGACTCACAGAAATAAAACTCTCAGGAATCATAACGAATGCGGTGTTTCCCCAGGACGAGGGATTCAGAGACTACATAACAGGCACCATGACGATGGGAGGACCAAAAGTAGTAGTAGCAGTGATATACACCTCCACCAAATGACAGAAGACCCAGGTAAGAGTATGACAACAACAACATGGCAGTTAACACTATAATTGAGAGGGCAGCCTCTGCTGCCTGTAGAAATAGATCTCACCTGCTCATCATGGGGGACTTCAGTCACAGAAGGATAGACTTGGAGAACAAGGAACTACATGGAGGTGAGGATACATGGAGAGTCAAACTAATGGAGGTGGTGACAAGAAACGTTTTAAGCCAGCATGTCAGGGAACTCACAAGGATGAGAGGAAACGATGAACCAGCGAGAGACTACCTAGTCTTCACTCTGAACGACTCTGACATAAGGGAAATCGGTTTCGAGGCAACTGTAGGATTGAGCGACCACAGTGTACTGGTGTTTGAGTACCTGATTGAAGAAGGGTTATTGAACTCCAGGTGGGGTACTAAAAACAAAAGGCAGGCATTCCGAAAGGAAAACTATGAGGACATAAGAAAATTCCTAACAGATATAACATGGGAAACAGAGCTCAGGAGAAAGACGGTCCAAGACTTGATGGACTACATCACGGAGAAGTGTAAGGAGGCAGCAAACAAGTTTGTCCCAGTCCAAAAGGAAAACACTGAAATGAGGATGAGAAACCCATGGTTTAATCAGAGATGTAGGCTAGCTAAGCAGCAAAGTAAAAGGGCATGGAGAAACTATAGAAATAACAGGACACTTGAGAGCAGAGAAAGATACCAGAATGCCAGGAATGAATATGTCAGGTTGAAAAGAGAGGCAGACAGACAATACGAAAATGACGTCGAAAGCAAGGCAAAGACTCAGCCTAAATTGCTGCATAGCCACATCAGGAGAAAACCAACAGTAAAGGGACAAGTTATGAAATTAAGGATTGGGGCGGACGGATTCAATACAAACGACAAGGAAGTGTGTAAGGAACTGAATAAGAAATTCCAGGAGGTCTTCACTTTAGAGAAAGGGGAAGTTTCAGAGATAAGAGAGGGAATTGTTAACCAGGAACCACTAGAAGTGTTTGAGATTACCAGTGGGGAAGTAAGGAAGCTTTTACTAGAGTTGGATGTGACAATGGCTATAGGCCCAGATGGAATCTCCCCATGGATACTAAAGGAAGGAGCAGATGCACTGTGCCTACCACTCTCCATAGTGTACAACAAATTACTGGCAACAGGAGAACTGCCAAGAATTTGGAAAGCAGCTAACGTAGTCCCGATATACAAGAAAGAGGATAGACAGGAGGCACTGAACTACAGGCCAGTGTCCCTAACCTGCATACCATGCAAGCTGATGGAGAAGATTGTGCGAAAAAAGCTATTGGAACATCTGGAGCGAAAGAACTTTGTAACCCAGCATCAACATGGGTTCAGGGATGGCAAGTCCTGCCTCACAGGATTAATTGAATTCTACGACCAGGCAACAAAAATTAGGAAAGAAAGAGAAGGGTGGGCAGAGTGCATATTTTTGGATTGCCAGAAAGCCTTTGACACAGTACCATTCAATAGACTAGTGAAAAAGCTGGAGGTGCGAGCTGGAGTGAAAGGGAAGGTACTCATTTGGATAAGGGAGTACCTAAGCAACAGGAGAACCCGAGTCACTGTGAGGGGTGAGGTCCCAGATTGGCGAGACGTCACAAGTGGAGTCCCGCAGGGGTCAGTCCTTGGACCTATACTGTTTCTGATATATGTAAATGATCTCCCAGAGGGTATAGACTCGTTTCCTTCACTGTTTGCTGATGATGCAAAAATTATGAGGAGGATTGAAACAGAAGACGATAGTAGGAGGCTACAAGATGACCTAGACAGACTGAATGAATGGTCCAACAAATGGCTACTAAAGTTCAACTCGAGTAAATGTAAGGTAATGAAACTAGGCAGTGGAAACAGGAGGCCAGACACAGGATACAGAAAGTGAGATGAAGTACTTAATGAAACGGACAGAAAGATCTAGGAGTTGATATCACAACAAACCTGTCTCGTGAAACCCACATCAAGAGAATAACATCTGCGGCATATGCGAGGCTGGCTAACATCAGAACTGCCTTCAGAAACCTGTGTAAGGAATCATTTAGAATCTTGTATACCACATATATAAGACCAATCCTGGAGTATGCGGCCCCAGCATGGAGCCCGTACCTTATCAAGCACAAGGCGAAGCTTGAAAAAGTTCAAAGGTATATCACTAGGCTAGTCCCAGAACTAAGAGGCATAAGTTACGAGGACAGGCTGAGTGAAATGCACCTCACGACACTGGAAGACAGAGGAGTAACGGGAGACATGATCACCACCTACAAAATTCTCAGAGGAATTGATAGGGTAGATAAAGATAAACTGTTTAGCATGGGTGGTACACGAACAAGGGGACACAGATGGAAAGCGAGTACCCACATGAGCCACAGGGACGTTAGAAAGAACTTTTTCAGTGTCAGAGTAGTTAACAGATGGAATGCATTAGGAAGTGATGTGGTGGAGGCTGACTCCATACACAGTTTCAAATGTAGATATGATAGAGCCCAATAGGCTCAGGGATCTGTACACCAGTTGATTGACAGTTGAGAGGCGGGACCAAAGAGCCAAAGCCCAACCCCCGCAAGCACAACTACGTGAGTCACACACACACACACACAGTATCTGAGTGGACAGCATGCAGAACTCGTAATTCTGTGGCCCGGGTTCGATTCTCGGACCAGGCATAAACAAATGGGCAAAGTTTCTTTCACCCTGAATGTGTAACGGGGGTAGAAATATAAGAAATATGAAAAAGAAAGGAATGAATAATGAAGTAATGAGTGAGGTTTTGGGGTGAGGGAGGTAGAGAGGTGGGAGGAGTGAGGAGTGGAGGCGGGGAGTAACGAGATCTGGTCGGGTGAAAGGGAGAGAGGCGGAAGGAAGAGGAGAGAGAGGCGGAAGGAGAGGAGAGAGAGGCGGAAGGAGAGAAGAGAGAGTAGGAAGTAGTGGTAGAAGGTAGACGAGTATAAATATAAAAGAAGGAATAGAAATGGCTGCCTCCATCCGTTCTAGTTCATTACATACCAGACAAGTAATGGAACTTGTCTGTACTCTAAGCTGTTATCAAAAGTTACTTTATCATGTATCAACTGGAATCCTGTATCTTGTTCCATGCAAGATTCTTTAAGTCAATAAGCTCAGAGACTCTCTCGCCTCAACTCTCAAAGTTCTAGCGAACCAAATTAAAGACAAGTTAAACAATAAATTCATCAATTATATTTAACATGATCTATATATCATAATTCAGGAAATTTAACTTAAGGTTCACTACGTCAAGATAAATTACAATGTGAGTCACCACACAAGACTTTGAGACGAGTACATCTGTGTGCCGCTGTTGATCACACTACACCTTGAGACGAGTACATCTGTGTGCCGCTGTTGATCATACTACACCTTGAGACGAGTAAATCTGTGTGCCGCTGTTGATCATACTACACCTTGAGACGAGTAAATCTGTGTGCCGCTGTTGATCACACTACACTTTGAGACGAGTACATCTGTGTGCCGCTGTTGATCATACTACACCTTGAGACGAGTAAATCTGTGTGCCGCTGTTGATCACACTACACCTTGAGACGAGTAAATCTGTGTGCCGCTGTTGATCACACTACACCTTGAGACGAGTACATCTGTGTGCCGCTGTTGATCATACTACACCTTGAGACGAGTAAATCTGTGTGCCGCTGTTGATCATACTACACCTTGAGACGAGTAAATCTGTGTGCCGCTGTTGATCACACTACACTTTGAGACGAGTACATCTGTGTGCCGCTGTTGATCATACTACACCTTGAGACGAGTACATCTGTGTGCCGCTGTTGATCATACTACATTTTGAGACGAGTACATCTGTGTGCCGCTGTTGATCATACTACACTTTGAGACGAGTACATCTGTGTGCCGCTGTTGATCATACTACACTTTGAGACGAGTACATCTGTGTGCCGCTGTTGATCATACTACACCTTGAGACGAGTACATCTGTGTGCCGCTGTTGATCACACTACACCTTACTTAACACCAACTAAGTCACCAAGTTGAATATAGTCCGGCCGGCAGCCTGTCTCGGCTGCTGCTGATGCCCTGCAGTCTGCTATGCTATGCTATGCTATGCTATGCTATGTTGTGCTATGCTATGCTGTGCTCTCCTCTGCTCTCCAATGTACAGTTCCCTGGGTATTTATTACGAACCTAGGAGCTAAACCCCCCCCCCCCACTAAGTAGATACCCCCAGGCCATCTACCATGCCACGCCTTGACCGACGGCTTGTTCAAATACACAACCAGCTACCTGGCTGCTATTATCGGCTTAGTAGATGCAAGGTGATATCACATGACCTGACCACGGCTCAGTTTGTCGTCATTAACACTCACAGGTGTGAGTATGGGTCAGACATCCTGACGCCTCTCAAAATCTTGTCTGGCTCATGTTCTATGTATATTAACTAAACACAACAAAACACCTTTGTGGTGTTACAAACGTCCCTGTTACCTAGCAGTAAATAGGTACCTGAGAGTTAGACAGCTGTTACGGAGCGGCTTCCTGGGGTGTGTGTGTGGGGGGGGGGGGAATTAGTTAGTAACCGTTGATTGACAGTTGAGAGCCGGGCCGAAAGAGCAAAACTCGACCCCCGCAAGCACAACTAGGTGAGTACACACACAGACACACACACACACAGACACACACACAGACACACACACACACACACACACACACACACACACACACACACACACACACACACACACACACACACACACACACACACACACACACACACACGAGAAGTATCACAAATAAACTGGAAAAGGTGCAGCAGCATGCTACAAAATGGCTTCCAAAACTGAAAAACAAGAGTTACGAGGAGAAACTAGAGGTGTTAAACATGCCAAAACTAGAAGATAGAAGAAAGAAAGGTGATATGAGCACCACTTACAAAATACTAACAGGAATAGACCAAATTGAGAAAGAGGAATTCCTGAAACCAGCAACTTTACGAATAAGAGGACACGGATTCAAGCTAAGAAAACAGAGGTGCCAAAAAAATATTAAATTTTGTTATTTTGCAGAATGGTAAACGATTGGAACAGGTAAGTGAGAAGGTGGTGGAGGCCACAACCGTCGGTAGTGTCAAAGCGTTATATGACAAAGAGTACTGGGAAGACGGGACACCACGAGCATAGCTCTCATCCTGTAATACACTTAGATAATTACATTTAGGTAATTACATTTAGATAATTACACTTAGGTAATTACACACACACACACACACACACACACACACACACACACACACACACGACAGTGAATGACCAAGTGACCAGGTTAAGAAAAAGGAAAGGTCAGTATACAGAAAATGATAAAGAAATTTGTGAGGAGCTCAATGGCAGCTTCCACAGAGTGTTCACTACTGAGCCTGAACACCTCCCAGAGCCAGGTGAGGAAGCTGCCCCTCATGAGGAACTACTAAATATTGAGGTAACAGCAGAGGAAGTAAGAATATAGCTAGCATCACTGGAAGTCACTAAAGCTACTGGGCCAGATAGAGTATCACCATAGATGTTAAAAGAGGCAGCACAGGCACTCAGCATACCTCTAGCACTAATGGGAATTGCCCAGCTGCTGGAAGAAGGCAAATGTGGTGCCAATCTACAAGAAAGGAGACAGAAAAGAAGCACTTAACTACAGACCAGAGTCACTCACAAGTAAGTAATTATCAAAGAAGGCACCATATCGGGAAGGCTATGTAGCACCATCAAATGTGCGGGATAATCAGAGAGCGCTAAATATCACCAAGGATGCCAATACAAGAACAAAAACGCATAAGGCGAACGATATCAAAAGTATCCGAGTCACCAAGAATTCTATTGAGGGACAGGTGACCACGAGGGGCGGTCGGAAACGCACTGTCATGGGTAAGAAATTACCTGACAGACAGGTGTCAGAGAGTGAGAGTGAGGGGCGAGGAGTGGGACTGGCGTAGAGTAATAAGCGGAGTGCCTCAAGGATCACTCCTGGGTCCCAGACTATTCCTCATTTATGTAAATGACTTGACTGCAGGAGTTGAGTCTTTTATGTCAATGTTTGCAGATGATGCAAAACTAATGAAGAGGGTAAACAAAACTAGTGAGTAATGAGGAGGAAAGACAGCTGAGGATTGCAAGATTCTCCAGGATAACTTGAACAGGTTGCAGAGCTGGTCCGAGAAATGGCTGCTAGAGTTCAACACTAACAAGTGCAAGGTGATGGAAATGGGATCAGGAGCCATGAGACCTAAAGGCCAATACACGATGAAGGGGGAAACTACCTCCCTACAACGTCTAGAGAAAAACACCCGAGAGTGGACATAACACCAAACCTAACTCCAGAGGCTCATATAAATATAATAACGTCAGCCGCATACTCTACTCTGGCAAAAGTCACAACAACCTTCAGCAACCTGAATAACGAGGCTTTTAGGTCACTGTATACCGCCCTTGTGAGGCCAGTCTTGGAGTATGCCGCCCCATCCTGGAGCCCCATTTCAAAAATACAGAAGGAAGTTCGAAAAGGTGCAGAAGTTTGTAAGGAGACTCGTCCCAGAGTTGCGAGGGATGAGGTACAAAGACAGACTGAAGGAATTAAACCTGATGACGTTAGAAAGGAGGAGGGAGAGGAGGGACATGATACAGACGTATAAAATACTTAGAGGGATTGACAGGGTGGAAACATAGGAATTGTTTACAATGAATATCAATAGAACAAGGGGACACGGGTGGAAGCTTGAGACTCGGATGTGTCGGAGATGTTAGGATGTGTTCTTTTAGCGTGCGGGTTGTGAGTAAATGGAGAGACTTAAAGGAGCAGGTTGTAGAGGCTGACTCTATTCATAACTTTAAAAACAGGCATCATAGGTCAGGAGTCCTTGCATTAGACAACCAGCGGCTAGAAACACGGGGTCCAAGAGCTAGAGCTCGATCCTGCAGGCACAAATAGATGAGTACTGTAGGGGCCTGACGGCTGAATGGACAGCGCTCGGGATTCGTAGTCCTAGGGTCTGGGGATCCATCCCTGGCGGAAGCGGAAACAAATGGGCAGTTCTTTCACCCTGATGCCCCTTCTCACCTAGCAGTAAATTGGTACCTGAGAGTTAGACAACTGCTACGGGCTGCTTCCTGTGTGTGTGCGTGTGTGTGTGTGTGTGTGTGTGTGTGTGTGTGTGTGTGTGTGTGTGTGTGTGTGTGTGTGTGTGTGTGTGTGTGTGTGTGGAAAAACAAAAAGTTGATTGATTGACAGTTGAGAGGCGGGCCCAAAAGAGCCAGAGCTCAATCCCCGTAAGCACAACTAGGCGAGTACACAGACACACACAGGGGCCTCGCAGCTGAGTGGACAGCGCTCTGAGTCGTAGTCCTAAGGGCCCGGGTCAATCCCCAGCAGAGGCGGAAACGAATGGGCAGAGTTTATTTCACCCTGATACTCCTGATTCACCTAGCAGTAAATAGCTACCTAAGAGTTAGACAGCAGCTGCGGGCTGCTTTCTGTGTGTGTGTGTGTGTGTGTGTGTGTGTGTGTGTGTGTGTGTGTGTGTGTGTGTGTGTGTGTGTGTGTGTGTGTGTGTGTGTGTGTGTGTACTCACCTAATTGTGCTTGCGGGGGTTGAGCTCTGGCTCTTTGGTCCCGCCTCTCAACTGTCAATCAACTGGTGTACAGATTCCTGAGCCTACTGGGCTCTGTCATATCTACATTTGAAACTGTGTATGGAGTCAGCCTCCACCACATCACTGCCTAATGCATTCCATCTGTTAACTACTCTGACACTGAAAAAGTTCTTTCTAACGTCCCTGTGGCTCATTTGGGTACTCAGTCTCCATCTGTGTCCCCTTATTCGCGTACCACCCGTGTTAAACAGTTTATCTTTATTTACCCTGTCAATTCCTTTGAGAATTTTGTAGGTAGGATCATGTCTCCCCTTACTCTTCTGTCTTCTAGTGTCATGAGATGCATTTCCCGCAGCCTTTCTTCGTAACTCCTGCCTCTTAGTTCTGGGACTAGTCTAGTGGCATACCTCTGAACTTGTTCCAGCTTCGTCTTGTGCTTGACAAGGTACGGGCTCAATGCTGGGGCCGCATACTTCAGGATTGGTCTTACATATGTGGTATACAAAGTTCTAAATGATTCCTTACACAGGTTCCTGAAGGCAGTTCTGATGTTAGCCAGCCTCACATAAGCAGCCGATGTTATTCTTTTGATGTGGGCTTCAGAAGACAGGTATCAACTCCTAGATCTTTCTCTCTGTCCGTTTCGTGAAGGACTTCATCTCCTTTTCTGTGTCTGGCCTCCTTTTTTCTCCCCCTAGTTTCATTATCTAACATTTACTTGGGTTGAACTTTAGAAGCCATTTGTCGGACCATTCGTTCAGTTTGTTTAGGTCATCTTGTAGCCTCATACTATCTTCCTCATAATGTTTGTATCATCGGCAAACATTGAGAGGAACGAGTCAATTAACTCTGGGAGATCATTTACATATATCAGGAACAGTATAGGTCCAAGGACTGACCCCTGCGGGACCCCACTGGTGAAGCCTCGCCACAACGAGACCTCCCCCCCCCTTCACAGTGACTCTTTGTCTTCGTGTCGCTTAGGTACTCCCTTATCCAGTGGAGTACCTTCCCTTTCACTCCAGCCTGCATCTCCAGCTTGTGCACTAGTCTCTTATGTGGAATTGAGTCAAAGGCTTTCTGGCAATCCAAAAATATGCAGTCTGCCCACCCCTCACTATCTTGCCAGATATTTGTTGCCTGGTGATAAAATTCAATTAATCCTGTGAGGCATGATTTGCCATCCTTGAACCCATGTTGATGTCGTGATACAAAGTTCTTCCTCTCCAGATGTTCCACTAGTTTTTTTGCACAATCTTCTCCATCACTTTGCATAGTATGCAAGTTAATGACACTGGCCTGTAGTTCAGTGCCTCCTGTCTATCACCCTTCTTGAATATCGGGGCTACCTTAGCAGCCTTTCAAATTTTTGGCAGTTCACTTGTTACTAGGGATTTGTTATGCACCATGGCGAGGGGCTGACACAGAGCTTCTGCTCCTTTCTTCAGTATCCATGGCGAGATTCCATCCAGCCCTATGTCACTTCCTACTCTAGCAGATGCTTCCTCACCTTCGCACTAGTAACCACGAACTCATCTAGTGGTGATTGTTTAGATATTCTCTCTCCTATCTCTGGGACTTTCCCTTGTTCTACTGTGAAGACCTGGAATTTCTTATTGAGTTCCTCGCACTCTTCTTTGTCGTTTGTAGGGAATTTGTCTGCCCCTATCCTCAATTTCATTACCTGTTCCTTCACTGTTGTTTTTCTCCTGATGTGCGTGTGCAGAAATTTAGGTTCAGTCTTTGCCTTGCTTGCTATGTCATTTTCATATTGTCTTTGTACCTCTCTTTTTGCCCTGACGTATTCATTCCTGGCGCTCTGGTATCTTTCGCGGCTTTCCAGTGTCCTGTTATTTCTACTTTTTCTCCACACCTTGTACTTATTTCTTTTGCTATCTTACATCTCTGATTAAACCATGAGTGTCTCGTCTGCATTTAATTTTTTTCCTTTTGGACTGGGACGAACTTGTCTGCTGCCTCCTTACACTTCTGTGTGATATATTCCATCTGTCTTGGGTCGTCTTTCCTCTGAGCTCTGTTTCCAAAGTTATATCTGTTAGGAATTTTCATATCTCCTCATAGTTTGCCTTTCGGAGTGCCACCCTTTTGTTTTCTGGGCCCTCCTTTGGGTACATTAACTCTCGCTCTCCATGTTTCCTCACCTTTGTGTGGTTCCTTGATTTCCCAGTCTATCCTTCCGTGATTGAAGTCCCACATGATGAGCAGATGTGATCTATTCTACAAGCAGCAGCAGCTGCTCTCTGAATTATAGTGTTAACTGCCATGTTGTTTCTGTCATACTACAGGAATTAAACCTCACGTCGCTAGAAGACAGAAGAGTTAGGGAAGATATGATCACCATGTACAAGATTCTCAGAGGAATCGATAGGGTAGATAAAGATGTATTGCCTGGGTCTTCTGTAATTTGGTGGAGGGTTGTATATCACTGCTACGTCTACTTTTGGTCCTCCCATCGTTACGGTGCCTGTAATGTGGTGTCTGAACCCCTCGCAGCCTGGGATAACCATCATCTCGAAACTCCATTCCTTTCTTATCAGTAGGGTCACTCCGCCTCATCCCCTTCCTTCCCTCTCTCTTCTTATTATAGTGTAGTCCTGGGGAAACACCGCATTCGTTATGATTCCAGAGAGTTTTGTTTCTGTGAGTCCGATTACATCCGGGTTCCCTTTTTGTGCTCTTTCCTTAAGTTCACTTGTCTTGCTTGTAATACCATCTATGTTTGAGTACATTACCTTGAAACTGACTCTTTATTCCACTTCAGTTTCTGTTAATTCCACTAGGGTAGTGTACTCACCTAGTTGTACTCACCTAGTTGTGCTTGTGGGGGTTGAGCTCTGGCTCTTTGGTCCCGCCTCTCAACCGTCAATCAACAGGTGTACAGTTTCCTGAGCCTATTGGGCTCTATCATATCTACACTTGAAACTGTGTATGGAGTCAGCCTCCACCACATCGCTTCCTAATGCATTCCATTTGTCAACCACTCTGACACTAAAAAGTTCTTTCTAATATCTCTGTGGCTCATTTGGGCACTCAGTTTCCAAGTGTGTGTGTGTGTGTGTGTGTGTGTGTGTGTGTGTGTGTGTGTGTGTGTGTGTGTGTGTGTGTGTGTGTGTGTGTGCGCGCGTGTGTGTTAGAGAGGAATATATGTAGTAGACATAAGAGAAAAAATAGATTAGAAAGGTGGGGTCCAAGAGCTAATAGCTCGATCCTCCAGACACAAATAGTAAAACGTTCACACCAAGTGAACAGTTTTCATTTAGCGTGAGAGGGATCGGAACGAACAAAAGGAGCAGGTTGGAGAGCAAACGCTATCATTTTAAAAGTAGAAATGATTGGGAAATAGGATATTGTTGTAAACAAACGGAGGCTTGAAAGGCAGGGTCCAAGAGCTAATGCTCGATCCTGAAGGCAGAAATAAGTGAATACACACACACCCACCATTACCTGGGTGACACAAACAATATGTCACACTGACGATTCAAACAGTCTAGGAGGCCTACATGGCACCCCTGTCAACCCTTGACACTTGAGTGTCATATCTGAAGCCCATGTGACACTCTTGACACCCACGTGGCCCCCGTGTGATGCCCTTGACACCCGCGTGGCACCCCTGGCACCTGTGAGGTACTGACCCTGGAGTTGGAGCAGCCGGGCAGGTGACACTGGGGCACGACGTACCCGGCACGCCCACCGCCCTGCACGGACCCTGGTAGTCTATGGGCACATAGTGGGCGTGGGCGTGGCACTCTGACGCCCACGTCCGCCCGTCACGCCCACACACCTCACCTGACGACGAGCACCTTGTCTGAAACAATATAAGATATAATTACACTTGAGTCTATGTCTTGTCTATGTATCACAGGAGACTGTAGGGGTGAGTGTATGTGATACACACACACACACACACACACACACACACACAGACCCTGTTATCCACCTCACAGGTCTTCACACCCATGGAACAGCTTCCCCCACCAGCAGAACACTCACCAAGGAGGCGATTTGAGAAGGGACAGAAGAAAGTGAGCCTCACAGCAATGTACACTAACAGAGATGGAATTACAAATAAAGCAAATGAGCTTGGAGAACGGGTACAAGAGGAAAACCCAGACATAATAGCCCTCACAGAAACAAAGCTAACGATAACGATAACAAATGCAGTGTTCCCACAGGACAATTATTTATGAGGAAAGAGAGGGAAGGAAGAGGTGGTGGTGGTGTAGCTCTGCTGGTAAGAAAAGGCTGGGATATTGAGGAGATGGTTATTCAGGGCTGTGAAGGTTTCAGTGACTACATAACAGGTACCATAACTGGAGGAGAAAAAAATTATAGTCGTAGTCATATATAATCCTCCACCAAATGATAGAAGACCTAGACAGGAATATGATAGAAACAACATGGCCACCATTAACATAATAGAAACAGCAGCTTCTGTTGCTAGCAGGAATGGATCTGGACTACTAATTATGGGAGACTTCAACCATGGGAAGATAGAATGGGAGAACAGAGACCCGCATGGAGGACCAGAAACATGGAGAGCTAAGCTGCTGGACGTGGCAACAAGAAACTTTCTAAGCTAGCACATCAAGGAACCAACAAGAATGAGAGGAGAAGATGAACCAGCAATGCTTGATTTGATATTTACCCTCAATGAGTGGGATATAAGGGAAGTTAAGATGGAAGCACCCTTGGGAATGAGTGATCAAAGTGTATTGAACTTTGAGTACCTGGTAGAGCTAGGAATTATCTCCCCCAAAAAGAACTAGGAATCAAAAGGCTGGCATACCGAAAGGGGAATTATGAACAGATGAGAAGTTTCCTAAGTGAAATACCTTGGGACACAGACCTCAGAGATAAGTCTGTACAGGGTATGATGGACTATGTTACCCAAAAGTGTCAGGAGGCAGTAAACAGGTTCATCCCGGCCCAAAGGGAAAAATCCGAGAAGCAACAGAAGAATCCATGGTATAATAGGGCATGTATGGAAGCGAAGAAACTGAACAAAAGGGCGTGGAGGAACTTCCGGAATAACAGAACACCAGAAAGCAGAGAGAGATACCAGAGAACCAGGAATGAGTACGTCAGGGTGAGAAGAGAAGCAGAGAAAAGTTTTGAAAATGATATAGCAAACAAAGCCAAGACCGAACCAAAGCTACTCCACAGTCACATCAGAAGGAAAACAACAGTGAAAGAACAGGTATTGAAACTTAGAACAGGCGAGGACAGGTATACAGAGAATGACAAAGAGGTGTGTGAAGAACTCAACAAGAGGTTCCAGGAGGTCTTCACAATAGAACAAGGTGAGGTCACTGTGCTAGGAGAAAGGGAGGTAAACCAGGCGGCCTTGGAAGAGTTCGAAATTACGAGAGAGGAGGTCAAGAGACACCTGCTGGATCTGGATGTTAGAAAGGCTGTTGGTCCAGACGGGATCTCACCTTGGATACTGAAAGAGTGTGCAGAGGCACTTTGCTTGCCACTCTCCATAGTGTATAGTAAGTCACTGGAGACGGGAGACCTACCAGAAATATGGAAGACGGCGAATGTGGTCCCAATATACAAAAAGGGCGACAGGCAAGAGGCACTGAACTACAGGCCAGTGTCCTTGACTTGTATACCATGCAAGGTGATGGAGAAGATCGTGAGAAAAAACCTGGTAACACATCTGGAGAGAAGGGACTTCGTGACAAATCGCCAACATGGGTTCAGGGAGGGTAAATCTTGCCTTACAGGCTTGATAGAATTCTACGATCAGGTGACAAAGATTAAGCAAGAAAGAGAGGGCTGGGCGGACTGCATTTTCTTGGATTGTCGGAAAGCCTTTGACACAGTACCGCATAAGAGGCTGGTACATAAGCTGGAGAGACAGGCAGGTGTAGCTGGTAAGGTGCTCCAGTGGATAAGGGAGTACCTAAGCAATAGGAAGCAGAGAGTTACGGTGAGGGGTGAGACCTCCGATTGGCGTGAAGTCACCAGTGGAGTCCCACAGGGCTCTGTACTCGGTCCTATCTTGTTTCTGATATATGTAAATGATCTCCCGGAGGGTATCGATTCATTTCTCTCAATGTTTGCGGACGATGCCAAAATTATGAGAAGGATTAAAACAGAAGAGGACTGTTTGAGGCTTCAAGAAGACCTAGACAAGCTGAAGGAATGGTCGAACAAATGGTTGTTAGAGTTTAACCCAACCAAATGTAATGTAATGAAGATAGGTGTAGGGAGCAGGAGGCCAGATACAAGGTATCATCTGGGAGAGGAAATTCTTCAGGAGTCAGAGAAAGAAAAAGACTTGGGGGTTGATATCACGCCAGACCTGTCCCCTGCAGCACATATCAAGAGGATAACATCAGCGGCATATGCCAGGCTGGCCAACATAAGAACGGCATTCAGAAACTTGTGTAAAGAATCATTCAGAACTTTGTATACCACATATGTCAGGCCAATCCTGGAGTATGCAGCCCCAGCATGGAGTCCATATCTAGTCAAGGATAAGACTAAACTGGAAAAGGTTCAAAGGTTTGCCACCAGACTAGTACCCGAGCTGAGAGGTATGAGCTACGAGGAGAGACTACGGGAATTAAACCTCACTTCGCTGGAAGACAGAAGAGTTATGGGGACATGATCACCACATTCAAGAATCTGAAGGGAATTGATAGGGTAGATAAAGACAGGCTATTTAACACAAGGGGCACACGCACAAGGGGACACAGGTGGAAACTGAGTGCCCAAATGAGCCAAAGATATTAGAAAGAACTTTTTTAGTGTCAGAGTGGTTGACAAATGGAATGCATTAGGAAGTGATGTGGTGAAGGCTGACTCCATACACAGTTTCAAGTGTAGATATGATAGAGTCCAATAGGCTCAGGAATCTGTACACCAGTTGATTGACAGTTGAGAGGCGGGACCAAAGAGCTACAGCTCAACCCCCGCAAGCACAACTAGGTGAGCACACACACACACGCCTAAAATACGTGAACGACATGTTGACAGGAGCAGAGTCCTATATGTCCATGGATGACGCAAAGTTGATGAGAAGAGTTGTGACAAATGAGCATTGCAGGATCCTCCAAGAGGACCTGAACAGGTTGCACAGATGGTCAGAGAAATGGATACTGGAGTTCAACACGAGCAAATGTAAAGTTATGGAAATGGGATTAGGTGATAGGAGACCAAAGGAACTGTACACAATGAAGGGAACAGCCTACCTGTGACGACGCGAGAGAGAGACCTGGGCGTGGACGTAACACCTAATGTATCTTCTGAAGCACATATAAATATG
>WNGS01163439.1:10789-22768 GCA_020271785.1 Procambarus virginalis | reverse complement strand
CGCTGGACTATATAAAGGGCACCGTCTCCCTGGAGAGCTCACTCTCACGGGCTCACCATAGCCCGTGCTGCATGGACACTTCATTCTGAGTAGGTAAATCTAAAACAACAACAACCCTGGAGAGTCAGTCTCTCCCTTAGTGCTCTGGGATCACCTGGTCTCTCTCACCCGTCATCTGCCTTCAGCCTACGCTGAGTGTCAATGTCATGGTGGTATGGCAGCTGTCTTCAGTACACCAGTATATCTTCATGCTTTGTATTCATCGAATTTCTTAGTTTATTTCTGTATTAATTTTCATATTATCTTGTCCACCTTTGCATTACATGATCGCCATGTTTTGAGGTGTTTTTTGCTCATTAATATTCAGTTTTAATTATTTATTTGATGTTATTCCTTTGTTTCCACCTGCGCCTTACACACTGCAAGGGCCTAGCAGCATTTTTTTTTATTTATTGAGGGAGAGCCATACCATCCTGGTTCAGTATAGCTGTGATACCACAACCTGTCACTATATGGTGGCATACCTCTGATTCTTCTCTAACTTCACCTAGTGTTTAACTAGGTATGGGCTCCAGGCTGGAGCTGCATACTCCAGAAGTGCGAACAAGCTTGTGTGTGTGTGTGTGTGTTTTTGTGTGTGTGTGTGTGTGTACTCACCTAGTTGTACTCACCTAGTTGTGCTTGCGGGGGTTGAGCTCTGGCTCTTTGGTCCCGCCTCTCAACCGTCAATCAACAGGTGTACAGTTTCCGAGCCTAATGGGCTCTATCATATCTACATTTGAAACTGGTGTATGGAGTCAGCCTCCACCACATCGCTTCTAATGCATTCCATTTGTCAACCACTCTGACACTAAAAAAGTTCTTTCTAATATCTCTGTGGCTCATTTGGGCACTCAGCTTCCCCTGTGTCCCCTAGTGCGTGTGCCCCTTGTGTTAACAGCCTGTCTTTATCACCCTGTCGATTCCCCTGAGAATCTTGAATGTGGTGTCATGTCCCCCCTAACTCTCTGTCTTCCAACGAAGTGAGGTTTAATTCCTGCAGTCGCTCCTCGTAGCTCATACCTCTCAGCTCGGGTACTAGTCTGGTGGCAAACCTTTGAACCTTTTCCAGTTTAGTCTTATGCTTGACTAGATAGGACTCCATGCTGGAGCCGCATACTCCAGGATTGGTCTGACATATGTGGTATATAATGTTCTGAAAGATTCCTTACACAAGTTTTCTAAAGGCCGTTCTTATGTTAGCCAACCTGGCATATGCTGCTGATGTTATCCTCTTGATATGAGCTTCGGGACAGGTCTGGCGTGATATCAACCCCCAGGTCTTTCTCTCTCTCTGACTCTTGAAGTATTTCATCTCCCAAATGATACCTTGTATCTGGTCTCCTGCTTCCTACCCCTATCTTCATTACATTACATTTGCTTGGGTTAAACTCTAACAGCCATTTGTTCGACCATTCCTGCAGCTTGTCCAGGTCTGTGTGTGTGTGTGTGTGGTGTGTGTGTGTGTGTGTGTGTGTGTGTGTGTGTGTGTGTGTGGGTGTGTGTGTGTGTGTGTGTGTGTGTGTGTGTGTGTGTGTGTGTAATAATATTATTATTTATATTCTAATTATAAAATAAAAGTAATTAATAATTATTACTCTTCCTTCTGTTTGGTCTTGAAGGAACCCGCCCTCAGGTGAAAGGGGGCTGTGACGATCTCTGTCTGGAACCCGTAAGTGCAGGGCTCGTGCGGCCCAGGCTCTGCTTCGGGAGGCTGGGGTCGTTCTTGCCCTTGCTAAGATGGTTCTTCTCCGTCCCCGACCATGGCGGTCTCCGGTTTGGAGTCCCTGTGCCTTCTTTCACCATCCTCGAGGTAACCTCTGGAGTTGCAGCCCCTAGGGCAGTTCGGTGCTACCTTCAACCTTGTTCTGACAGTTCCTGAGATGGCGCTGGAACCAATTGAATTGGCGTTTGCCTTTCCATTGGAGATTTTCGGTGCCATGGAGAGGGAGGGGGGGACCTGCTGCATGGGTGACAGCTTCTTCCCCATATCAACCTAGCCTGGCTTTGCGCCCTGTAGAAGTCACTCTGGGGTGCAATTTTAAAGTCTGACAAACAGAGCGCAACTTTAAAGTCGCTCTATAGTTGACTCAATAGTCAAGCAGAGGTCAACTCTAAGATCTAACGTCTTCCTAAATTACAATTAATACTTTCATTTCTATATCTGATGCCCTTAGTCCTTACACAGATGCTTATCGATATATACTAAGGGATTGAAACAATGACCTACAAGAAGAAACGCTTAAAGTCTAACAAAAGTTGTAACATACCGATCTCCAGTTCTTGTCTTTACTTGAGGAATCTACCAGCAAAGAGTACTAGGCCAGAGTGACGGTCTCTGATGAAGAAGCAGAAAGGATGATCCACAACAAATTCTTGGGATGGACCTCGATCGCAGCAGAACACGAAGCCATCACCTGTTGGAGTATTAAAAAGATCAAGGATAACCTGAGTTCAGTTTTTCAAAAAATGTACCTATGGTAAAAAAGTAAAGTAGTAAACAATAATATATGTATATATATATATATATATATATATATATATATATATATATATATATATATATATATATATATATATATATATATAAGGACCTGCCTTACCCTACAGAGTTCTTCATCGACTTGCTTCCATCCTGAGCTGTGGCTCAGAGCACGGTAGACATAAGCGTTAACGACACTCCTCTTGTACCTGTCTGGGCAGTCACTGTTGGCATTGAGACACATTCCTATGTTTATTTCCTTAGTGTAGACTGCAGTGTGGAAACCTCCGCTCCTTTCCATGACTGTTACATCTAGAAAGGGCAGCTTCCCAACCTTCTCCATCTCGTAAGTGAAACGCAACACAGAATTCCGCTCAAATGCCTCCTTCAGCTCCTGCAGATGTCTGACATTAGGTACCTGTGTAAAATGTCGCCAACATACCTGCAGGTTTCGTTGAAGACATCATAAGCAGGAAGGTGAAACGCCATGCAACCTCTGAAGAGACAACTAACACAACACCTGTACCCTCTATTAGACTATTTTACAGGAACTTCTTTTCCACAGCTCATAAAACGAAGGAAAGGGTCCTGAAAGATATTGTTAATAGAAACGTTATCCCTACAGACAAAAATCAGAAGATACAATTGACGATTTACTATAAAACCAAGAAAACTGCCAACCTGCTCATGAGAAACTCTCCAGACACAAAGCAGAACGCTTTAAAAGAGACCAATGTTGTCTATGCCTTCAAATGCCCACTTTGGGACTGTAAGCCTCAAAGAACTCAGTATATAGGCAAGACAACAACATCGCTTTCCAGGCGATTAACGATGCATAAGCAACAGGGCTCTATCAAGGAACATATAATCTCTTCCCACAACCAGACCATCACCAGAGAAGTCTTAACAAAAAACACGGAAATCATCGATAGATACAGCGATAGCAGGTGGCTAGATATCTGCGAGGCACTACACATTAAGAAGTCAACACCAGCAATCAACAGCCAATTAATGTACAACTATATTCTACCCACTTCAAGACTCTGCACCAATATAGAAGCATCAAGAAATATGGGACAATAGGCCCTTTGCAGTTATTTCTATTCTTCCCTTTAGCTTATACCGATTGTTTCGTGTTCTGTGTTGTGTTGAAAGTTGAAAACCACTTGACCATGACTTGCTCCTGGGAGTATGGGTTCGAGTCACTTCTGGGGTGTGAGTTTTCAGTTGTATCTAGTCCTGGGGACCATTCAGGCTTGTTTGCATTTGTGTTCCTCACGTGTTGCCCCCAAAAATGAGGTGATTTCATAAAATGCTATGCCCAAGATTACCATCCGAGTGCCGGCGGGGAAGTGGTTCATATAGCCTCGGCTATCACTTCCTTTTGTCCGGTCGTGATGGTCAAGTGGTTTAAGGCATCCCTGTACATACCAGTTGCGTTGCTCCTGGGAGTATGGATTCGAGTCACTTCTGGGGTGTGAGTTTTCAGTTGTATCTAGTCCTGGGGACCATTCAGGCTTGTTTGCATTTGTGTTCCTCACGTGTTGCCCCAAAAAATGAGGTGATTTCATAAAATGCTATCCCCAAGATTACCATCCGAGTGCCGGCGGGGAAGTGGTTCATATAGCCTCGGCTATCACTTCCTTTGTCCGGTCGTGATGGTCAAGTGGTTTAAGGCATCCCTGTACATACCAGTTGCGTTGCTCCTGGGAGTATGGGTTCGAGTCACTTCTGGGTGTGAGTTTTCAGTTGTATCTAGTCCTGTGGACCATTCAGGCTTGTTTGCATATATATATATATATATATATATATATATATATATATATATATATATATATATATATATATATATATATATATATAATATATATATATATATGGACAATTATATGAAATACATAACTAAAAATTGTGAGGCTTTTTAAATAATTAATTTCTGAAATTTGCATCATTTGCATCTTCAACTTTCTGTAATTGTTCTGGAATCTAATCAAAGCTAGTGAGGGTTACTTAAAATGTTATGGTCTTTCATTGTGGTCCTATTAATTTTTTACATAGGAATTATCATTTATGATATGTGAGCAGATAAAAGTGGGCATGCATGGTATTGTCATATTTTTCAACGTGCATGATATTGTCAGTAAAAAATATAATTTCTGGATAATATATAAAAAATAGTAGACAATTTTGAGGCTACATTTTTGGATAACTGTTATGACCCAGGGTTCTCTTTGGCGCTACTTGGAAACCAGGGATCAAATTGGGTTCTTTTATATTCATGCAGGAATCAGTCATTCAAGTATTTTGGTAGTGATGGGCCCTGACTTAGGGATTTTGTGTGAGTTCTTGATTAAGTAAATATTAGAACATTAATTGATAGGTTGGGTTATGTAAGAGGGATAGTTAATTAACAGTATAACTTATATTCAAGATACCTGTATCTTGGTTGTGTTTATGTTCCCATCTTCCCTGCCAGACGTGTTAATAACCTTGTTGCTCACAGAGCGGGTAGATTGTAGATTAAGTAAATGAGTTGTCTTGGAAGACTTATGATGATTGCTACTGTACGATCAGCTGAGTATCCTTCAGGCAGTGATCATGGGGGAGGTAGAGAGCTTTTTCCTTCTTCTCTGCTGTGTTCTTGGACAGATAGGTCATACGCCCTTGTGGGTTGTTTCCTTACCTCTTCTCATCCTCCTCTCTTCTCTCTCCTTATTCTGTATTTACCAAGTTAAGTATCTTATCATTGATTACTGTGCCACCATTGTTTTAAGATAGTTGTTTTGATAGTAAGAGTCCTCTTCAGCCAGTGTTTGTGCCCCAACCATTAACTCAGGGGTGGCTAGAGAGACCACATGTGCATATGTTTAAAGTGATACCTGTGTGTGTGTTCTACCCTTTCTGGAACATTGACTTTACCACTAGTTGCTGTTTGTAATCCTTGTCTCCTGTCTATGTGGATTCAAGGGGGTAAACATAAGATCGAGTTGGTAAAGTATTTGTTGTATTTTGGGGGGTTTATTAGGGGGTTAATAAATAATAACTAAGGTTATATTAGAGTATCCTTTTACCCTGGTCGTAGTGGGGGAGGGTAATCTCTCTAGACTACAGACATTTTAGGTCAAATATTATTTGCTGGGAATTGTCTTCCCTGGGTGGCCAGGCCTAACCTAACTCCACTATTTTAGGAACTCCTTGACCTTGGATATTGGCCCCTCACAGAGCAAACACTAGTTCATTCATAACAAGTGGTTGGCCTGTCCGGGAGATGTTCAGATTTTTTATAAATTGTAAAAATTTAAGTTTTTGAGTGCCGGAACTTATTACGATCTCGTCCTAGGAACAGTTGTGTGGCAGCTGAGGATACAGTTCAACTACCAAAAGATTACGTCTTGCACTGACTGGACATCTAACTGGATTATTCTTCACGATTGAGGTAAGTTTTGGTCCTTTAACAGGTGCCGTGCTAATTTTTTTATTTTTTCATTTTTTTGCCTGTACCTTGAATAATTAGTGATGAAGGCTAGATTGCAGGAACTGGCATATAACCCCTCAATGGTGGAAATTAAGAGGTTGACTAAATCGAACTTAGTGTTGTTAGGAAATGAGATTGGTCTAGAGTTAAATGAAACTGATAAAAAGTGGGTACTTACTAATGAAATTTTACAACATTGTATAGACCAAGAACTATTGCCAATTGATACAACTTTATGCCAGCCCAGTGCAGCTAGGAGGTACAGGGAAATAGAGTTACAGATGCCAAATTAAGACTGGCAGAGCAAGAGGCAAAATTAGAGGAGCAAATGCTCAGATATCAGGAGGCAAGTACTAAAGGCCCTACCACCGTACCACCACTAGCCG
The DNA here is from genome assembly GCA_020271785.1 of Procambarus virginalis. Classification (NCBI taxonomy): domain Eukaryota; kingdom Metazoa; phylum Arthropoda; class Malacostraca; order Decapoda; family Cambaridae; genus Procambarus; species Procambarus virginalis. The sequence continues at coordinate 16,386 of WNGS01163439.1, read as the reverse complement.
AGGATTCAAACCTCATGTATTATGGTAAAAAGCCTTGCCAGAATTTTCAGAGTTAGACCCTGAAAGATTTTTCAACCATTTTCAGTGGCTGGCCAGGTCATGGCCAGAGAAGATTTCGGTGAGCATCTTACAGGGACAGCTAAGAGGTAAAGCCCAGGATACTTTTATAAATATGCCTGGCGAGGATTATTTTAATTATGGTAAAGTCAGGGAACAAATTTTAAGGGCATATGAAATTACGCCTAAAGCTCACCGCCAGGTCTATCTCAACCTTAAGCCTACACACAACCAACTTCTTACTGAATTTGCAAATAATCAAATAAGATTGTTCGAAAAATGGATTTGATCAGATAATGCCGAGACAAACGAGGCACTCAAAAATTTATTTTTAGTAGAAGGATTTATAGGTAACACGTCAGAGCCAGGGGGCATGGTATTTAACGGAGAGGGAGGAGGTTATTACAAGTATTGTTGATTTGGCCAAGCTGGCAGAAAACTAACAGTTGGCAGGCAAAATGTCCATGAAAAATAATTATATTCCACATGGTAACAAACCTTATACCCACAGCCAGTCCAGACCAGCCCAATCTAACCCTGTAACTATTGTACCTTCTCTTTCAGACAAAACTAACCAGGTTAAATTGTCTAACCCTAAGGCACCTAAGAGTGAACCATGGGGGAACTCTGGTAGTAATGTCCCTTCTCCCCAAAGATACTTTGGCCATTGTAAACATACAAACCACACAACTAACCGATATTGGAAACTTTACCCAGAAAAAAGTCCCAATGATCTTGTTGAAACACGGGGCTTGAGGACTTCTGAAGGGTTAGAGAGTAAGACCCCAACCCAAAGTGGTTGGGCCTGCTTACTCCATTCTTGTCCAAGGGGAAGCTTTTAAAATTTGAGGGTTCTTCCTGGAAGGATGTGGTGATTTTCTGAGACATCGGTGCCATCCAGTGTCTCTATGCGCACTCTCCAAACTTTAATTTTGGAAAGTGCTTTGCTAGGTGCCCACACTCGAAACTGGAGAGGTAGTACTGGTCGAGGGTGTCACAAGTGATATACAACCAGTACCCCTCCATAAGGTAACCCTGGAATCTGATTTTCACAATGGTATTTGTACAGTCGGAGTCACCCCTTACTTACCTTTCCCTAATGTTGAAATAATATTGGGTAATGATTTAGCAGGGGATAAGGTAGGAGACTCCAGACTGCCTATTATGTTGCCTACCCCTAAGGTTTTCCCTGAAACTACCCGCTGCAGAGGATAGTGTTGTGTACCCTGCATTTGTGGTGATCAGGTCTATGGGTCTTAAATGTAAGGGGCAGCCCTGCAGTTGCCAAGGTGGTAAATCCTGAGGCCACGAGGAACTCTCCGAGTGATGAAAGCCAGGTGGATCTTCCACATACTTTCATGGTCAGAATCGATGTCGAGACCGAGGACACTGTTGAGAGCCTACCATCACCTCCTACGAAGAGTAGTGAGGATGAGGAGGAGAAAACTGTTGGGACTCGGCCAGTGGCATTTGACCAAGGCATGGGAGCCACCTTGAGTGAGTGACTGCAGAAGGGTGACCCTATTCTTGCAGAATATCACTATGTAGCTCTCTCTAAGGAGGAGATAGGAGATTCAGAGACTGGTTACTATTTCGGGGATCAGATTTTGATGAGAAAATGGAGACCACAGAGTTCCCCCTTGTCAAATGAGTGGGAGATAGTACACCAGGTTATGCTGCCTATTATCTATCGAGAGAATGTTTTGGCAGCTGCTCATGATGATCCTATGCGGGGACATCAAGGTATTAACATTACTTATCATAAAATCTTTAAATATTTCTACTGGCTCCAAGCTAAAAAGCAATGTGGCAAAATATTGTAATTCTTGTGTCCCATGTCAACATATTGGGAAACCAAACCAGACACCACCAAAAGCTCCTCTAAGACATATTGTAGTGCCGGAGGAACCATTTTCTCATGAGGTAATGGACTGTGTTGGTCCATTACCTTGATCTAAGGCTGGTAACATTTACTTGATAACCACGATGTGTATCACAGCCCGTTACCCTGAGGCTTTTGCTGTAAGGAACATCTGGGCAAAAACTGTAGTTGCTCGTATGTTGCAATTTTTCTACACTTTTGAACTGCCTCGGGTTGTACGAACGGATAATAGCACTAAATTTAAGTCTGACTTTTTTTTTAGGAATTATGTAAGGACAAGGGAATAACTCATAAGGTTTCTAACCCATATCATCCACAGAGTCAGGGGAGGAGAGGGTGATTAAGCAGTTCCATTAGACTTTGAAACAGATGCTTAAGACATCGTATGAAAATTCTAACAGGGCTTGGGATGAGAACTTGCCATGTTTTTTTGCTGCGGGAGATGGTTTACAAAGTTCACTGGGTTGTTCTTTCGAGTTAGTCTTTGGCCATAAGGTCCGTGGACTCTTACAAATGTTACATCAGAATCTGTTAGGTAATGTAACATTGACCGAAGGTTCGGCTTTCTTTGTGCAACACCACCAGAGACTCAGTGGATGTAAGGCGGCTGCATTAAAATATCTCGGGAAGACCCAAGATAGCATGAAGGAACGACACGATGCTAAAGCTAAGTTGAGGGTATTTCAGCCTGGTGACCCTGTCCTGGTATTAAAGCCTCGATAGGGGAACACAATGTCTCACAATTACGAAGGCTCCTATAGAGTGACAGAAAAGTTTGGGGACCTCACGTACAAAGTAAGGCACTCGGACAAACGTAACCAGGTGATGCTTGTACACTCGAACCGTCTGAAGAGATTCCAGGGCCCATGTCAATCGCTGTAATATTTCCTTTTCCAGTGAGGGAGGGGATAATTATTCTGGGGACCCAACTATTCCAATTTTCAATCATTCTAGTTCTATGAATGCTGTGGAGGAGAGGCTGTCACAATCAAGTCACAGCTTCAAAGTAAAAACAGCAGCAACACCCGCCTGTGTAGAATACAAATGAAACTGCAGGAACCTGCGAAGCATGTCAGACCTGAATCATGAAATGCACCTGTGAGGAAGGTGAGACCGGGGAGCCAGTCGGCCGAGCGGACAGCACGCTGGACTTGTGATCCTGTGGTCCCGGGTTCGACCCCGGGCGCTGGCGAGAACCAATGGGCAGAGTTTCTTTCACCCTATGCCCCTGTTACCTAGCAGTAAAATAGGTACCTGGGTGTTAGTCAGCTGTCACGGGCTGCTTCCTGGAGGTGGGACACTAAAAAAAGGCCCCAAAATCATCTAAAGATAACCTCAAGATAAGGATGGTAGAGAAGGTTACTGATGAGCTGTCGAGCTTGAACAAGTAGGGTACAGCATATCGCTTACCTGGAGAAAGCAGTCATCCGGCCCAAGAACTAGACGCCAAAATGTGTTAAACTGACAGCAAGGTCCCTCTCCAGGAAACCCTAAAACCCTGAGCCTATCCATAACACAGAGAAAGCCCTGCTACAAACCAGTACTAGAAACCAGGTTGGGTAAAACAGAGAGTGCCATCCACAGAGGCCCTTCCTCTTCCTTCCCAGAAAACGAGAGCAACACGAAGAGGCCTCACACAAAGTAAAAACTTTGTGTGGGATCTCACCATGGGTATGGAAAGAGTGTGCAGAGGCACTCTGCTTGCCACTCTCCATAGTGTATAGTAGGTCACTGGAGATGGGGGGACCTACCAGAAATATGAAGGCGGCTAATGTGGTCCCAATATACAAAAAGGGTGACAGACAAAGGCACTGAACTACAGGGCAGTGTCCTTAACTTGTATACCATGCAAAGTGATGGAGAAGATCGTGAAAAAATCTAGTAACACATCTGGAGAGAAGGGACTTCGTGACAAATAGCCAACATGGGTTCAGGAAAGGTAAATCTTGCCTTACTGGCTTAATAGAATTCTACGATCAGGTGACAAAGATTAAGGAAAAATGAGAAGGCTGGGCGGACTGCATTTTTTTGGACTGTCGGAAAGCCTTTGACACAGTCCCCCATAAGAGGCTGGTACATAAGCTGGAGAGACAGGCAGGAGTAACTGGTAAAGTGCTCCAGTGGATAAGGGAATTCCTGAGCAATAGGAAGCAAAGAGTTACAGTGAGGGGGTGAGACCTCTGATTGGCGTGAAGTCACCAGTGGAGTCCCACAGGGCTCTGTACTCGGTCCTATCCTGTTTCTGATATACGTAAACGATCTCCCAGAGGGTATAGACTCATTCTCTCAATGTTTGCTGACGATGCCAAATTATAAGAAGGATTAAGACAGAGGAGGACTGCTTGAGGCTTCAAGAAGACCTAGAAAATAAAGGAGTGGTCGAACAAATGGTTGTTAGAGTTTAACCCAAGCAAATGTAATGTAATGAAGATAGGTGTAGGGAGCAGGAGGCCAGTTGCAAGGTATCATTTGGGAGATGAAATTCTTCAAGAGTCAGAGAGAGAGAGAAAGACCTGGGTTGATATCACGCCAGACCTGTCCCCTGAAGCTCATATCAAGAGGATAACATCAGCAGCATATGCCAGGTTGGCTAACATAAGAAAGAACGGCATTTAGACACTTGTGCAAAGAATCATTCAGAACTTTGTATAACCTATATCAGACCAATCCTTCAGTATGCAGCCCAGCATGGAGTCCATATCTAGTCAAGCATAAGACTTAACTGAAAAAGTTCAAAGGTTGCCACCAGACTAGTACCCGGGCTGAAAGGATGAGATACGAGGAGAGGAGACTACGGGAATTAAACTCACGTCGCTAGAAGACAGAAGAGTTAGAGGGGATATGATCTCCACGTGCAAGATTCTCAGAGGAATTGACAGGGTAGATAAAGACGGGTAATTTAACACAAGGAACGCACTAGGGGAACACAGGTGGAAACGAAGTGCCCAAATGAGCCACAGAGATATTAGAAAGAATTTTTTAGTGTCAGAGTAGTTGACAAATGGAATGCATTAGGAAGTGATGTGGTGGAGGCTGACTCCATACACAGTTTCAAATGTAGATATGATAGAGCCCAATAGGCTCAGGAACCTGTACACCTGTTGAGTGACGGTTGAGAGGCGGACCAAAGAGCCAGAGCTCAACTCCCGCAAGCACAATTAGGTGAGAGGACAATTAGGCGAGTACAAAGAATGGCGAGACAATGGCAGTAATGATGGGCTCTGTCTCAACAATCAGCTCTATGAGGTAGCTCTGAGGTCGTCAATTCTAACCGATGCAAACGGTATGCTAAGGAATTAATGCAATATATAAATACAGGAGATGCATTTAGAGTTGTATAATTTAGATATAATTCTCATAAAACAAGATTCATAACCAACCTGTAGCCGCAGCTGCTTCACTGCCCTTCTCGTTGACCTCCAAGAAAGCTTTGTGGACCACTTTTGAAACATAAAGTTTTCTGTTTCCTGTGATCCTGGACAAATCACAGCTTCCTTCATCAAATAGATCCCTCACTCCCATCTAGAAGACAACAAATATTGACATAATATCAACAATGTAAATTGATTGAAAAAATATAAAAAATATTTATTATATAATAATTAATATATAGAGTCTGATATCGAGGCCATACCTTCACGAAGGTATGGTCCTGGAC
>WNGS01163436.1:63351-82950 GCA_020271785.1 Procambarus virginalis | reverse complement strand
TCACAGCTACTTGAGGCACTACGATAAAGTCCTGAGGCATTAGAAGAAAAACAGATGCTGATGTGATATACACGGACTTCGCAAAGGCATTCGATAAATGTGACCATGGCGTGATAGCACACAAAATGAAGTCAATGGGATATAACCGGTAAAGTAGGACGCTGGATACTCAGTTTTCTGTCAAACAGACTCAGCGAGTAACGGTCAACCATATAAAATCTAGTCCAAGTGCAGTTAAAAGCTCTGTACCTCAGGGTACAGTCCTTGCACCGCTGCTTTTCCTTATTCTCATATCAGATATAGACAAAAATACAAGTCACAGCTTCGTATCATCCTTTGCAGACGACACAAAAATCAGTAAGAAAATTACCTCGGCTGAAGACATTGAAAAACTTCAAGCTGATATTAATAAAGTTTTCGACTGGGCATCAGAAAATAATATGATGTTTAACAGTGACAAATTCCAGGTACTCAGGTACGGTAAAAATGAGGACCTTAAACATAATACAGGGTACAAAACACAATCAAATGTGCCCATAGTAGGAAAACAACATGTAAAGATTTGGAATAATGATGTCTACGACCTAACGTTTAGGGAGCATAACCAAGCAAATATTGCGACAGCCAGAAAAATGATAGGATGGATTACGAGAACTTTCAAATCCAGGGATCCCATCACAATGCTTGTACTCTTCAAGTCACTTGTGCTGTCCCGTCTTGAGTACTGTTCAGTACTCACTTCCCCCTTTAGAGCAGGAGAGATTGCTGAAATAGAGGGAATACAGAGAACATATACGGCACGCATAGACGCGATAAAGCACCTAAATTATTGGGATCGTCTCAAAGCTCTCCAAATGTACTCACTAGAAAGAAGACGAGAGAGATATCAAATAATATACACCTGGAAGATACTGGAGGGCCAGGTCCCAAATCTACACACTAAAATAACAACGTACTGGAGTGAACGATATGGAAGAAAATGCAGAATAGAACCAGTGAAGAGCAGGGGTGCCATAGGCACAATCAGAGAACACTGTATAAACATCAGAGGTCCGCGGTTGTTCAACGTCCTCCCAGCAAGCATAAGAAATATTGCCGGAACAACCGTGGACATCTTCAAGAGGAAACTAGATTTATTCCTCCAAGGAGTTCCGGACCAGCCGGGCTGTGGTGGGTATGTGGGCCTGCGGGCCTCTCCAAGCAACAGCCTAGTGGACCAAACTCTCACAAGTCAAGCCTGGCCTCGGTCCGGGCTTGGGGAGTAGAAGAACTCCCAGAACCCCATCAACCAGGTATCAACCAGGTATTACGTGCCTCTAACATTTTCACAGCCACTCACAGTATGGTTATAGTTGAGGTGCTAAATATATGAACTAAACTAACCCTTTTCCATATGGCGCAGGTTTGCTGAGCGGACGCAGCGGGAGGCAACCAGCAGAAAGGTGTTGGCACACAGCGTCAGCAACATGGGCACGTACAGATACACCAGTTTGGCCTTTTCGTCTGTGAATAATTCAGTCAGATTTGTAAATACAGTCATATTCCGCTTAACTTGTTCTTTGGATTATCTAATTTCCAAAATATGTGACTCCTGCATAGCAATGTTTAAGCACTGCTCCTGCAGGGGTAAGTACAACACGGGAGACTGACCGGAGAAGAAGCAGTTGTAGAGACCAATCCTGGGGGTGATGACGCTGCAGGGGAGGGAGGCGCGGTAGTGGTTGAGGGTGAGGGCGAGGCTGGTGATGAGCCCTGGCACGCCCCAAGCCCACAGTGAGTGTAGTATGTACCGCCAGCCCTCATTTTCACCAGACATTCTGAAGCTCCTGTACACAACATAACAATATTAAAATTAATGGAACTACAGAAAGCCTATTGGCCCATTCAAGGCAACTTCTATTTATATCCACTAAAACTAAAACAGATTTGTTAATTTATTATTTTTTTTACACAGGTGGGGTACAGGAAAAACGACTTCTGATTCAAGAACATAAGAACAAATATGTCCAATCAAATATGTTTATTGAGATAAGAAAGAAATACATCTCAAAGGGATAGAGTACCTTAGGATATTTCTACCCCCCCCCCCCTTAATATGTCAAATCTAATGCAATGTAATTGGGATATGCACAGATAACTGGGAAACCTCTAAGGCAAGAATGATGCTGGTGTTGTTGATTTAGAGGCGACGACGATCGAGGGATCGGATGCGACCTGGCTGCCTAATACTTGGAAATTTCGAATAGGGATGGGATCCTTGCAGCCTCTTCAGCTGATGGACATATCCAATAAAGTGAAAGGTATGTCAAAAGATGTCGTAGCAAACGTAGTCCTCTCTCGCGCCCACTTCGTCAATGAAAACGGGTGAGGCAAAGAATATGCAACCTATGAATAGCACTCTGTAGTCTGATGTGAGCACTATAAACCCATGGGCAGTGGAGAAATAGATGTTCCACAGTATCCACCTTGTTCGGACACCACTGGCAGTAGGGGAAATCATTCAACCGGCGACAATGGAGATGCCCAGTCAGACGGCTGTGCCTAGTCAGAAGGTGAGTGAGGGTTGTGTCAGGATGCTTTAACTTTGATGGACCCAAGGACTCGGAAGGCGCCCTCCCAGAGGGTACCCAAAGAAGAGGATTTAAGGGCGGTCAAAATTTCTGTCTCCCATCCCACAAGGCAGGTTGCCCAGTGCTATGTGAGAGTCTCCATTAGTTCCAGCCACACCTGTGTAACTTAATTAATGGATACCATGCGCCAATCCTGATGCTGCGTCAGCCACCTCATTGTCATTATTCCCGACAAAAGACGGAACCCATTGTGGTTTCAATATGAAAGAAACATGATGCAACTCTTCTCCGGGTTGATTGAGTGCTCCTTTCCTATCACACTTGCAGAGAACACACTCACTGCCTCCTGCAGGGAACCCTGCACCTCCGGGAGAGTGGCACCATCCGCCAGAAGGGTTATGTGATCTACATAGCATAAAACTTGGGCACCATGGAAGATCAGGAGATCGGACAGAAATATGGAAAATAGGAGTGGACTGATGATCACTCCCTGGAGAACACTATTCGAGACTGGGCGGGATGAGGAGTCAACACCGCCCACCGCCACTCTGAACGAGCTTACCTGTAGATAGCTCTGAAACCATCCCAATGTGGAACCCGAGAGGCCCAAGCCCTGAAGGACAGCTAAATGTGATGCCGAGTCAAAAGCACTCTGGATGTCAAAGAAATCTGCAAGAAGCTCCCTCCTCCGACGACGATCAGTGTTCATTCTTCGATGTTCAAAGGTGAGGAGACAGTCCATAGTGCTCCTTCTCGGCCGAAACCGACTGAAGCCCTCTGGCAGGAGACCCGATGTCTCTACTACCAACTGCAGTCGGAGGGGTACCAGGCGTTCCATAAATTTCCTGAGCCATGGAAGCAGACCGATATGAGTTCGGGACCGACGCATCCTTTCCAGGCTTGGAAAAGGGGAGAAGAATGGTGCATTTCCACGAGTCAGGGAAGACACTCAAGAAACAGCAGGCATGATAGAAGAGAAGGTGGGACCGGAAAGCCCAGGGCATCCTCCGAATGAATTCATATGGGATGTAGTCTTTCTCTGGCTCCTTGGCAGGATGAAGTGGAGGTCCAGCCACTGGCCCTCTTAAGGTGTCGAGAGCCCATGGCGAAGAGGAACTCAGAGAGGACATCCACTGACCCATGCAGTTTCGCTGCAACTGGAGTAAGGGTTGCCCAGTCATCAACCACAAAGCCAAGTCACCCCATCTCCTAGAAGACCCACCTGGACCTCTGCGTGGTTATGGCAGGACTGTGACTCAAAAGGAAATAACAATGGGCAGGTAATCACTGCCCAGATATGACCCCTAGTCCAAATCTGTGCCATCTGAAAGGGGACCTTCCCCAATGCTGAGATCAAGTGTAGAAGTATGCTCGCTGAGTGGGTCTATCCAAACCTGACAGCGTCAGTATGGAGAAGTCTGGAGAGTCGGGTTGAAACTGAGACAAGGCCCGGCCAGCCATGTTGTTGAAGCAACATAGGAGTGATGGTTGTCATGATAAGTGGCATGACGTAACAAATTAATGACATCGAAATTGGAAGGGAGTTAGGGGACAATGATCACAAGGAAATCAGATTTAGCATAGAATGGGATAGATGTGTAAGAGAGAATTCTGCTATAGTGCTAGACTTTTGAAAAGCTGATTTTAAGTGACTATGAAATTTCTTGGGTAGAATAGATTGGATAGACCTGGGCATGGGGGGAAGTGGGCCAGTCTTGGAGTGATTAGTGAACCTAGCAATGGGTGAAATAACAAGGGATTGCGATGTGGATTCAAAATATGACTTATTTACAAATATTCTGGCCAAATGCACATCAACGTAGTACCTTACCTTGAGGTGCTTCCGAGGCTTAGCTTCCCCGCGGCCAGGTCGTCGACCAGGCCTCCTGGTTGCTGGACTGATCAACCAGGCTGTTGGACGCGGCTGCTCGCAGCCTGACGTATGAGTCACAGCCTGGTTGATCAGGTAGTATACCATACAACTTATTTAGATCGAATAATAATGACCCGAAATGAATAACAATGGATCTGAAGAACCTTATAAGTAAAAAGAAAGTTTGGTACAATAGGATTAAGTAAGGGGAAATCAGTCTAGAACAAGAATTCGTCCAACTGGTGAGAAATGTTAAAAAAAGAAATAAGGAGGTAAAAAATAAACTTTGAAATTCGTATAGCAGGGCAAGAAAAGACAAATCCTAAAGTTTGTTTTCAGTTATATCGAACAAAGATTAGGGAAAGGATAGGTCCAATATAAACTGTGACAGGTCAGATAACTGATAATGACGAAGAGATGAGTAGTATTTTAAATCAATATTTTATCTTTGTATTTACTAAAGAACTTAACATTATGCCTTCTGCCAAAAAAAGAAGTCTATATTGGTGGGGAACGGGACAGGTTGACTAGTATAGTAGTTACCACGGAGGATGTTATTAAACAAATAGTGAAACTCAAGTCAAACAAATCCCCAAGGCCCAACAATGTGTTTGTCTAAGGGGCCTTCAGGTTGGTTTCAGAAAAGTTGTTCAATGCCAACCAATATTTTTTGACTAGTTGTATATGTAAAGGGCTGCAATTGTCCCAAGTTTCAGTACTTCAGCGTAAATAGAAAGGGAGATTTTTTTTTCAACGACTTTTACACATTTTCAAGTCTGAATAAATAAACACACGTTTCAAATATAATTATTCTGTGACACTTTTCTGACACATTACCATTGTTACGAACCCAAGTTCATCGTCAAAGCACGGAGCAGTGACGTCAGCGCCATCTGTGAGTCCGCTCCCGAAACCCCCACAACATGGACAACGCCATCTAGTGATGACGGGAATATACCGGCGAAAGGCGCTAGATTCCTGTCCTAGTCGGCTCGAGAGGTAGCCGGTGCTGACCTCTGGTGAGGTAGCGCTTAGACAATGAGCGCCATCTATTGAGCGACAGGGTGTACGTCTATGTCATCCAGTAAGTGATGTTTCCTAGTACTTACCTAATTGTACTGACCTAATTGTGCTTGCGGGGGTTGAGCTTTGGCTCTTGGGTCCCGCCTCTCAACTGTCAATCAACTGGTGTACAGGTTCCTGAGCCTACTGGCTCTATCATATCTACATTTAAAACTGTGTATGGAGTCAACCTCCACCACATCACTGCCTAATGCATTCCATCTGTTAACTACTCTGACACAGAAAAAGTTCCTTCTTACGTCCCTGTGGCTCATGTGGGTACTCAGTTTCCACCTGTGTCCCCTTGTTCGCGTCCCACCAGTGTTGAATAGTTTATCCTTGTTTACCCGGTCGATTCCCGTGAGGATTTTGTAGGTTGTGATCATGTCCCCCCTTACTCTTCTGTCTTCCAGTGTCATAAGGTGCATTTCCCGCAGCCTTTCCTCATAACTCATGCCTCATGCTTCGTCTTGTGCTTGACAAGGTACGGGCTCCATGCTGGGGCCGCATACTCCAGAATTGGTCTTACATATGTGGTGTACAAGATTCAGAATGATTCCTTACACAGGTTCCTGAACGCTGTTCTGATGTTAGCCAGCCTCGCATATGCCGCAGACATTATTCTCTTTATGTGGGCTTAAGGAGACAGGCTTGGTGTGATATCAACTCCTAGATCTTTCTCTCTGTCTGTTTCATTAAGTACTTCATCTCCTATTCTGTATCCTGTGTCTGGCCTCCTGTTTCCACTGCCTAGTTTCATTACTTTGCATTTACTCGGGTTGAACTTCAACAGCTATTTGCTGGACCATTCACTCAGTCTGACTAGGTCATCTTGTAGCCTCCAACTATCATCCTCTGTTTCAATCCTCCTCATAATTTTTGCATCGTCGGCAAACAATGAGAGGAACGAATCTATACCCTCTGGGAGACCATTTACATATACCAGAAACAGTATAGGTCCATGGACTGACCCCTGCGGGACTCCACTTGTAACGTCTCGCCAGTCTGAGACCTCACCCCTCACACAGACTCGTTGTCTCCTGTTGCTTAGGTACTCCTTTATCCAATGGAGTACCTTCCCTTTCACTCCAGCCTGCATCTCCAGCTTTCTCACTAGCCTCTCGTGTGGCACTGTATCAAAGGCTTTCTGACAATCCAAAAATATGCAGTTTGCCCACCCTTCTCTTTCTTGCCTTATTTTTGTTGCCTGGTCGTAAAATTCAAGTAACCCTGTGAGGCAGGACCTGCCATCCCTGAACCCATGTTGATGCTGTGTTACAAAGTTCTTTCCCTCCAGATGCTGCACTAGCTTTTTTTGCACAATCTTCTCCATCAGCTTGCATGGTATGCAGGTTAGGGACACTGGCCTGTAGTTCAGTGCCTCCTGTCTATCCCCTTTCTTGTATATCGGGACTACGTTAGCTGCTTTCCAAATATCTGGCAGTTCTCCTGTTGTCAGTGATTTGTTATACACTATGGAGAGTGGTAGGCACAGTTCTTTTCCTCTTTCCTTTAGTATCCAAGGGGAGATTCCATCTGGTCCTATAGCATTTGTCACATCCAACTCTAGTAAACACTTCCTTACTTCCCCGCTGGTAATCTCAAACTCTTCCAGTGGTTCCTGGTTAGCTATTCCCTCTCTTATCTCTGGAATTTCTCCTTGCTCTAAGAAAAAGACCTCCTGGAATTTCTTATTCAGTTCCTCACACACTTCCTTGTCATTTGAAGTGAATCCTTCCGCCCCTATCCTTAATTTCATAACCTGTTCCTTTACTGTTGTTTTTCTCCTGATGTGGCTATGCAACAATTTAGGCTGAGTTTTTGCCTTTCTTGCGATGTCATTTTCGTATTGTCTTTCTGCCTCTCTTCTCATCCTGACATATTCATTCCTGGAATTCTGGTATCTTTCTCTGCTCTCCAGTGTCCTGTTATTCCTATAGTTTCTCCATGCCCTTTTACTTTGCTGCTTAGCTAGCCTACATCTCTGATTAAACCATGGGTTTCTCATCTTCATTTCACTGTTTTCCTTTTGGACTGGGACAAACTTGTTTGCTGCGTCCTTGCACTTCTGTGTGATGTAATCCATCATATCTTGGGCCGTCTTTCCCCTAAGCTCTGTTTCCCATGCTATATCTGTTAGGAATTTTCTTATCCCCTCATAGTTTCCCTTTCGGTATGCTAACCTTTGGTTTCGGTTTCCCTCCTCGAGTTCAATAACCCTTCTTCAATCAGGTACTCAAACATCAGTACACTGTGGTCGCTCATTCCTACTGGATTCTCAAAACCGATTTCTCTTATGTCGGAGTCGTTCAGAGTGAAGACTAGGTCGAGTCTCGCTGGTTTGTCATTTCCTTTCATCCTTGTGGGTTCTCTGACATGCTGGGTTAAAAGTTTCTAGTCACCACCTCTAATAGTGGTCCCCATGTAGTGTCCCAGTGTACTGATGACGTGTCTGTATTCACAGAGTCAACATAATGCTGCTGCGATGCAAGAAGAGTCAGTCTACCCAAGGCAGCCAAGGTCTCTATACCAGTCTGCTTTACAGAAGCAGTGAGCCGCCGCCGGACAAAAACTGTAGAGTGTTCAACTGTCTGCCTGAGGAGTGGCAGTGGCGGGATTCGCCGTACCCGGGGCTGGCTGGTAGAAGAGACAACCGACTGTGGTGCCGAAAGAGGAGAGTAACCAGCGAGTTACACGAAGCTCCTGCCTACGGCTCGCAACCCTAGTATTCGCTCGTGAAGTAGCCTAACAGCGTGAGGTTGATTGGTACCTGCCAGCAACAGGCTGGACTGTGGTTGTGGGCCTTCACGAAAAGGCACCTAGTGGAATTGTGGTTTGGCTGGCCTGTGGCCTGGGTAGACTCATCATTGTTTCCTGGTACCTGCTGAGGGTAGTACCACGGATAAGGAAACCGGCACAAGACTGCATGGAACTAGCTTCGCCGTGTGTTCAGTGTCTTCTGAGAGAGACGATGAAGTACATAGTGTAGTAATACTTCGAGTTTTATATATATATATATATATATATATATATATATATATATATATATATATATATATATATATATATATATATATATATGCAAACAAGCCTGAATGGTCCCCAGGACTAGATACAACTGAAAACTCACACCCCAGAAGTGACTCGAACCCATACTCCCAGGAGCAACGCAACTGGTATGTACAGGGATGCCTTAAACCACTTGACCATCACGACCGGACATAAGGAAGTGATAGCCTGAGCTATATGAACCACTTCCCCGCCGGCACCTGGATGGTTATCTTGGGCATAGCATTTTATCAAATCACCTCTTTTTTGGGGCAACACGTGAGGAACACAAATGCAAACAAGCCTGAATGGTCCCCAGGACTAGATACAACTGAAAACTCACACCCCAGAAGTGACTCGAACCCATACTCCCAGGAGCAACGCAACTGGTATGTACAGGGATGCCTTAAACCACTTGACCATCACGACCGGACATAAGGAAGTGATAGCCTGAGCTATATGAACCACTTCCCCGCCGGCACCTGGATGGTTATCTTGGGCATAGCATTTTATCAAATCACCTCTTTTTTTGGGGCAACACGTGAGGAACACAAATGCAAACAAGCCTGAATGGTCCCCAGGACTAGATACAACTGAAAACTCACAACCCAGAAGTGACTCGAACCCATACTCCCAGGAGCAACGCAACTGGTATGTACAGGGATGCCTTAAACCACTTGACCATCACGACCGGACATAAGGAAGTGATAGCCTGAGCTATATGAACCACTTCCCCGCCGGCACCTGGATGGTTATCTTGGGCATAGCATTTTATCAAATCACCTCTTTTTTTGGGGCAACACGTGAGGAACACAAATGCAAACAAGCCTGAATGGTCCCCAGGACTAGATACAACTGAAAACTCACACCCCAGAAGTGACTCGAACCCATACTCCCAGGAGCAACGCAACTGGTATGTACAGGGATGCCTTAAACCACTTGACCATCACGACCGGACATAAGGAAGTGATAGCCTGAGCTATATGAACCACTTCCCCGCCGGCACCTGGATGGTTATCTTGGGCATAGCATTTTATCAAATCACCTCTTTTTTTGGGGCAACACGTGAGGAACACAAATGCAAACAAGCCTGAATGGTCCCCAGGCCTAGATACAACTGAAAGCCCCAAAAAAAGAGGTGATTTGATAAAATGCTATGCCCAAGATAACCATCCAGGTGCCGGCGGGGAAGTGGTTCATATAGCTCAGGCTATCACTTCCTTATGTCCGGTCGTGATGGTCAAGTGGTTTAAGGCATCCCTGTACATACCAGTTGCGTTGCTCCTGGGAGTATGGGTTTGAGTCACTTCTGGGGTGTGAGTTTTCAGTTATATATATATATATATATATATATATATATATATATATATATATATATATATATATATATATATATATGGTGATGGGAAGAATAATTATATAAGGTTAAAGTGACGAACTGGTGTATTTAATGTACCTCCCCCTTTGTTGTACTTGCATTACTGAGCTCACCCCTTGAAAACCACTACTAGCTTGGGGCCGGATACCAGAACTTGCGTACCACCTGAAAAGAACCCGGTTGCGTCCCATTTTGGCCGTAACAGGCATATAATAAAGGATTGATAGATAGATATTTTCCAAAACATCTTTAGTTTCCCTAATACAAATTTTCAAAGTTTCCCCAAAAAATTATGCAAATGTGGCATGTTTATTGCTATTATAAAATCAATAAAAGAACTTAGAGAAAAAAGCTATCAACCAAATTTAGAGATGTGCCTTCCACATATACTGTGTAAGTTTCATGTAAATTTAATAAAAAATTAAGTTATTTGAACGTTTATGTCAATTGAAAAAAGACACGCAAATAATAAAGTCTAAGGTTTTAAAATCTGTGGCTGAGGTTGACATCAACCAATTTTCTCCAAAACTGGCACCCTTACAGATAGGCTTATGTGCAGGCAGGTGTATAAGTTTCATGCAAATCGTCCGATAAAAAGAAAAGAGAAAAAAAATTGAAAAAAAAAATATATATTTTTTTCCAATTAAACTAATTTTAATATTTGTTTAATATATGCTATTGTGATAGCAAAGAGTCATAGCTATGATTTCAGTTGACACTTTTGTTTCATAATCGTTTTAAATCATTTTGGCATAATTTTGACACCTACTTCAATATTTTTTTTCCTTCCTATTTATGCTACGATGCTGGAACTTGGACCAGATGAACCACTTTTCATATACAACTTGTCAAAAAAGTTTAATTGAAATCGAACGAGTTTTCATTTATTGCATTATTGGGCAAATTGGAACCTAATGCCCCTAAGGAATGCAAAGAGGAGCTTTGCGAGCCGTTGTCTACAATATTTATTAAATCATTAGCGTCAGGAAGAGTGCCAGAGTCGTGGAAGGTTGCTAATGTGGTACCAATTTTCAAGAAAGCAGATAGATCACTTGGGTCAAACTATCGGCCAATTAACTTAACGTCAATTGTGGAAAAATTGCTCGAATCAATATTTGCGATTGCCATTCGTCTTAATATTGAAAAACATAGATTCATTAATGACTCACAATATGGTTTTATAACAGCCGTTCATGATTAACAAATTTGCTTTCATTCTATTCCAGCATATTTGAGGCAGTTGATAGTAGAAAGGCTTGTGACGTTAAGTACCTTGACTTTAGCAAAACTTTTGATACAGTGCCACATGAAAGATTGATTAAAAAGATAGAGGTTCATGGTATTGTGGGGTGCAAAATTAAGTTAGATTAGGGCATGGCTATACCAAAGGAAACAATGAGTTAGTATAAATGGAGTTAAGTCAGAGTGGGAAAATGCTGTAAGTGGAGTGCTTCAAGGCTCTGTCCTGGGACCTCCGTTATTCATGTTATACACAAATGATTTAGATACAGGTTTGAGCTGTAATATCTGCAAATTTGCCGACGATACGAAAATCGGGAGAGAAATAAATAGGACAGGGACGAAGACTCACTATCATAAGAACCTGATTTACCTTTTACTTGATTTACCTGAGGGCCACTAACCCTAGTGGCCTCGACGAGGACAGGGAGCCGGCGGTTTGTCAAAAGTTCCCCCATTTGTCCTCTTGATCTTTTCCAGGTAAATTTTAATATTAATATTAAATGAACAAATCCACAAGGGCAGTGATGAAGGCTTGAACCTACGCACGGGATGTTTCCAGATGAGCCTTAGTCAGCTGTACCATTACATGGTCAAAAGAATTGCAACCTGGAGTGCTACTGTCCTCACTAGGATCCCAAAGCTTCTCCGAAGCCCAATCGGGGTTTTCACACAATGCCCCCATGCACCCGGGCTCTGTCAACCAGATGTTCTACCTCAACGCCCGTACTTCAATACACACAGAAATCACAACGTGGTGCAGTTGACTGAGGCACATCTGGGAACTTCCCGGGCGTAGGTTCGAACCCTCATCATGGCCCTTGTAGATTTGTTCAGCTGATAAATCACGTTATTGTGATTTTTATGTATTAATATTAAATATTATATATTTTAGAACTTAAGAGCATAAGAATCAAGGGAAACTGCAGAAGGCCTATTGGTCCATAGGTGGCAGCTCCTATTTATATCCACCCAAACTCATTCATATTTATGTCTAACCTATACTTGAAACAATCAAGGAATCCTACTTATCCATTTCGGGTCATTATTAGTAGATCTCATCAATTTGTACGGTATACTATTTTCCTGTGCTTTGCTTTGAATATTTTTAAATAAGTATTATTTTGAATCTACATCTCAATCCCTTGTTACGTCACTCATCGCCAGGTTCACGTCTCGTTCCAAGACTGACCTGCTCCCCCATGCACAGGTCTGTCCAATATATTCCACCCAAGAAATATCTTAGCTCATTAAAATCAGCTTTTCGGAAGTCTGGCACTTTAATATAATTCAGTCGTACACATCTATTCCGTTCTATGCTAAATCTGATTTGCTTGTGATCACTGTTTCCTAGCTCACTCCATATTTCTAGGTCATTAATTCGTGTCTCCCTGATAGTTTACACTAAGTCTAAAATAGTATTTTCCCAAAGCTTGTTTCATAATGTGTTGCTCAAGGAAGCAATCATCAATTAATTTTAAAAAACCTTCTGCTTCGGTATTCCCTTCTGTTAAACCAGTTTATTCCACTAAAATTAAAGTCACCCATGACACAAATATTGTTTGACCTAGATGCTTCAGATACTTCATTTCATGAAATGGGATGAATGGAAGCTTTGCTTCCACTTTAAGTTTGGTGGCCTGTATATTTGGACACCTATTATAAGGTTTGTATTATAAGATTTAAAATTATAATATATAATTATATTATACGATTTTTTGCGTTTTCGTTTAATTCTAACCGAATAGTTTCTGAGCGTGACACTGTTTTTATTCCCTGTTTGACATTACATTTCAAATTTTCCCTGACGTATATAACTACTCTCGCTCCTTGTCTACTATGTCTCTTTGTATGAATTAGTTTAAATCCGTTTATTGAATAATCAGCTAATAGTTTCGTTTTCTATAATTATCCATGTTTCGGTAATAATATATATTGTTTCTATGCAGACATGATCATTTAAATCGTTTATTTTGTTTCTTAGATTCCTACTGTTCGTATAATATACTTTAAGTGTATGCTATTTTGAGGCCCTTCTGCTTCCCTGTTCCTTTTACCAATTAGGTTCAATGCAACACAAAAAAATATATCAACATTTATCAACACAACACAACACTACACACAACACACAACACAATGTATATAATTCTTATAATTCTCCATAATTCTTATTTGCTTATGTTCGTGGAGTGTCACATAGGACAGGAAAACTTTAACAAGGTCTTCTACAAATTTCGCGATGACCTCCAACTCATTCGCCACGTTGGAGGACGAATACTATGTGGAGACTGCAGTGCATACGAAAAACAAGGCAATGAACGGAGCGCCGGTTTAGGAAGTAAGTAAGCGAATTTTGGTTGTAAGGTGATTCCCAGGAAAGGCATTTGGATAGAACTTTTTGGGCCAGAGAGAGGAGGGGTCAGGTTAAGTGTTTGCTATACGGGACCAGAAATTGTGAAAACAATATGAATGAGATTAAAGGTGGAAATGGGAACAAAACCATTACTTGTATCAGTGCCGCTGGTAGTTGTTAGGATCAATTTTGATATTTTGTTATGAAAGTCGCATTTTAGAGAAGTTATACCTGTTACTTATGTTCCTTATGGTTCTTTTATAGAAAACAATGACGTCTACTTTACTTTTCTTAGACACCTCTGGGATGAGCTGGTCAAGCTTGGTGTTTACTGCACGGCAAAAAAAGTTTTACTCCTCTCACAACTTTGTTTTATGGTTCAGACATTACCTTAAATTCTGAAGTATGTTGAAAGTCTTGGCTTCAAGTGCTTCAATTTTTTGTGAATAATTTAAGATTGTGAGTGAACAAGCAGAAATATATTTTTCACAATTCGTAGCTATTTCCTTCATCTCCAAGCACTTCCATAGTGCCTTGGGGCACTCCTCCTCTAAGCAGACATTAGGACAAGAGGTTACAGAGTACACACATACAGGTACTAGGACAGGAGAGTACACACATGCAGGTACTTGGACAGGAGAGTACATACATGCAGATACTAGGACAGGAGAGTACACACATGCAGGTACTAGGACAGGAGTGTACACACATGCAGGTACTAGGACAGGAGAGTACACACATGCAGGTACTAGGACAGCGGAGTACACACATGCAGGTACTAGGACAGCGGAGTACACACATGCAGGTACTAGGACAGAAGAGTACACACTTGCAGGTACACCCCTCCGTGGTGCCTCCTTGCCGTGGTGAGGGGCTCACGTACACCTCCCTGGGACCGGTGTGGGATGCCTGTGCCCCCTCTCCTGCCCCCTCTTTGGGTGGTGTACGTGCTGAAGGGCACCATGTAGAGGCCTTGTGAGCCATCGGACCACCCGCTGGAGGGATCGCCTGTGAGAGACCGCCCTGAGTGGATGGTTCGGTGTACAGGCTGGGGCGATAAGGGGACTGGGGTCTTAGCACCAGTGTGGGAGAATGAACGAAATCGTAGGACTCCCCTGTTGAAAAGGGGGAGCACCGCTGGGGACGACACACCCTTCCTGCACTGGCCCGCTCTCGGCCTCCCTGGCTGCCCTGGTAGGTGGTATCCCTTGGTTCCAGGTCCCATCTCTTTTGTTTGGTTTGCTGTATGGATAACGACTTGACTTCTCTTACCCAGGCTCATTGGTGGGCGACCAGGCCCCTGAGTCGAACCGTCCTGGAAGACCGGGATCTGTAGCCCCCGCTACAGGACCCAGTTTAGGCCCAGACCGGACTCTTTCTTCCTGCTCCCCTCCCTCCTCTGTGGTTGGGTCGAGCCCCAAGCCTGCTGTGGTGACTGTCTCGTCCCCTTGCATGGCTCCATTCCTTCTTGTGACTACTGCACCTTTCGAACCGTCTCTCTCTAAGGGTTCTCATCGCCGTCCCCGCCACGGCCGCTCTCGTATGCTCCCTTCCCATCCTACTTCATTCCATGCTTTGTTTGGTCCTGATACGCGGACTTAGTACTTTGACCTCCTACCTTTGGATTCAACTCCTCCTGATGATTTTTCCCTTCATAGGCATCTTGTCGATTCCATGGATGCCTCTGTCACCTTCAACCCCACTCGTCTTGGTACCCGTGTCGTTGCTGCTCCTTCTCAGGATGCGGCCACCCGCTTGGCCGCCTTATCCTGCCTTGGCGAGACCCCTGTTCGGGTCTCGAAGAATACTCGATTGAATGCCAGTGTTGGCACTGTTCTCCTCCGGCACCATGTTGCGACCAGTGTTAGGGATCTCAAGGACTGCCACGAGGATATCAAGCATATCCTCGAGACCCAGGGTCATTCTGTACTCCAGATGGATACATTTACTCGTCCCCCTCGTGGTCATCGCCGTCTGCCCCTTAGGGTTGTGAAGGTTACCTTTGATGGTAGGTCCCTTCCGCCCTCTGTCATTCTTGCTGGTGTCAGATGCTCCGTTCAGGAATATATTCCCTCTCCGAGGCTCTGCGGTAAGTGCTGGAGGTTTGGGCATGGTACCCTCAAATGCTCTAGTCCTGTCTCTCTCTGTCCCCTGTGTGGAAGCGAGGGTCACTCTAAGTTGGAGTGCACTTCTCCCCAGGCCCGCTGCCTCAATTGCTGTGAGGCCCACCCTACCTTCTCCCGTAAGTGTATTCATTATAAACTTGAGGTGGCTGTCCTCAGCTTGAAGCACCGAGCCCGTTTGTCTTTTCCTGAGGCTCGGCGCCAAGTTCATCATCTCCCTTCTTTCGCTGGTGTCTCCTATGCTCGCGTGGTGCGCTCTTCCTCTCCTCGTCTTTCCCACCTTCCTCAGTCTCATAACCGTTTCTGAGCCTTAGACCTGGACACGCCCACCACCACCTCCCCTGTTTCCCTCCGTTCTGTTCCGAAAGGTCCCCCTCCTGGTTCTCTGTCTAGGGCTCCCCTTCTTTCTACCCAGTCTGTCACGTCTCCTGTGTCTTCTTTTTCCTCTCCCTCTAGTCCTCCTTCCCGTCATTCCCCTCCGTCTCTTGGCTCTCCACGCCGCCTGACTGTGTGGGCCAATGTCCATCGCTCTCCTGATGGTTGTGTTGTTCGCTCTCGCTCTTCTTCTCCTATCGAGACGCTGGAGTCTGTTGCCCAGTACATTGCTGCTGGGACGCCCGTATCTTTGAGTCAGAAGCGGAAACCTGGCTCCTCTCCTTCCTCCTCCCCTGAAGACTGGCTCGATGCTGTTGTCTTCCCTGTTCGGAAACCAGGGTCTCTCGGGTCATCCCCCAAGGACTTCCGCCCTATTGCTCTCACGAGTTGTGTCTGCAAGCTCTTTGAACGTATGGTTAATGTTCGTTTGATGTGGTTCTTTGAACACTATAACCACCTCTCCCCTTCTCAATTTGGTTTTCGCAAGTGCCACAGCACAACAGATGTCCTGGTGAACTTGGAGGTCTATATTCGTACTGCTTTTGCTGCGAAGACCTCCGTTGTTGCCGTCCTTTTTGACCTGGAAATGGCTTACGACACTACCTGGCAGTATCATATTCTGTCTCAACTTCATTCTTTCGGCCTTCGTGGGAACCTCCCTCTCTTCCTCCAGAGCTTCCTCTCTCTTCCTCCTCAACCAGGAGGCTTGGTTGATGACCGGGCCGCGGGGACGCTAAGCCCCGGAAGCACCTCAAGGTATCCTCAAGGTATCCTCGTCGTTCCTTTCGTGTGCGGCTTGGTACTGCTCTCTCTGCCCCCTTTCGGCAGTATGAGGGTGTACCCCAGGGTAGTGTTCTGAGCACTACTCTTTTTCTAGTTCCCCTCAACGGTCTTCTTTCCTCTCTTCCTTCTGGCGTCTTCTCTGCTCTCTATGTTGATGATCTTACCCTTTGCTGTCGGGGTGACAATTCACCTCTCCTTCAACGGCGGCTTCAACTTGCGATTGATGCCGTGTCGTCTTGCGCCACCGATCATGGCTTCAAGTTCTCCGCGTCTAAGACTTGTGCTATGACTTTTACTCGAAGCATGTCGTTCTTCGTCCCTCTTTGTCGCTTTATGTCATCCCATTGTGTACAGGGATTCCGCAAAGCTCTTGGGTTAGCCTTGACACTCGTTTGTCTTGGTCAGCCCATATCTCTTACCTCCGAGTTGAATGATCTAAGGCCCTTACCTACTTAAGGTTTTGTCCCATACTCTTGGGAGCGGATAGGTGCACGCTCCTCTATTCGCACTCCTCTCTCGTCCTGTCTAAGCTCGATTATGGTTGCCCCTGCTTACTCTTCTGCTTCTCCTCTATTCTTCGCCGTCTTGATGCTTTGCACCATACTGGGTTGCGTTTCAGCTCTGTGTGCCTTTCGTTCGACTCCTGCCCTCAGTTTGTATGTTGACACTGGCTTTCTCTCTCTTCAGGACCGCCGTGATCGCTACTGTCTCGCTATCTTGCATGGTCCTTACAACATCCTCCTCTCGCCTCTGTCGTGCTTTGATTTTTCCTCTCCTGTAGCGCATGTTCCTCTTCATCGTCTCCCCACTTTCTGTCCGGTTATCTCGTTTGCAGGATTCTCTTTCTGTTCACATTTCTAATGTTTCTCCTCATATTGTTCCTTCCTTGCCTCCGTGGAGAGTCCCCTTCCACAGTTTTGTACGTTCTTGACTTGTATTACTAAAGCCTTTACCCCTCCTACAATTCTGAAAAGCCTCTTCCTTGAGCACTTTTCTTCGCACTCCCACTCTCTATTCCATCTTCACACCGATGGGTCTAAGTCTGCGGATGGTGTTGGCTCTCTGTTGTTTTTCCTGACCGTACTTATATGTTCGCCTCCCTTCGGAGGCTAGCGTCTTACGACGGAACTTTGCTATTCTCTATGCTCTTCCGTCTCTGTGCTTTCTCATTCTCATTCCTCCTTTGTGGTTGTAGTTGACTCTCGTAGTGCCCTCATGGATCTAGGGTCTTTAATCCTGTCCACCCAGTGGTCATCGAGATTCAGCATTGGCTGTTTCTTATTTCTAGAATTTAAATCGGTAGAGTTTTGCTGAGTTCCCAGCCAATTGGTGTTTCTTTCAATGAGCGTGCGGATGCTGCCGCTAAGGACGCTCTCCGTTTCTTGTCCCATCTCCCGTAAAGGTATTCCTTATTCCGACTTTATCCTGTTATTCATTCCTCCAACCTTGCCCGTTGGCAGGGTTGTTGGTCCTCTGTGGTTAGTAACAAGTTGCGTACTCTCAAAAACGTAGTGTGTCTCCGTGGCCTTCCTCCTCCTACACCGTAACCGGCGGTGGAGACTGCTTTGGCACGGCTGCAGGTTGTCATACTCGTTGAACCCACGGTCACTTAATGGAACGCGCCCTGCTCCTTATTGTCCGCGTTGCGTGTTCCTCTTACAGTTGTGCATATCCTTGTTGAATGTCCTGCCTTCCAGGACGAGCGTGTGTCTGTCTTGCTTTCCGACCGCCCCTCGCGGTCACTTGTCCCTCGATAGAATTCTAGGTGAATCGGATACTTTTGATATCGTTCGCCTTATGCGTTTTTTGTTCTCGTATTGGCATTCTTGGTGATATTTAGCGCCCTCTGATTATTTCGCATTTTGATGGTGCTACATAGCCTTCCCGGTTTGGTGCCTTCTTTTGTAGTACCTTACCTTACCTTGTGCAAGTACAAGGACAGGAGAGTACACACATGCAGGTATTAGGACAAGAGAGTTACACACATGCAGGTATTAGGACAAGAGAGTAGACACACATGCAGGTACTTAGGACAGGAGAATACACACATGCAGGTACTAGTACGGAGAGTACACACATGCAAGTACTAGGACAGGAGTGTGCACACATGCAGGTACTAAGAGGAGAGTACACACTTGCAGGTACTAGGACAGGGAGTGTACACACATGCAGGTATTAGGACAGGAGAGTACACACATGCGGTACGAGGACAGGAGAGTACACCAATGCAGGTACTAGGACAGGAGAATAACACACATGCATACTAGGACAGGAGAGTACACACAGGCAAGAACTAGGACAGGAGAGTACACACTTGCAGGAACTAGGACAGGAGTGTACACACATGTTAGAATAGGACAGGAGAGTACACACAGGCAAGTACTAGGACAGGAGAGTACACTCACACTCTGAAGTCTATGCGGCTGAGTGGACAACGTTCAGGGGTCGTAGTCTTAAGGGCCCGGATTTATTCCCGGCCGAGGCGGAAACTAATGGGCAAAGTTTCTTGCACCCTGATGCCCTCTCTTACCTAGCAGTAAATAGGTACCTGGGAGCTAGACGCTGCTACAGGTAGCTTCCTGGGATGTGTGGCGTGTGTTAGAGAGAAATCTATGTAGTATATATAATAGAGGAAAATTGATTGTTGGAAAGGCGTGGTCCGAGAGCTAAAAGCTCGATTATTAGAACACAAGTAATACATACAAGAAGGTAGTAAATCAAGAGAGTATATACACATAAGGATACTACTATACAAATACTACTCATGAGTACACACTATATATCCTACTGGTACT
>WNGS01163436.1:27041-38958 GCA_020271785.1 Procambarus virginalis | reverse complement strand
TAACACCATGCCCTGGTAGTGTGCCTAACAACACCATTCTCAGGTAGTGTTTCTAACAACACAATGCTCAGGTAGTGTGCCTAACAACACCGTCGTCAGGATGTGTGACTAACAACACCATGCTCAGGTAGTGTGACTAACAACACCATGCTCAGTTAGTGTTTCTAACAACACCATGCTCAGATAGTGTGTCTAGCACCATGATCAGGTAATGTATCAAACACTATGCTCAGGTATTGTGACTAACAACACCATACTCAGGTAGTGTGCCTAACAACACCATGCTCAGGTAGTGTGACTAACAACACCAATCTCAGGTAGTGTGACTAACTACACCATGCTCAGATAGTGTGTCTAACAACATCATGCTGAGATAGTGTGTCTAACAACATCATGCTCAGATAGTGTGTCTAACAACATCATGCTCAAGTAGTGATTAATACCATGCTCAGGTAGTGTGACTAAGAACACCATGCTCACGTAGTGTGTCTAACAACACCATGCTTAGGCAATGTTTCTAACAACACGATGCTCAGGTAGTGTGCATAACAACACCATACTCAGGTAGTGTTTCTAACAACACTGTTCTCAGGTCGTGTGATTAACAAAAGACTGCTCAGGTAGTGTGCTTAACAACACCATGCTCAGGTAGTGTGTCTAACAAAACAATGCTCAGGAAGTTTGACTAGCATCTCCATGCTCAGATAGTGTTTCTAATGACAGCATGCACAGGTAGTGTGTCTAACAACACAATGCTCAGGTAGTGTGACTATCAAGACCATGCCCAGGTAGTGTAACTAACAACATCATGCTCAGGTAGTGTAAATAACAACAGCATGCTCAGGTAGTGTGTCTAACAACACCATGCTCAGATAGTGTGTCTAGCACAGTGCTTAGGTAATGTGTCTAATACTATGCTCAGGTATTGTGACTAGCAACACCATGCTCAGGTAGTGTGTCTAACACCATGCTCAAGTAGTGTGCCTAACACCATACTCAGGTAGTGTGTCTAACACCATGCTCAGGTAGTGTGCCTAACAACACCATGCTCAGGTAGTGTGCCTAACAAATCCATGTTTAGCTGGTGTGTATAACACAATGCTCTGGTAGTGTGCCTAACAGCACCATTCTCAGGTAGTGTGTCTAACACAATGCTCAGGTAGTGTGCCTAACAACACCATGCTCAGGTAGTGTGTCTAACAACACCATGCTCTGGTAGCGTGACTAATAACACAATGCTCAGGTAGTTTGGTTAACAACATCATGCTCAGGTAGTGTGTTTAACAACACCATGCTCAGGTAGTTTGCCTAAGACCATGCTCAAGTAGTGTGTCTAACAACACCATGTTTAGGTAATGTGAGTAACTCACCATGCTCAGGTACTGTGACTAACATCTCCATACTCAGGTACTTTGAATAACAACACCATTCTCAGGTACTATGACTAAAGACACCATGCACAGGTACTGTGATTTTCAACACCATGCTCAGGTACTGTGACTAACAACACCATGCTCAGGTAGTGTGTCTAATAACACCATGCTCTGGTACTGTGTCTAACAACACCATTCTCAGGTAGTGTTTCTAACACCACCATGCTCAGGTAGTGTGCCTAACAACACCATGCTCAGGTAGTGTGACTAACAACACCAGTCTCAGGTAGAGTGACTAACAACACGAATCTCAGGTAGTGTGGATAACAACACCATGCTCAGATAGTGTGTCTAACAACATCATGCTCAGATAGTGTGTCTAACAACATCATGCTCAAGTTGTGATTAACACCATGCTCAGGTAGTGTGACTAAGAACACCATGCTCAGGTAGTGTGTCTAACAACACCATGCTCAGGTAATGTTTCTAACAACACTATGCTCATGTAGTGTGCCTTATAACACCATGATGAGGTAGTTTATCTAACAACACCATGCTCAGGTAGTTTGACTAGCAACTCCATGCTCAGGTAGTGTTTCTAATGACACCATGCACAGGTAGTGTGTCTAACAACACAATGCTCAGCTAGTGTGACTATCAAGACCATGCCCATGTAGTGTAACTAACAACACCATGCTCAGGTAGTGTGACTAACAACACCAATCTCAGGTAGAGTGACTAACAACACCAATTTAAGGTAGTGTGACTAACAACACCGTGCTCAGATAGTGTGTCTAACAACATCATGCTGAGATAGTGTGTCTAACAACATCATGCTCAGATAGTGTGTCTAACAACATCATGCTCAAGTAGTGATTAATACCATGCTCAGGTAGTGTGACTAAGAACACCATGCACAGGTAGTGTATCTAACAACACAATGCTCAGGTGGTGTGACTATCAAGACCATGCTCAGGTAGTGTGTCTAACACAATGCTCAGGTAGTGTGCCTAACCACACCATCCTCAGGTTGTGTGACTAACAACACCATGCTCAGGTAGTGTGACTAACAACACAATTCTCAGGTAGTGTGGTTAACATAACCATGCTCAGGTAGTGTGTTTAACAACACCATGCTCAGGTAGTGTGCCTAACACCATGCTCAAGTAGTGTGTCTAACAACACCATGATCAGGTAATGTGCATAACTCACCATACTCAGTTACTTTGACTAACAACACAATGCTCAGGTACTATGACTAAAGACACCATGCACAGGTACTGTGACCTTCAACACCATGCTCAGGTAGTGTAACTAACAACAGCATGCTCAGGTAGTGTGTCTAACAACACCATGCTCAGGTAGTGTTTCTAACAACACCCTTCTCAGGTAGTATTTCTAACACAACCATGCTCAGGTAGTGTGCCTAACAACACCATGCTCAGGTCGTGTGACTAACAACACCAATCTCAGGTAGAGTGACTAACAATACCAATCTCAGGTAGTGTGACTAACAACACCATGCTCAGATAGTGTTTCTAACAACATCATGCTCAAGTAGTGATTATTACCATGCTCAGGTAGTGTGACTAAGAACACCATGCACAGGTAGTGTATCTAACAAGACAATGCTCAGGTGGTGTGAATATCAAGCCCATGCCCAGGTAGTGTAACTAACAACATCATGCTCAGGTAGTGTGACTAACAACACCATGCTCAGATAGTGTGTCTACCACAATGCTCAGGTAATGTGTCTAACACTATGCTCAGGTATTGTGATTAACAACACCATGCTTACGTAGTGTGTCTAACACCATGCTCAGGTAGTGTGCCTAACAACACCATGCTCAGGTAGTGTGCCTAACAAAACCATGTTCAGCTGGTGTGTCTAACACCATGCTCTGGTAGTGTGCCTAACAACACCATCCTCAGGTTGTGTGACTAACAACACCATGCTCAGGTAGTGTGACTAACAACACCATGCTCAGGCAGTGTGTCTAACAACACCATGCTCAGATAGTGTGTCTAACAGCACCATGTTCAGGTAATGTGCGTAACTCACCATTCTCAGTTACTTTGACTAACAACACCATGCTCAGGTACTATGAGTAAAGACACCATGCACATGTACTGTGACTTTCAACACCATCCTCAGGTAGTGTAACTAACAACACCATGCTGAGGTACTGTGACTAACATCACCATGCTCAGGTAGTGAGACTAACAACACAATGCTCAGTTACTGTGTCTAACAACACCATGCTCAGGTACTGTGACTAACAACACCATGCTTAGGTAGTGTGACTAACAACACCATGCTCAGGTACTGTGACTAACAACACCATGCTCAGGTAGTGTGACTAACAACACCATGCTCAGGTAGTGTGACTAACAACACAATGCTCAGGGAGTGTTACTAACAACACAATGCTCGGGAGATACTCACAGGTTTTGGGTCCGGTGGGAGCGAAGTCCCGAGTGCCGAGAAGTGACAATGGTGCGGCCGTCCTCCGCGGTCGTGGTCTCCACCCTTCCTACCCGAGGTGATAGTCGGTGTATTACCATCGTATGAATAATAATAATAATATTATTATTATTACTAATAACAATAATAGTAATAATGCTAATAATAATAATAATAATGATAATAATAATATTAATAAGAATAAGGATAAGAATGAGAAAATGCATAGGACCCGTGATGAGGGTTTGAACCCATAGAGTGAGTGTTCCCATATACATACTCTAGACGACTAGATCACGTCAGGATCACATATGGATTGCAACCTGGAGTTCTGCTGAACACATGAGGGTTTCCAATTGCGTCGAAGGTAGAACGGAACAAAAGGTCTGATGCACTGCTCGAACCTGATGTCCATGAACAGCGTGCATCGGGTTCATTATGTCAAGAGGCAAAGACAGCATTTCCATTCTCAACCAGGAAGATTATTCAGGATAAGTCACTGCCTAGACTAGAGGCAAAATACAATGCCTTCAGACAGAAAGAGTCTCTTTTTCACAGTGCTCCCATTCCCATACCATTTTACTGGTGATTCCCTACTCCCGATTGGTGCTGTGCCAAATGCAACTGTCATAGGGAGAGACTTTTCATATTCTGTGTGAAGAGTTTGAATGATAAACTAGTGTTCCACTCTTCAACTAAAAATATATTTTCATAATCTCTGGACTCTAACGAGTAATGTATCCAGAGTTGAAACATTAAATGCATGTGACTGTCATCACTGATTGCACTCAACTACTCAAAACATAACTGTTACATGCAAGACAGAGATATAATATAGTCTTCAAATGAGGGAATCAGAGCCCTTGAAATGTTGCTTTGCAAATGCAATGCAATGCAAGTCTACGCTGTGCAAATCAGAACATCATAAGTACATTCCACTGAATGAAGTAATTCCCCTTACTATTCCTCATCCGTGCTCAAACACTTTGAAAAATCCCCAAAATTTTCGTTCACCTCGGTATCCACTACACATTTCTCCTACTATTTACTTGCAACACACTTCTTACTTGAACTCCAACTTAAGCCTAACCAAACTTCACCTTTCAATGATGCTTTGCAAATGGATTGCAATGCAAGTCTACACTGTGCACGAACATAATTGCATTAGAACTCAATAAGTACATTCCTCAGAATGAAGTGATCTTACTAAATCTGTCCAAAACACTTTGAAGTTTCCACTAAATTTTCGTTCACTGCCATTTCTGGTCTCACCTGTGCTCTTCTTACTCCCACCCCTATTGTGTAATATTGCAACATGTTGCAAATACAGGTTCTTATATGTGCAATGTTACAAGATCGTTCCTTGCACTGTTGCACGCAACAATCCACTGGTTGACGGGCTTCACGGTCAATGTCACCAAACATCCTACTTGTAGAGTGTGAACACCGCAAGTTTACATGTTGAAGAGTGTGAAGACACTGCAAGTTTACATGTTGTAGAGTGTGAACACACTGCAAGTTTACATGTTTTAGAGTGTGAAGACACTGCAAGTTTACATGTTGTAGAGTGTGAAGACACTGCAAGTTTACATGTTATAGAGTGTGAATACACTGCAAGTTTACATGTTGCAGAGAGTGAACACTGCAAGTTTACATGTTGCAGAGAGTGAACACTGCAAGTTTACATGTTGCAGTGTGAATACACTGCAGGTTTACATGTTGTAGAGTGTGAATACACTGCAGGTTTACATGTTGTAGAGTGTGAACACACTGCAAGTTTACATGTTGAAGAGTGTGAAGACACTGCAAGTTTACATGTTGTAGAGTGTGAACACACTGCAAGTTTACATGTTGTAGAGTGTTAACACTGCAAGTTTACATGTTGTAGAGTGTGATCACTGTAGGTTTACATGTTGTAGAGCGTGAACGCACAGCTAGTTTACATGTCGTAAAGCGTGAACACACTGTAAGTTTACTTGTTGTAGAGTGTGAACGCACAACTAGTTTACATGTTGTAGAATGTAAACACACTGTAAGTTTACATGTTGTAGAGCGTGAACACGTGGGAGTGGAGGATGGGTGAGGAGGACGAGGGGACAGGAGAGAGGGTAATGGTAGGGAGGACGAGAGGACGGGGGAGTTGGGGATGGTGGAGACGAGGGAACGGGGAATGGAGAATGGTGGGGAGGACAGGGAGGGAAGAATGGTAGGGAGGACAAGGGGATGGGGGAGTGGGAGATAGTGGGGGAGTACGAGGGGACGGTGGAGTGGAGGGTGGTGGGGAGGACAAGGGGACGGGGGAGAGAGGAATTGTGGGGAGGACGAGGGGATGGGGGTGGGAGGACGGTGGGGGAGGACTGGGGCTCCATAGTTCCACTCGCGTGCTCCCCAGAGGTGAATAGGGCCTCAAACAGAGAGGAGCTCTAGAGCGGAGAGTGCTGCAGCACTTAGGGCGGACATTGTCGAGCGTTCTAGAGGAACATCGACTCCTCTTATGGCAGAGGATGCCGGAGTGTAATTGGCGATTCTGTGGGATACGTAATTGGGGGTCAAAACTCGTCACACAATATATCTCTATAAACCTCGGTTTACCTCCCAGGGATGTGCCTTCACAATCACACACCCAGGTACTCAGCTCTGGGCCCCACCTCACTTGTGGACCCTTGTTTTTTTTGAAAACTCATTATACAGTCCCTTACTCAAGGATACAGCGACCTTCACTGTCCACCTGGGGCTCTACCTCTTGGCCCAACTCTTGTAACTCCTGTATATCCCTCACACAGGGATGCTGCTACCCTCACTGCACATCTGGGGCTCTAACTCTCGGCACACTTCAGGTAATAACTTTAAAGTACCTCGTTGTGAGCTGCTTCCTCACAACCGCCTTGTGGCATCACTCACCTTGTTTCACTAATACACCTCAACCGCTCACTCTGTTGATGGCCTCTGAGAACCTCCTTAATCCCTCACTCATCATTAAAGTTCCTCCATAAACCACTACAGGCCCTTTCCTCTGGTATTTGCAGTCCTACCATCACAGTACATAGTTCCAGCTCTTGTCCACCGGTCGATGGTGTCTCTTACTCTCTTGACGATGGCCGAGACTCTTCTCTCAGGCTCCTGACTATCTTCGTTACCCTCCGTGTTTTCTTTTAATGTGGACTCCTTGCCACCTTGATAACTTCTTGTATCACCAGTACTTGCCTCTTCTCTCGAGGTTCTTCAATCGAAGAACGCCATCCTCTTGACAACTAGTGGGTCTAGATAGTTGGGTCTACTCAATGGGTCTAGCCCCCGGTCTCCGTGATGTGACACACTGTCAAAACATCTTCACAATCCGGCGAAACCGGTTATTAAACATGATAATCGAATAATGGGGTGTTTAGTTCATGACCCCATTACGTGCCTCTAACATTTTCACAGCCACTCACAGTATGGTTATAGTTGAGGTGCTAAATATATGAACTAAACTAACCCTTTTCCATTTGGCGCAGGTTTGCTGAGCGGACGCAGCGGGAGGCAACCAGCAGAAAGGTGTTGGCACACAGCGTCAGCAACATGGGCACGTACAGATACACCAGTTTGGCCTTTTCGTCTGTGGATAATTCAGTCAGATTTGTAAATACAGTCATATTCCGCTTAACTTGTTCTTTGGATTATCTAATTTCCAAAATATATGACTCCTGCATAGCAATGTTTACAGCACTGCTCCTGCAGGGGTAAGTACAACACTGGAGACTGACCGGAGAAGAAGCAGTTGTAGAGACCAATCCTGGGGGTGATGACGCTGCAGGGGAGGGAGGCGCGGTAGTGGCTGAGGGTGAGGGAGAGGCTGGTGATGAGCCCTGGAACGCCCCAAGCCCACAGTGAGTGTAGTATGTACCGCCAGCCCTCATTTTCACCAGACATTCTGAAGCTCCTGTACACAACATAACAATATTAAAATTAATGGAACTACAGAAAGCCTATTGGCCCATTCAAGGCAACTTCTATTTATATCCACTAAAACTAAAACAGATTTGTTAATTTATTATTTTTTTACACAGGTAAGGTACAGGAAAAACGACTTATGATTCAAGAACATAAGAACAAATATGTCCAATCAAATATGTTTATTGAGATAAGAAAGAAATACATCTCAAAGGGATAGAGTACCTTAGGCTATTTCTGCCCCCCCCCCTTAATATGTCAAATCTAATGCAATGTAATTGGGATATGCACAGATAACTGGGAAACCTCTAAGGCAAGAATGATGCTGGTGTTGTTGATTTAGAGGCGACGACGATCGAGGGATCGGATGCGACCTGGCTGCCTAATACTTGGAAATTTCGAATAGGGATGGGATCCTTGCAGCCTCTTCAGCTGACGGACATATCCAATAAAGTGAAAGGTATGTCAAAAGATGTCGTAGCAAACGTAGTCTCTCTCGCGCCCACTTCGTCAATGAAAACGGGTTGAGGCAAAGAATATGCAACCTATGAATAGCACTCTGTAGTCTGATGTGAGCACTATAAACCCATGGGCAGTGGAGAAATAGAGTTCCACAGTATCCACCTTGTTCGACACCACTGGCAGTAGGGGAAATCATTCAACCGGCGACAATGGAGATGCCCAGTCAGACGGCTGTGCCTAGTCAGAAGGTGAGTGAGGGTTGTGTCAGGATGCTTTAACTTTGATGGACCCAAGGACTCGGAAGGCGCCCTCCCAGAGGGTACCCAAAGAAGAGGATTTAAGGGCGGTCAAAATTTCTGTCTCCCATCCCACAAGGCAGGTTGCCCAGTGCTATGTAAGAGTCTCCATTAGTTCCAGCCACACCAGTGTAACTTAATTAATGGATACCATGCGCCAATCCTGATGCTGCGTCAGCCACCTCATTGTCATTATTCCGACAAGAGACGGAACCCATTGTGGTTTCAATATGAAATAAACATGATGCAACTCTTCTCCGGGTTGATTGAGTGCTCCTTTCCCATCACACTTGCAGAGAACACACTCACTGCCTCCTGCAGGGAACCCTGCACCTCCGGAGAGTGGCACCATCCGCCAGAAGGGTTATGTGATCTACATAGCATAAAACTTGGGCACCATGGAAGATCAGGAGATCGGACAGAAATATGGAAAATAGGAGTGGACTGATGATCACTCCCTGGAGAACACTATTCGAGACTGGGTGGGATGAGGAGTCAACACGCCCACCGCCACTCTGAACGAGCTTACCTGTAGATAGCTCTGAAACCATCCCAATGTGGAACCCGAGAGGCCCAAGCCCTGAAGGACAGCTAAATGTGATGCCGAGTCAAAAGCACTCTGGATGTCAAAGAAATCTGCAAGAAGCTCCCTCCTCCTCCGACGATCAGTGTTCATTCTTCGATGTTCAAAGGTGAGGAGACAGTCCATAGTGCTCCTTCTCGGCCGAAACCGACTGAAGCCCTCTGGCAGGAGACCCGATGTCTACTACCAACTGCAGTCGGAGGGTACCAGGCGTTCCATAAATTTCCTGAGCCATGGAAGCAGACCGATATGAGTTCGGGACCGACGCATCCTTTCCAGGCTTGGAAAAGGGGAGAAGAATGGTGCATTTCCACGAGTCAGGGAAGACACTCAAGAAACAGCAGGCATGATAGAAGAGAAGGTGGGACCGGAAAGCCCAGGGCATCCTCCGAATGAATTCATATGGGATGTAGTCTTTCTCTGGCTCCTTGGCAGGATGAAGTGGAGGTCCAGCCACTGGCCCTCTTAAGGTGTCGAGAGCCCATGGCGAAGAGGAACTCAGAGAGGACATCCACTGACCCATGCAGTTTCGCTGCAACTGGAGTAAGGGTTGCCCAGTCATCAACCACAAAGCCAAGTCACCCCATCTCCTAGAAGACCCACCTGGACCTCTGCGTGGTTATGGCAGGACTGTGACTCAAAAGGAAATGACGATGGGCAGGTAATCACTGCCCAGATATGACCTAGTCCAAATCTGTGCCATCTGAAAGGGGACCTTCCCCAATGCTGAGATCAAGTGTAGAAGTATGCTCGCTGAGTGGGTCTATCCAAACCTGACAGCGTCAGTATGGAGAAGTCTGGAGAGTCGGGTGAAACTGAGACAAGGCCCGGCCAGCCTGTTGTTGAAGCAACATAGGAGTGATGGTTGTCATGATAAGTGGCATGACGTAACAAATTAATGACATCGAATTGGAAGGGAGTTAGGGGACAATGATCACAAGGAAATCAGATTTAGCATAGAATGGGATAGATGTGTAAGAGAGAATTCTGCTATAGTGCTAGACTTTTGAAAAGCTGATTTTAAGTGACTATAAATTTCTTGGTAGAATAGATTGGATAGACCTGGGCATGGGGGGAAGTGGGCCAGTCTTGGAGTGATTAGTGAACCTAGCAATGGGTGAAATAACAAGGGATTGCGATGTGAATTCAAAATATGACTTATTTACAAATATTCTGGCCAAATGCACATCAACGTAGTACCTTACCTTGAGGTGCTTCCGAGGCTTAGCTTCCCCGTGGCCAGGTCGTCGACCAGGCCTCCTGGTTGCTGGACTGATCAACCAGGCTGTTGGACGCGGCTGCTCGCAGCCTGACGTATGAGTCACAGCCTGGTTGATCAGGTAGTATACCATACAACTTATTTAGATCGAATAATAATGACCCGAAATGAATAACAATGGATCTGAAGAACCTTATAAGTAAAAAGAAAGTTTGGTACAATAGGATTAAGTAAGGGGAAATCAGTCTAGAACAAGAATTCGTCCAACTGGTGAGAAATGTTTAAAAAAGAAATAAGGAGGTAAAAATAAACTTTGAAATTCGTATAGCAGGGCAAGAAAAGACAAATCCTAAAGTTTGTTTTCAGTTATATCGAACAAAGATTAGGGAAAGGATAGGTCCAATATAACTGTGACAGGTCAGATAACTGATAATGACGAAGAGATGAGTAGTATTTTAAATCAATATTTATCTTTGTATTTACTAAAGAACTTAACATTATGCCTTCTGCCAAAAAAAGAAGTCTATATTGGTGGGGAACGGGACAGGTTGACTAGTATAGTAGTTACCACGGAGGATGTTATTAAACAAATAGTGAAACTCAAGTCAAACAAATCCCCAAGGCCCAACAATGTGTTGTCTAAGGGCCTTCAGGTTGGTTTCAGAAAAGTTGTTCAATGCCAACCAATATTTTTTGACTAGTTGTATAGATAAAGGGCTGCAATTGTCCCAAGTTTCAGTACTCAGCGTAAATAGAAAGGGAGATTTTTTTTTCAACGACTTTTACACATTTTCAAGTCTGAATAAATAAACACACGTTTCAAATATAATTATTCTGTGACACTTTTCTGACACATTACCATTGTTACGAACCCAAGTTCATCGTCAAAGCACGGAGCAGTGACGTCAGCGCCATCTGTGAGTCCGCTCCCGAAACCCCACAACATGGACAACGCCATCTAGTGATGACGGGAATATACCGGCGAAAGGCGCTAGATTCCTGTCCTAGTCGGCTCGAGAGGTAGCCGGTGCTGACCTCTGGTGAGGTAGCGCTTAGACAATGAGCGCCATCTATGAGCGACAGGGTGTACGTCTATGTCATCCAGTAAGTGATGTTTCCTAGTACTACCTAATTGTACTGACCTAATTGTGCTTGCGGGGGTTGAGCTTTGGCTCTTGGGTCCCGCCTCTCAACTGTCAATCAACTGGTGTACAGGTTCCTGAGCCTACTGGCTCTATCATATCTACATTTAAAACGTGTATGGAGTCAACCTCCACCACATCACTGCCTAATGCATTCCATCTGTTAACTACTCTGACACAGAAAAAGTTCTTCTTACGTCCCTGTGGCTCATGTGGGTACTCAGTTTCCACCTTGTCCCCTTGTTCGCGTCCCACCAGTGTTGAATAGTTATCCTTGTTTACCGGTCGATTCCCGTGAGGATTTTGTAGGTGTGATCATGTCCCCCCTTACTCTTATGTCTTCCAGTGTCATAAGGTGCATTTCCCGCAGCCTTTCCTCATAACTCATGCCTCATGCTTCGTCTTGTGCTTGACAAGGTACGGGCTCCATGTGGGGCCGCATACTCCA
>WNGS01163436.1:0-13155 GCA_020271785.1 Procambarus virginalis | reverse complement strand
CAAAGATGTATAATAATTACACAAATTGTGTAACATTGTCCATGTTTTATAATAATTTTTGTGATAATAGTACATTTATGCAAGTTGTGTTTTTTAATTTGTTGAAGTGGGGCCAGTGCAACTGTATTTTTGTGTGCAAATTGTGTATTTTGTGTAAGCTCTGTAATCTGAAAAAATATATCTTCATGGTGTAAGTGTATTTTGGTTTAAGAGACAATGTGTGGGTATTTTGTGAAAATTATGTTTGTGAAATTGTGTAATTTTAGTGAAAGTGCATTTTTGATTGCCTAAATGCATAAGCATTTTGATATATTTGTGCAAATACCATACTTCGTGTAAATGTCATACTCTGAGTGTACATGCAATATTGTGTAAATGTTATATTTTTGTGTGCAACTGACATATTTTGTATGTAAATGACATATTTTTGTCTATAAATGACATTTTTGTGTGATGGTATATTTTGAGTGTAAATAATATATTTTGTGCATAAATGGCATATTGGGTGTGTAAATGCTGTATTTTCTGTGTATGGCATAAATTACATCTGATTAATGGGGAAATGGTGGCAAAAAACTAGGCTATTCTCTATGAATGTATAGGTTGTGAAGTATGTGTAGGTATGTATGCTTGTATTTGTAACTGTTTGTTTAGAAACAAGTTACCTGATTTGCGTAGCAAGACTAGGATTTTTTTGAGGTGTAGAAATGATTAGCCTATGAATATAGTGGTTAGCATCCAGCTGAGTTGCTAGATGGATGAATTGAGGCGCGACATTTGGATAGCTACTTGATGGATGTGAGGACAGTTGACTAGCCTATGAACACAGGTACTAATCCGCTGTGCTGCCAGATGTGTGGTAACTACTTGTGGATTATAATACGATATCTAGCTATAGGGTTTCATAATTGCTGTTGTGTAAAAAACTAGAATGAGAGCTATTTATTAAAACTATTATTGTAAACTAATACTTTAAGTGAGATCCCTTGGTTGTTTTAAGCATAAGGTGGACATGAATATGAACGAGATTGGGTGAAAATATACAGGAGCTGCCTCGTATGGGCCAATAGGACTTCTGCAGTTGTCTATATTTTAATGTTCATCTTACCTGCTATGCTGCCAGATGTACGATTCTGCTTAAATTGCAGTACGATATTTGGGTTGCTGTTATACTTTTGAACTTATCACTGAATAATGATTACAGTTGCGGATGACTAAAATGTATATTCTTAAACCTCTGATTAGGTTAGGTGGGGATGGTTAGTCATTTTTGAATAATATGCTAGTAGGACGCTAAAGGCCGCATTGGCCATCTGGTGACGTCATACATAGTTGACAAGTCAGGTGCTGTGATACCTTGACACTTATATGTTAATGGCCAGCAATACCTTATCCCTAAAGTGAGGTCGCTTTTGGTGATGTCGCCAAACAACGACAGCAACTGGTCTGTAGAATGTATTTGTTTGTTATAAATAATAATAATAAGTTAGGTTAGGATGGTTTGATCGGGTTTACGAATAACAGAAAAATAGGAGCAATGAGGGAAAATACGAGCTATTGTAGCTGAATATCGACTCTGGTGAAGCACAGAGTATAGGTGAGGTATTAGGAGTGATTAAGAGTTCACACTTATGTGTGAACCTCCTATAGGACCCGCAATAGCACGTTGGCTGGAAGCTCATTGGGTGGCTTACAGCGCATTGGGGATGATGACGTCAGAAAAGAAGATGACTGCAGAAGGTCTTATTTCAAAACATGAGAGTCTTGCTTTTACTGAATGAGTATTTTGATTTGATATATTCTACAGCAAGGTGTGGGGGGAGGCATGTTTTTTGAGTGAATGTGAGATGTGCATATGTATTTATGCATATACATTTATGCGTTTATGCAGTAATTATTGGATTAGTACTGAAATCGCATTGGAGTCACCATGCCTGGCAGGGACTATTAGTTTATGAAGCTATATTGGACTACTACTGAAATTGCATTGAAGTCACCATGCCTGGCAGGGGTCTGTTTTCATACAAATGGATGATAGTAGGTTTCCATTTTTATTTGTCCTATGCTCAATAAGCAATCTCTGAAGAAAAGATCGACAAAGCTTAAATTACATTCTCTAGAAAGGCGAAGAAATAGATGTAGCATGATAGAGCTGTGAATGATTGGACATGATAAACTGGGATATTCATAGGCTATGAAAATTATCAGCACTAGACAGAATATGAAATAATGGGCATAAATTGCAATGAGTTTTAGATTTAGGAAAAAGACCTGGGTAAATACTGGTTCTGTAACAGGGTTTGAACTCATTTCTTATGTTAATATGAAATCTTAGCTACAAAATGATCTTAGACAATGGGTAACAGTACAGTAATACCTTATTGAGAAAAACGAGCATATAATGGTTAGCGCCATTGCACATTAGGCTTGACAGAAGGCAGCATTTGAATCCCCCTTTGATATAAATATTGAAAATGGGAATATGTTTACTATAACAGAAAACGAACTTAAAACAGGGAGATGAAGACGGGGTGACCATTAGCAATGCCTATGTGGGGTCGCTGAGGCAACGAAAAATGATGGGGCCAGGAGCCGGCCTTTTAATCCCCAGGTAAGTTGATGACGTCATTGACCATTAGCAATGCCCGTGCATGGGTCAGCGGGGTAACGAAAAAACATGAGGACAAGTCGTGTCCGTCAAATCTCACTGGGGCAACGAAAAAACATGAGGACAGATCGTGTCCGTTAAATCTCACTGGGGCAACGAAAAAACATGAGGACAGATCGTGTCCGTCAAATCTCACTGGGGCAACGAAAAAACATGAGGACAGATCGTGTCCGTCAAATCTCACTGGGGCAACGAAAAAACATGAGGACAGATCGTGTCCGTCAAATCTCACTGGGGCAACGAAAAACATGAGGACAGATCGTGTCCGTCGGAAAAACCAAAACGGACACGATCTGTCCTGGTTTATACTACTGACACACTATCTGAGCATGGTGTTGTTATCCACACTACCTGAGATTCGTGTTGTTATTCACTCTACCTGAGACTGGTGTTGTTAGTCACACTACCTGAGCATGGTGTTGTTAGGCACACTACCTAAGCATGGTGGTGTTAGAAACACTACCTGAGAATGGTGTTGTTAGACACACTACCAGAGCATGGTGTTGTTAGACACACTACTTGAGCATGGTCTTAGGCAAACGACCTGAGCATGGTGTTGTTAAATACACTACCTGAGCATCGTGTTGTTAACCAAACTACCTGAGCATTGTGTTATTAGTCACGCTACCTGAGCATGGTGTTGTTAGACACACTACATGAGCATGGTGTTGTTAGGCACACTACCTGAGCATTGTGTTAGACACACTACCTGAGAATGGTGTTGTTAGGCACACTACCAGAGCATTGTGTTATACACACCAGCTGAACATGGATTTGTTAAGTACATTACCTGAGCATGGTGTTGTTAGGCACACTACCTGAGCATGGTGTTAGACACACTACCTGAGTATGGTGTTAGGCACACTACTTGAGCATGGTGTTAGACACACTACCTGAGCATTGTGTTGCTAGTCACAATACCTGAGCATAGTATTAGACACATTACCTGAGCACTGTGCTAGACACACTGTCTGAGCATGGTGTTGTTAGACACACTACCTGAGCATGCTGTTGTTATTTACACTACCTGAGCATGATGTTGTTAGTTACACTACCTGGGCATGGTCTTGATAGTCACACTACCTGAGCATTGTGTTGTTAGACACACTACCTGTGCATGCTGTCATTAGAAACACTATCTGAGCATGGAGATGCTAGTCAAACTTCCTGAGCATTGTTTTGTTAGACACACTACCTGAGCATGGTGTTGTTAGGCACACTACCTGAGCAGTGTTTTGTTAATCACACGACCTGAGAACGGTGTTGTTAGAAACACTACCTGAGTATGGTGTTGTTATGCACACTACCTGAGCATCGTGTTGTTAGAAACATTGCCTAAGCATGGTGTTGTTAGACACACTACGTGAGCATGGTGTTCTTAGTCACACTACCTGAGCATGGTATTAATCACTACTTGAGCATGATGTTGTTAGACACACTATCTGAGCATGATGTTGTTAGACACACTATCTCAGCATGATGTTGTTAGACACACTATCTGAGCATGGTGTAGTTAGTCACACTACCTGAGATTGGTGTTGTTAGTCACTCTACCTGAGATTGGTGTTGTTAGTCACACTACCTGAGCATGGTGTTGTTGGTGTTGTTAGTCACTCTACCTGAGATTGGTGTTGTTAGTCACACTACCTGATTATGGTGTAGTTATGCACACTACCTGAGCATGGTTGTGTTAGAAATACTACCTGAGAAGGGTGTTGTTAGAAACACTACCTGAGCATGGTGTTGTTAGACACACTACCTGAGCATGGTGTTGAAAGTCACAGTTCCTGTGCATGGTGTCTTTAGTCATAGTACCTGAGCATGGTGTTGTTAGTCAAAGTAACTGAGTATGGTGAGTTACGCACATTACCTGAACATAGTGTTGTTAGACACACTACTTGAGCAGGGTGTTAGGCACACTACCTGAGCATGGTATTGTTAAACACACTACCTGAGCATGGTGATGTTAACCACACTACCTGAGCATTGTGTTGTTTGTCACACTACCTGAGCATGGTGTTGATAGTCACACAACCTGAGAATGGTGTTGTTAGGCACACTACCTGAGCATTGTGTTGTTAGGCACACTACCTGAGCATGGTGTTAGGCACACTACCTGAGTATGGTGTTAGGCACACTATCTGAGCATGGTGTTCGACATACTACCTGAATATGGTGTTGTTAGTCACAATACCTGAGCATAGTGTTAGATACATTACCTGATCATGGTGCTAGACACACTATCTGAGCATGGTGTTGTTAGAAACACTACCTGAGCATGGTGTTGTTAGTCACACTACCTGAGCATGGTGTTGTTAGTCACACAACCTGACGACGGTGTTGTTAGGCACACTACCTGAGCATTGTGTTAGACACACTACCTGAGAATGGTGTTGTTAGGCACACTACCAGAGCATGGTGTTAGACACACCAGCTGAACATGGTTTTGTTAGGCACACTACCTGAGCATGGTGTTAGGCACACTACCTGAGCATGGTGTTAGACACACTACGTAAACATGGTGTTGTTAGTCACAATACCTGAGCATAGTGTTAGACACATTACCTGAGCATTGTGCTAGACACACTATCTGAGCATGGTGTGGTTAGACACACTACCTGAGCATGGTGTTATTAGTCACACTACCTGAGCATGATGTTGTTAGTTACACTACCTGGGCATGGTCTTGATAGTCACACTACCTGAGCATTGTGTTGTTAGACACACTACCTGTGCATGCTGTCATTAGAAACACTATCTGAGCATGGAGATGCTAGTCAAACTTCCTGAGCATTGTTTTGTTAGACACTCTACCTGAGCATGGTGTTGTTAGGCACACTACCTGAGCAGTGTTTTGTTAATCACACGACCTGAGAACGGTGTTGTTAGAAACACTACCTGAGTATTGTGTTGTTATGCACACTACCTGAGCATCGTGTTGTTAGAAACATTGCCTAAGCATGGTGTTGTTAGACACACTACGTGAGCATGGTGTTCTTAGTCACACTACCTGAGCATGGTATTAATCACTACTTGAGCATGATGTTGTTAAACACACTTTCTGAGTATGATGTTGTTAGACACACTATCTCAGCATGATGTTGTTAGACACACTATCTGAGCATGGTGTAGTTAGTCACACTACCTGAGATTGGTGTTGTTAGTCACTCTACCTGAGATTGGTGTTGTTAGTCACACTACCTGAGCATGGTGTTGTTAGGCACACTACCTGAGCATGGCTGTGTTAGAAATACTACCTGAGAAGGGTGTTGTTAGAAACACTACCTGAGCATGGTGTTGTTAGACGCACTACCTGAGCATGGTGTTGTTAGTTACACTACCTGAGCATGGTGTTGAAAGTCACAGTACCTGTGCATGGTGTCTTTAATCATAGTACCTGAGCAGGGTGTTGTTAGTCAAAGTAACTGAGTATGGTGAGTTACGCACATTACCTGAACATGGTGTTGTTAGACACACTACTTGAGCAGGGTGTTAGGCACACTACCTGAGCATGGTGTTGTTAAACACACTACCTGAGCATGGTGATGTTAACCACACTACCTGAGCATTGTGTTGTTAGTCACACTACCTGAGCATAGTGTTGATAGTCACACAACCTGCGGATGGTGTTGTTAGGCACACTACCTGAGTATTGTGTTGTTAGGCACACTACCTGAGCATGGTGTTAGGCACACTACCTGAGTATGGTGTTAGGCACACTACCTGAGCATGGTGTTAGACATACTACCTGAGTATGGTGTTGTTAGTCACAATACCTGAGCATAGTGTATGATTCATTACCTGATCATGGTGCTAGACACACTATCTGAGCATTGTGTTGTTAGAAACACTACCTGAGCATGGTGTTGTTAGTCACACTACCTGAGCATGGTGTTGTTAGTCACACAACCTGACGACGGTGTTGTTAGGCACACTACCAGAGCATTGTGTTAGACACACCAGCTGAACATGGTTTTGTTAGGCACACTACCTGAGCATGGTGTTGTTAGTCACACAACCTGACGACGGTGTTGTTAGGCACACTACCAGAGCATTGTGTTAGACACACCAGCTGAACATGGTTTTGTTAAGCACACTACCTGAGCATGGTGTTGTTAGGCACACTACCTGAGCATGGTGATAGGCACACTACCTGAGCATGGTGTTAGGCACACTACCTGAGCATGGTGTTAGACACACTACGTAAGCATGGTGATGTTAGTCACAATACCTGAGCATAGTGTTAGACACATTACCTGAGCATTGTGCTAGACACACTATCTGAGCATGGTGTGGTTAGACACACTACCTGAGCATTATGTTGTTAGTCACACTACCTGAGCATGATGTTGTTAGTTACACTACCTGGGCATGGTCTTGATAGTCACACCACCTGAGCATTGTGTTGTTAGATACACTACTTCTGCATGGTGTTCTTAGTCACACTACCTGAGCATGGTAATAATCACTACTTGAGCATGATGTTGTTAGACACGCTATCTGAGCATGATGTTGTTGGACACACTATCTCATCATGATGTTGTTAGACACACTATCTGAGCATGGTGTAGTTAGTCACACTACCTGAGATTGGTGTTGTTAGTCACTCTACCTGAGATTACTGTTGTTAGCCACACTACCTGAGCATGGTGTTGTTAGGCACACTACCTGAGCATGGTTGTGTTAGAAATACTACCTGAGAAGGGTGTTGTAAGAAACATTACCTGAGCATGGTGTTGTTAGACACACTACCTGAGCATGGTGTTGTTAGTCACACTACCTGAGCATGATGTTGTTAGTTACACTACATGGGCATGGTCTTGATAGTCACACTACCTGAGCATTGTGTTGTTAGACACACTACCTATGCATGGTGTCATTAGAAACACTACCTGA
Organism: Procambarus virginalis; assembly: GCA_020271785.1. Taxonomy (NCBI): domain Eukaryota; kingdom Metazoa; phylum Arthropoda; class Malacostraca; order Decapoda; family Cambaridae; genus Procambarus; species Procambarus virginalis. Next base: position 5,591 of record WNGS01163436.1, on the reverse strand, counting down.
GGCATTGTGTTGTTAGTCACACTACCTGAGCATGGTGTTGTTAGTCACACAACCTGAGGATGGTGTTGTTAGGCACACTACCTGAGCATTGTGTTAGACACACACCTGAGAACGGTGTTGCTAGGCACACTACCAGAGCATGGAGTTGTTAGGCACACTATTTGAGCATGGTGTTAGGCTCACTACCTGAGCATGGTGTTAGACACACTACCTGAGTGTGGTGTTGTTAGTCACAATACCTGAGCATAGTGTTAGATACATTACCTGAGCATGGTGCAAGACCACTATATGAGCATGGTGTTGTTAGACACACTACCTGAGCATGGTGTTGTTAGTCACACTACCTGAGCATGGTGTTGTTAGTCACACAACCTGAGGATGGTGTTGTTAGGCACAGTACATGAGCATTGTGTTAGAGACACTACCTGAGAATGGTGTTGTTAGGCACACTACCAGAGCATGGTGTTAGACACACCAGCTGAACATGGTTTTGTTTGGCACGCTACCTAAGCATGTTGTTGTTAGGCACACTACCTGAGCATGGTGATAGGCACACTACTGAGCATGGTGTTAGGCATACTACCTGAGCATGGTGTTAGACACACTATCTGAGCATGGTGTTGTTAGACACACTACTGAGCATGGTGTTGTTAGTCACACTACCTGAGCATGATGTTGTTAGATACACTACCTGGGCATGGTCTTGATAGTCACACCACCTGAGCATTATGTTGTTAGATACACTACCTGGGCATGGTGTTCTTAGTCACACTACCTGAGCATGGTATTAATCACTACTTGAGCATGATGTTGTTAGACACACTATCTGAGCATGATGTTGTTAGACACACTATCTCAGCATGATGTTGTTAGACACACTATCTGAGCATGGTGTTGTTAGTCACACTACCTCAGATTGGTGTTGTTAGTCACTCTACCTGAGATTGGTGTTGTTAGTCACACTACCTGAGCATGGTGTTGTTAGTCACACTACCTGAGCATGATGTTGTTAGTTACACTACATGGGCATGGTCTTGATAGTCACACTACCTGAGCATTGTGTTGTTAGACACACTACCTGTGCATGGTGTCATTACAAACACTACCTGAGCATGGTGTTAATCACAACTTGAGCATGATGTTGTTAGACACACTATCTGAGCATGATGTTGTTAGACACACTATCTGAGCATGATGTTGTTAGACACACTATTGAGCATGGTGTTGTTACCCACACTACCTGAGATTCGTGTTGTTAGTCACTCTACCTGAGACTGATGTTGTTAGTCACACTACCTGAGCATGATGGTGTTAGAAACATTACCTGCGAATGGGTTGTTAGACACACTAATAGAGCATGGTGTTGTTAGACACACTACCTGAGCATGGTGTTGTTAGACACACTACCTGAGCATGGTGTTGTTAGTCACAGTATCTGAGCATGGTGTTGAAAATCACAGTACCTGTGCATGGTGTCTTTAGTCATAGTACCTGAGATTGGTGTTGTTATTCAAAGTACCTGAGTATGGAGATGTTAGTCACAGTACCTGAGCATGGTGAGTTACTCACATTACCTAAACATGGTGTTGTTAGACACACTACTTGAGCATGGTCTTAGGCAAACTACCTGAGCATGGTGTTGTTAACACACTACCTGAGCATGGTGTTGTTAACCAAACTACCTGAGCATTGTGTTATTAGTCATGCTACCTGAGCATGGTGTTGTTAGACACATTACCTGAGCATGGTGGTGTTAGGCACACTACCTGAGCATTGTGTTAGACACACCAGCAGAACATGGTTTGTTAGGCACACTACCTGAACATGGTGTTGTTTGGCACACTACCTGAGCATGGTCTTAGACACACTACCTGAGCATGGTGTGCTAGTCACAATACCTGAGCATAGTATTAGACACATTACCTGAGCACTGTGCTAGACACACTATCTGAGCATGGTGTTGTTAGACACACTACCTGAGCAAGCTGTTGATATTTACACTACCTGAGCATGATGTTGTTAGTTACACTACCTGGGCATGGTCTTGATAGTCACACTACCTGAGCATTGAGTTAGACACACTACCTGTGCATGCTGTCATTAGAAACACTATCTGAGCATGGAGATGCTAGTCAAACTTCCTGAGCATTGTTTGTTAGACACACTACCTGAGCATGGTGTTGTTAGGCACACTACCTGAGCAGTGTTTTGTTAATCACACGACCTGAGAACGGTGTTGTTAGAAACACTACCTGAGTATGGTGTGTTATGCACACTACCTGAGCATCGTGTTGTTAGGAACATTACCTAAGCATGGTGTTGTTAGACACACTACGTGAGCATGGTGTTCTTAGTCACACTACCTGAGCATTTTATTAATCACTACTTGAGCATGATGTTGTTAGACACACTATCTGAGCATGATGTTGTTAGACACACTATCTCAGCATGATGTTGTTAGACACACTATCTGAGCATAGCGCTGTTAGCCACACTACCTGAGATTGGTGTTGTTAGTCACTCTACCTGAGATTGGTGTTGTTAGTCAAACTACCTGAGCATGGTGTTGTTAGGCACACTACCTGAGCATGGTTGTGTTAGAAATACTACCTGTGAAGGGTGTTGTTATAAACCCTACCTGAGCATGGTGTTGTTAGACACACTACCTGAGCATGGTGTTGTTAGTTACACTACCTGAGCATGGTGTTTAAAGTCACAGTACCTGTGCATGGTGTCTTTAGTCATAGTACCTGAGCATGGTGTTGTTAGTCAAAGTAACTAAGTATGGTGAGTTACGCACATTACCTGAACATGGTGTTGTTAGACACACTACTTGAGCAGGGTGTTAGGCACACTACCTGAGCATGGTGCTGTTAAACACACGACCTGAGCATGGTGATGTTAACAACACTGCCTGAGCATTGTGTTGTTAGTCACACTACCTGAGCATTGTGTTGTTAGTCACACTACCTGAGCATGGTGTTGTTAGGCACACTACCTGAGCATGGTTGTGTTAGAAATACTACCTGAGAAGGGTGTTGTTAGAAACATTACCTGAGCATGGTGTTGTTAGACACACTACCTGAGCATGGTGTTGTTAGTTACACAACTGAGCATAGTGTTGAAAGTCACAGTACCTGTGCATGGTGTCTTTATTCATAGTACCTGAGCATGGTGTTGTTAGTCAAAGTAACTGAGTATGGTGAGTTATGCACATTACTTGAACATGGTGTTGTTAGACACACTACTTGAGCATGGTGTTAGGCACCCTACCTGAGCATGGTGTTGTTAAACACACTACCTGAGCATGGTGATGTTAACCACACTACCTGAGCATTGTGTTGTTAGTGACACTACCTGAGCATGGTGTTGTTAGTCACACAACCTGAGGATGGTGTTGTTAGGCACACTACCTGAGCATTGTGTTAGACACACTACCTGAGTATGGTGTTAGGCACACTACCTGAGCATGGTGTTAGACACACTACCTGAGTATGGTGTTGTTAGTCACAATACCTGAGCATAGTGTTAGATACATTACCTGAGCATGGTGCTAGACACACTATCTGAGCATGGTGTTGTTAGACACACTACCTGAGCATGGTGTTGTTAGTCACACTATATGAGCATGGTGTTGTTAGTCACACAACCTGAGGATGGTGTTGTTAGGCACACTACATGAGCATTGTGTTAGACACACTACCTGAGAATGGTGTTGTTAGGCACACTACCAGAGCATGGTGTTAGACACACCAGCTGAACATGGTTTTGTTAGGCACACTACCTAAGCATGTTGTTGTTAGGCACACTACCTGAGCATGGTGATAGGCACACTACCTGAGCATGGTGTTAGGCATATTACCTGAGCATGGTGTTAGACACACTACCTAAGCATGGTGTTGTTAGTCACAATACCTGAGCATAGTGTTAGACACATTACCTGAGCATTGTGCTAGACACACTATCTGAGCATGGTGTTGTTGGACACACTACCTGAGCATGGTGTTGTTAGCCACACTACCTTAAATTGGTGTTGTTAGTCGCTCTACCTGAGATTGGTGTTGTTAGACACACTACGTGAGCATGGTGTTCTTAGTCACACTACATGAGCATGGTATTAATAGCTACTTGAGCATGATGTTGTTAGACACACTATCTCAGCATGATGTTGTTAGACACACTATCTGAGCATGGTGCTGTTAGCCACAATACCTGAGATTGGTGTTGTTAGTCAATCTACCTGAGATTGGTGTTGTTAGTCACACTACCTGAGCATGGTGTTGTTAGGCACACTACCTGAGCATGGTTGTGTTAGAAATACTACCTGTGAAGGGTGTTGTTAGAAACCCTACCTGAGCATGGTGTTGTTAGACACACTACCTGAGCATGGTGTTGTTAGTTACACTACCTGAGCATGGTGTTTAAAGTCACAGTACCTGTGCATGGTGTCTTTAGTCATAGTACCTGAGCATGGTGTTGTTAGTCAAAGTAACTTAGTATGGTGAGTTACGCACATTACCTGAACATGGTGTTGTTAGACACACTACTTGAGCAGGGTGTTAGGCACACTACCTGAGCATGGTGTTGTTAAACACACGACCTGAGCATGGTGATGTTAACAACACTGCCTGAGCATTGTGTTGTAAGTCACACTACCTGAGCATGGTGTTGTTAGGCACACTACCTGAGCATGGTTGTGTTAGAAATACTACCTGAGAAGGGTGTTGTTAGAAACATTACCTGAGCATGGTGTTGTTAGACACACTACCTGAGCATGGTGTTGTTAGTTACACAACTGAGCATAGTGTTGAAAGTCACAGTACCTGTGCATGGTGTCTTTATTCATAGTACCTGAGCATGGTGTTGTTAGTCAAAGTAACTGAGTATGGTGAGTTATGCACATTACTTGAACATGGTGTTGTTAGACACACTACTTGAGCATGGTGTTAGGCACACTACCTGAGCATGGTGTTGTTAAACACACTACCTGAGCATGGTGATGTTAACCACACTACCTGAGCATTGTGTTGTTAGTGACACTACCTGAGCATGGCGTTGTTAGTCACACAACCTGAGGATGGTGTTGTTAGGCACACTACCTGAGCATTGTGTTAGACACACTACCTGAGAACGGTGTTGCTAGGCACACTACCAGAGCATGGAGTTGTTAGGCACACTACCTGAGCATGGTGTTAGGCACACTACCTGAGTATGGTGTTAGGCACACTACCTGAGCATGGTGTTAGACACACTACCTGAGTATGGTGTTGTTAGTCACAATACCTGAGCATAGTGTTAGATACATTACCTGAGCATGGTGCTAGACACACTATCTGAGCATGGTGTTGTTAGACACACTACCTGAGCATGGTGTTGTTAGTCACACTATATGAGCATGGTGTTGTTAGTCACACAACCTGAGGATGGTGTTGTTAGGCACACTACATGAGCATTGTGTTAGACACACTACCTGAGAATGGTGTTGTTAGGCACACTACCAGAGCATGGTGTTAGACACACCAGCTGAACATGGTTTTGTTAGGCACACTACCTAAGCATGTTGTTGTTAGGCACACTACCTGAGCATGGTG
>WNGS01163432.1:91355-107596 GCA_020271785.1 Procambarus virginalis | reverse complement strand
AAGGATTTCGTGGCTGGGTAGACAGTTTCGTGTAAAACTATTACATCTGCTTTTTACGATTGCAGCATCCTGGGAGTGGGTTTTTATTTCCAAGACATCGTTTGTTCCAATGAATTCGTAACGAATAGACCAACGGTCTGTGTGCATTCCTAGTTAGAACTCTTCGGAATCTACCCCCTACTCTCCACTTCGCTAGCAGTGTCGCTGCAAATCGGATGAATGATTGTTTTATATCCGTCTCCTGTATTGCAAGATACCGTTGATCTTGATGCGCCACTGCTTCCTGCAGTGTCTCTTTGTGGATCTTGATAGTCTGATGTGACTATCAGCTGTTATTGGTAGTCTAAGTTCATGTGTTTGTCCTCTTGTGCTACTTGGGTCTTGTACTGTTTCTTGGGTAACTCGTATACTGCACGATCTTCTCCATTATTACACAAGCGATTGCTTGAGTCTTTTGTTGAGAGGCATTCTGCGTCATCTGTAACCAATTGGTAATGGTCATGACCATGATCTACAATGTTTTTCAGCTGGACCTCCGTAAAACTGTAAATCTGTTTTATAGACTGAAAAATGTTGTATTTTGTTTCCATGTTGTATTTCTGCAGTGGTTTTGTGCATTTTCTGATTTGGAATTGTTTTCTGTGAGCGTTGGCTTCTGTTATGGCTGTGCACGGGTGTTCCAGACATTAATGTTGGTGTATGTACTGCTGGTCTGTGATTATAAGCTGCCTGCACCTTTCCGTGTGGTAGTTCTCCAAGCATAATGTTTCCTCCTCAACTTGGACATATGGCTGTTGTGGTCTGGATTAACTTGTGCTTGGCTGTACAGTTTTTGGTTGGATGTCTCAGGCTGCACGCATCTCTCCTGCCCGGGGCAGCGTGTTTGATGTTGGCCGTATTTCTGACACCTGAAGCAGCACAGGTGTTCCAGGACCATGTCAATACATTCCCTAAATTTCAAGAATGAATATTTCTAGAGTATGTCCATAACAGTCACCGGAACCTGACGTGTCACTGCTTTGCATTCAAGATTTCCCTGTGTTCTAGGATTGGATCCAGAAGAAAGTCGACTGGATATTCCAACAGCACGACTTTTTTTGAAGGGTCCAGCTTTTCGAAGCATTCTGGTTTTCCTTGCAGGAATGTTACCGTATCTCGGTAATTTGCAGTCTTTTTGGTCTGGTTGTGTCAATTTTTTTGGTCTGGTTTGTCATTTTTTAATAATAATTTCTCTTAACGTTGACCGTGATGGAATTTTTGAGCTCTGGTTGGCGCTTTTCCATTGTCGTTACTATGCCTTATACTGTAGGGAAGTTGTCTGTGTGAATTATGGGTTTTGGAATTTTGCAATTCTAAGTCTGCAATTTGGAAAGATGTGCGAAGTCTGACACTGGCTGGTGCGTGACTGGTGCTGTTCTCTAGGTACGTTTTGTCTGGATTCTTGCTGATCGAAATACCGGGAGTAGCCTCGATAGCAGTTTACTTCTCTAAGTGCTCTACCTCGGTGAACTGTTCCTCCTCGTTGTCTGAAAACTGCTTCCATTTCCTCTATCCTCGACTTCCTGTTGACGTCTCTCCGTAGTGAGGGCCGATTCACATTCCTACCTAATAACTGAGACACTCCGAGGTCTGAATAAATTTATTTCCCTTCAACGGAGGTCGTAAAATGACTTTCCCAGGTGGAATCTGGGATACCTAACACCTAGTTTAGCAGTTTGGTCTACTTTTCACTTATCCTCAGTACACCTTTAAAGGTGTGTCATGGTGGCGCTGCTCACACACGAAAATAGACCATTGTGAGCCGGTGACCCGACCACTGTGGTAACTGTGTGCAAAACTAGCCACGTCTACAACAGATAGTCTGCAACGGTATTTATCCAAGAACTGCATTAGAAATCTGCAACGTTACTTCCAAACAATATTGCAGCACGCACTCCTGGCGGTCGGAAACAGAAATACAGTCAACATGTTACATCAAGAGCTTTGAATCTGGGTATTGGTGGGTTGTTCCTTACAAAACGGCGAGGGTTTGAGCTGATAGTTGTTCAGAATCTTCAGTTTTCCAGAGAACAAACCCGCCTGCTGCCTGCTGTACCAGAGGCGCCGGTGGCGAGTCTCATGGCTGGTGATCGGCTCATCCTAGTAATGTAGGTCATTATGATCTTTCTCCACAGCCTATTGTTCTTAGTTACGACTCCTCTCGCCTGATGCTTCACTATTCTTAGTTTATATTATATATACGTTCAATTCTTAATGGATAGACCAAGCCATTATGTAATACTTTATTAGTCTTGGCCTTTACACAATATATTTGATCCCTCCCAATTATTAAAGATTGTAGAACACACTCCTGCCCGCACGCACTCCTGGAGGACACACACATATGCAGTCAACATGTAACCAACAACTATGGAAATCCCTTTCCTCGTATCACTGGAGATTGCCGCGAACCCAGAAAGTTTCGTCTGTGAATATTTATTACAAACACATTAAGTCCAACAGATGCTATGCATGGATTGTTCACAAGAGTATCGAGGGCAGCCAAGTACATATTCTTACACGTGTCCCCGACTGTGTGTGCCACCAACAATCTCTAGCAGCTTCAAGCATCAGTACTACAGGTACAAACGTTACCATCATCCTCCTCCTGGTGGTTCCTGAACCTCGGGCAGCTGTAAGTGCTTGATCGCAGTGGCCACCCATCTGTGGTCACAGCCACCATCTTGTGTAAATAACGACACCTGGATGTGGATTTGATTTGCAGTAACATACTATTTGTGGTGAATTTACTTTCCCTATGACTTCTCCATGCATCATAGTCCACAAATTTGCCTGTTAGTGCCTGAACAGGTGAAGGCCGAGTCTTTGAGACGAAGATTTCCTAACCTATCCCTGGCGTGTCCTACACTGGGCCAGTTGTCCTCAGGAGAATCGGTAAGTATAGCAGAAATATCTTATTTAACAACGCACATTTTAACCCTTTGTCGAGATTAAATGCTCTTTGTTATACATAGTTTATATCAGTATCTTGACTGGAGCCTTTGTAAATCTTTGAAATTTGGGGAGAGACAAGCCATGTGGGTGAGGCACGTCAAAGTGTTAAGAAAAGGTTCCCCCTCGAGGGGGTTGAGTACCCATCAAGTTGGATTGGCATGTACCTCTGATACACAGAGCAATCACACTAACCTGATGTATCAATGAGAAAATATGGAGCCGTTGTGAGGATTGGAACCTATGCGCGGTACATTACCAGGAACACGCCCCAGACAACCAGGCCAAGATGTGATCAAAGGATTGCAACCTACGGAAGCCCCTGAATCCCCCGAAAGATCAGTAGGACCTACATGATTTTACCGAGCGGACAGCACGCTGGACTTGTGATCCTGTGTTCGATCCCAGGCGCCGGCGAGAAACACTGGGCAGAGTTTCTTTCACCCTATGCCCCTGTTACCTATCAGTAAAATAGGTACCTGGGTGTTAGTCAGCTGTCACGGGCTGCTTCCTGGGGGTGGAGGCCTGGTCGAGGACCGGGCCGCGGGGACACTAAAGCCCCGAAATCATCAAGATAACTCAAGATAATCATAGAGCGCTTGGTTGTCTGGTGCGTGCGCCTGGGAATGCCAGCGCATAGGGTACCTGTGCGCACCAGGGCTTTAAGTTGTTAAAGATTTTCATTGTGAGAGTTCAAGAACGCATTATAATGTTAATTCTCAAACTATAGTGTTCGTTTCTACATCGGAGATTTATGATTTAACACAGTATAATTGACACTAGATTATCGTTAATTCTCACTATCAACACTTAAATATATAATTTACTTTCTCAACCTTTTTTTTCAACATTTTTATTATATGCAGCATAATACATGGTGCTTAATACACTGGAAGACAATCACAGTTAGGTTAGGAAAGCTAAGTTGGGTTGAATCGTTAATGTACGATTCTTAACGCTAGTTAAAAAACACTGATGCTAGGTGTCGCTGTTAGATGGAGGAGTTGGTAGGTGGTGGATAACGGCATGAACCGTTAGATGAATGGTGGATTAACAAGACGATGGATCACTGGTAGGTGGTGGATAACGGCATGAACCGTTAGATGAATGGTGGATTAACAGGACGATGGATCACTGGTGGGTAATGGCGCTTTAACAGGGCGTACCGAGGGATACTTTGTGTTAGTATCACACAGAAATCGCTCATTTACATACAATAGGACTATTTAGGTTAGGTAATAATAGTGATGCATAGACATTATTTACACTAAACGCGTAGAGTGGGAGGAGCCGGGGAGGGGGGGGGGGTCCACTTGTCACCTGGTGAATGGAAGGGGAGACAGTCACGACTGTCAGCTGACGGATGAGAGGGGGAGACAGTCACGACTGTCAGCTGACGGATGAGAGGGGGAGACAGTCACGACTGTCAGCTGACGGATGAGAGGGGGAGACAATCACGACTGTCAGCTGACGGATGAGAGGGGGAGACAGTCACGACTGTCAGCTGACGGATGAGAGGGGGAGACAGCCACGACTGTCAGCTGACGGATGAGAAGGGGAGACAGTCACGACTGTCAGCTGACGGATGAGAGGGGGAGACAGTCACGACTGTCAGCTGACGGATGAGAGGGGGAGACAGCCACGACTGTCAGCTGACGGATGAGAGGGGGAGACAGCCACGACTGTCAGCTGACGGATGAGAGGGGAAGGCAGCCACGACTGTCAGCTGACGGATGAGAGGGGAAGGCAGCCACGACTGTCAGCTGACGGATGAGAGGGGAAGGCAGCCACGACTGTCAGCTGACGGATGAGAGGGGGAGACAGCCACGACTGTCAGCTGACGGATGAGAGGGGGAGACAGCCACGACTGTCAGCTGACGGATGAGAGGGGGAGACAGTCACGACTGTCAGCTGACGGATGAGAGGGGGAGACAGCCACGACTGTCAGCTGACGGATGAGAGGGGGAGACAGCCACGACTGTCAGCTGACGGATGAGAGGGGAAGGCAGCCACGACTGTCAGCTGACGGATGAGAGGGGGAGACAATCACGACTGTCAGCTGACGGATGAGAGGGGGAGACAGTCACGACTGTCAGCTGACGGATGAGAGGGGGAGACAGCCACGACTGTCAGCTGACGGATGAGAAGGGGAGACAGTCACGACTGTCAGCTGACGGATGAGAGGGGGAGACAGTCACGACTGTCAGCTGACGGATGAGAGGGGGAGACAGCCACGACTGTCAGCTGACGGATGAGAGGGGGAGACAGCCACGACTGTCAGCTGACGGATGAGAGGGGAAGGCAGCCACGACTGTCAGCTGACGGATGAGAGGGGAAGGCAGCCACGACTGTCAGCTGACGGATGAGAGGGGAAGGCAGCCACGACTGTCAGCTGACGGATGAGAGGGGGAGACAGCCACGACTGTCAGCTGACGGATGAGAGGGGGAGACAGCCACGACTGTCAGCTGACGGATGAGAGGGGGAGACAGTCACGACTGTCAGCTGACGGATGAGAGGGGGAGACAGCCACGACTGTCAGCTGACGGATGAGAGGGGGAGACAGCCACGACTGTCAGCTGACGGATGAGAGGGGAAGGCAGCCACGACTGTCAGCTGACGGATGAGAGGGGGAGGCAACCACGACTGTCAGCTGACGGATGAGAGGGGAAGACAGTCACGACTGTCAGCTGACGGATGAGAGGGGGAGACAGTCACGACTGTCAGCTGACGGATGAGAGGGGGAGACAGTCACGACTGTCAGCTGACGGATGAGAGGGGGAGACAGTTACGACTGTCAGCTGACGGATGAGAGGGGGAGACAGCCACGACTGTCAGCTGACGGATGAGAGGGGGAGACAGTCACGACTGTCAGCTGACGGATGAGAGGGGGAGACAGCCACGACTGTCAGCTGACGGATGAGAGGGGGAGACAGTCACGACTGTCAGCTGACGGATGAGAGGGGGAGACAGTCACGACTGTCAGCTGACGGATGAGAGGGGGAGACAGTTACGACTGTCAGCTGACGGATGAGAGGGGGAGACAGTCACGACTGTCAGCTGACGGATGAGAGGGGGAGACAGTCACGACTGTCAGCTGACGGATGAGAGGGGGAGACAGCCACGACTGTCAGCTGACGGATGAGAGGGGGAGACAGTCACGACTGTCAGCTGACGGATGAGAGGGGGAGACAGCCACGACTGTCAGCTGACGGATGAGAAGGGGAGACAGTCACGACTGTCAGCTGACGGATGAGAGGGGGAGACAGCCACGACTGTCAGCTGACGGATGAGAGGGGGAGACAGCCACGACTGTCAGCTGACGGATGAGAGGGGGAGACAGCCACGACTGTCAGCTGACGGATGAGAGGGGAAGGCAGCCACGACTGTCAGCTGACGGATGAGAGGGGGAAGGCAGCCACGACTGTCAGCTGACGGATGAGAGGGGGAAGGCAGCCACGACTGTCAGCTGACGGATGAGAGGGGGAAGGCAGCCACGACTGTTAGCTGACGGATGAGAGGGGGAGACAGTCACGACTGTCAGCTGACGGATGAGAGGGAGGAGACAGTCACGACTGTCAGCTGACGGTTTCTCCTCCCGAAACTTAAGCCTAATGCTTACTGTATCTTTCTTGCTAATCCTTATTTAAAGTATACAAAATTATATACTGTACTAATCAATTTGAAATTTTTTTAATTCTCCTCGATTTCTCCCCTTTCACCTCATTCCCAAGAATATTGTCATGAAAATTACAGTTGAAAAACCATACTTCCACTCCCTAATGTACGAAACATTTTTAAAAACTACAGGGACCATTTTAATTTTCCCTTTTAACTTCGTTCACAATTTATGCCCTTAACTACTATTTTGCAACTGTCAAAATTTCAGTTTTCTAAGCTTTCAACTTTGAATGGAACACCATTCCAACATGACTCATCCAACGTTTTCAATTCTTGCATCTGCTTTGCCAATGAGGACAAGAGGTATCCGTTACAGCCTCAAGTCCCCTACTATAGTCCTCTGCTATAACTATTTAATCAAAGTCTGAGGCATGGTATCTTACCCGACTGCTGGATACCCACTAATAATACCCAAAGCCAAATTCACAAACATTCTGACTCGTACGAAAAAATCAGTAGGGGCCGTGAGGAGGAGTCGAACCTAAGCTCTGAGGACTCCCAAGCAAACACCTTAGACAACTGTACCAAGACATTGTCAAAAGAATTCCAGCCAGGGATGCTTGGGAGTACACAGAACAGAGATTCGAATCCTTCTCTCAAGCTCCTACTCATTTTCTCATTGATACATCACATTAATGTGATTTCTTTGTGCCTTCAGACCCCATGTCTGACATCATTTAAGTGTAAAGTTCTTGAGAGGATTACACTCGACAGGTTAATGTTTGAAATTAGACCCCAACTTGCCCCTAACCTGAATGGTTCCCTTACTGGAAGACGCATTTAAACTTGCTTTGCTGAATATTTTGTTACAGGGACCATGCTCATAGGTGGCATTTATTGACCTCAAAACTGCTTTCGATACAGCAAAAAAGGGTAAATAAATCTTAGAACGCTTAGCCTCTTTGGGGTTAATGGAAGACTTGATATAGCTCAAGGGGTACCCGAGTATCAGAACCGCCTCAGTTATTTCAATGGGGTCAAAAGTAAACATTCTGCACCCTTTGATTTGGGTACACCGCAGAGTTGTGCGCTTTGCCCAACAGTGTTCAATGTCCTAATGCACGAAAACTGTTAGTTCCACACTAGCTGATGAAGCTATCATCTTATGTCGACGACATTTGTTTGGTTCAAATATCCAAACGAGACTGCAATCTACTTTATTAACTCTGCTAAAAGCATTGAATTCGGTCTTTAACTTAATCCATCACTGTCTCTCCCCAAAAACAGCCAGTGCGCCTCTAGCTTTCAAAGTTAACAACCAAACAATAAAAACATGTGGGCAGCACAAATACCTTGGAGTAGGTGACATTGTAAACGACCTACATCGTTAGTTAAAAGCCAAATCACTGAAAATACTAGTAAGAATATTGGTATAAATGTTAAATATGCTAGACTAACATGTTTGTTAGATCCCTAGTTAATTTATCATGTCTTGCACTTGGGTTCCCCGCCTCTGTTTTGTACAAAGTAGAAGTAATACAGGATGAGGCCACGAAGGTAATTCTTGGTGCCCAAGATGCACAAGAATCATCAAAATGAGGAATGAACTGAAGCTTCTAACCATACTAAAAAAAATCGTTCAAGTCAACACGACCTTTTTCCTTCAGATCATGAAACACCATCTTAATTATTATTATGTTATTATGAGAAAAATTATGTGCCGTTAACACACTAAGTGGTGTAACATACCAAATTACTCCTTGTGTGATAAATGGCCGAGTAAAAATGCATACAATCTCACGAAACTCTACATTAAATGCAATATTCCTGTCACTGATATCCCTCTTCATCTGTATACCACAATTCAGGTACTATATACACCCGCCACTAGGTTGTTTAGAATCCTGCTCTTTCCAAAGCCGTCACACTTTAAATAATTGCCTCATCAAAATTTTGAAGATCCCACGAGAACTGTTCACATCGATATCACAGTTCAGTCATCTACAGGAAGGACTGCAGTAGCATGCAGGTCCTACAGGAACAATACTTGCACACAGGCCAGTGTCAGGTTAAACAACTGGCTGACCTCTACACAAACAACTAGCTGCACTACAACTAGCTACCAGTACATATAACGTCACAGGACGAGGAATAATTTTGTGCTTCAAAGTCTACTCTTGAAAAAGTTTCATGCACGACCAACATTAAGAGCTTTATAATTGGACTTAAATAACCTGGTCACTGCACAGTATAAAGGGATTGAAATTTCTTGTATGGATACCGTATCACAAATATAACTCACCATAATGACAAACATTGGAGCCAAATTTACGTGTAAAAACGATGAAGGCGAGTTAAACTTAGGTTCTTCCCCCCCCCCCACATCTCTAGTTAAAACTATTGTTCCTAACACTCACGTCTAATAGAGAAATAACAGACTCACAACGGCCTGAAAGCACCGGTATAAAAACCTGTGATTTGTTTAGATCCGAAACCTTTATTTATGGGCAGCACAAAACGCCTACCAGACTGACACCTTGGAAAATGAATCACGTCCAACTGACCTGCACAAGACCATCTTAACATACTGAGAAGCTGCCCATTATCTACACAATATATCAAGGCAATATTTGTCAGTAGACTCTGTAAAATCAATCGACACACTGGCTTGACTAAAAGAAAATACAAATTGTGAATGACCTTCCACTTCCGACAAAATATTTCTTTGACAACCACAAAATGAGAGTAAGATTCCTCCAACACCACACTGACTACTTGGACCGTAATGCTGGAGTGCCACAAGGCTATACTCACGCCAACATTACACCACACACTACAGAGGGAAGGAAGGGGAGGAGTGGCGGCCTGCTGATAAAGGTCTGGAGTTTCCAGGATATGGATACTCCGGGCTGCGAGAAGTTCAGATACTACATAACAGGCACCATGACGATGGGAGGACTAAAGATAGTAGCTGCGGCTTATAACTTTTTTTTTTAAATGGCAAAGACCCAGGCAAGACCTACTCTATTTGTCAAACACCTACTATAACTGAAAGGGCAGACTCTGTCGCCTATTAGAAATCGATCCCAACTTCAATCATGGAGACTTCAACCATGGATAGATGCAAGAACCGTATTGTGGTGTAACGTGAGCTAAACTATTGGACATGGTAACAAGAAACCTTTTAAGCCAACATGTCAGGGGACCCACAAGACTAGAGGTAATGATGAACCTGCTTGACTTTACCTCGAATTTACTAAACGATTCACATATATGGGAAATTAAGTCCGAAGCCCCATGGGAATGAGTGATCACTATATTTACATTTGAATATATAGTGGGAGTAGGGATAACTTATGGAAGGGACCAGAAAGCCAAAGCCTGGCATACCGAAAGGTAAACTACAAGGAAACAATTGTTAATATAAATACCATAGGTAGTAAATATCAAGGATAAAGGCTTCACAGACATGAACGACTATGTTACGAATCTTGCTAGATTCTCTCATTACTCTTGATTCTTGTATTACTGTATTATCTTATTCTCTAATTAATATAGCATCCAGTTGTATGATATGAGATTTTGTATGTTATATGATATATATTATAGCATGTTATAGTGTGCCTGAGTTGCATTATATTTGTATGAGGCTTTCGTGTTACAATTCTCGTGTGTTTTTCTGTGTGGGGTTGACTAGGTTGGGAATGTGACTAGCGTGGGAAAGTGTTGTCAAGCAAGTGTTTATGATTTAACCTTGATTTAATACTCCTATTTATTTGTCAGAAAATGCTATTGTATAAATTAATGTCATTGCATACTCTTAAGATTAATAATGTCTTGATATTTAGTACTACAATTTATTATTAGAAATTCCACAATGTTATGTGGATAGTTAGTTGATATTATGATGGACGCCGTCCAGGCAAAGCCAGCATTCCGCAGTAGCGTGGCAGCTGGGGTCGAGAGGAGACATGTATTAAGTCATTGATTTGTTAATTTAGCCCATTCAAAGTTTTGATTTCCTGGTTAGATGATTTTGTATTCTCTCAATTAAGTTTTTAAGTGCTGGTGATATTGCTCATTGCTCGATAAGGATTTTATTTTAATATTGCATGCTGATAAATATTTCTGGCTTTATTACGTACCATTTAATTGTTATGTTTGTCCCCCTTAGCATAAATATATTGCTCCCCATTTTATGCAGCGAGTTATCTTTACCTCTAGACTTCTATTGGCAAGGCCGTTTTAAATATTTTATGTACACTGCTGGAAGAAGAACCTTATTTAGTCTCAAGGGTGGTAACAAATGGGGGCCTGTCCGGGATCTTATACAATTAATTCCCTGTGATGTTTGTACAATTAACAGTGCTAATTATTAATAGCAATTGCCTTCCTAGGTACTCTGTGATTATCTAGTGACACCTAATCAAGCCTGTGAAATTATCTGTTCAATCTGAGCTGCTGTGAAAACTTTTCAACGCTTCACGATTTGAGGTAAGTGTTCAGCTTGTGCCAGGGGCCAAGCATAATTTTCAGTGTTGTTTCAAGTGTAAGTTGTGATTATTGAGCCAACCATGGAGGATCAGGTTGTTGCGCTGGTAGATCAGCCAAATTTTGGTAAAATTAAAGACTTAACCCTTAAACTGCGCATGCCCTGAGTAACATGTCCGACGGTGCGCATGCCGTATATATACGCCATTGGGTGCCATTCCCGATTCAAATGGCCCGCGGCTACACGGGGTTCACAGTAGCTTCCTCAGGGCTCTTGTAAACAGACGCCATTTAAAAAAAAAAAATCGTGGGCAATAATCTCAGGTGTGAGAGGCACAGTACTGTTGGAGCAACCAAGGCTGGCGCACGCAGCATGAGCGATCAGCATTGCTGTTCAGCTTGTGACCACAGCATCACCGAAAAATGTCAAAATAAATATATAACTGTTATTATTTAGTGATGACAATATTACAGACGACCCGTGACTGTGATATAAATAACCAGGGTGGTGATAATAGCAGGATTGTTGTAATAATTAGCGCTGTGGGAGGAGTGATGCTGAGAGACAGGGAGACAGCATCGTTTACTGACTGTGTGGCCACCTGTTATTGTTTACATTCACCATACCAGCTCAGTGGTTCTCTATGGTGAACACAAATGTAGATACTTATATATAATGTGTGTATTAGTGTAATAACAGCAAAAGGATTATGCTGGGAGCAGCCATTTGGGAGACGGAGGTGACGTCGTCTGCACGATTTGTCAAGCTGTTTAGAGGGTGGCCACTATGCTCTTTGGGCGCACTACAAGCTTAGGTGTACAGTTACAGTGCATAAAACATGTAGATATTTATATATAATATGTGTATATAGGGTAATAACACTGAAAACAGTATTGTTGGGGGAGAAAGTTTAGTGCGTGTGACCTTGAATGAGTGAGGGAGCCGCCAGCCGCCAGCTGTGTATACCGACGACTCTTAGTCCCTGAACTAACTATATCAGCTTAGCTGTACAGTTGTGGTGAACAAAATATATACATACTTATATATAACGTCTGTATATAGTGTAATAACACCACAAATGGTATTGTTGGGGGAGAAAGTTTAGTGCGTGTGTTGAGGGAGTGGCAGCGAGTGACTGGCTGGTGTGTGGCGGTCACTCCTCGTTGCTTTTCGACTCTCAATACCAACTTAGTGGTTCGTTATGGTAACCAAAATATGCAGATACTTATATATAACCTGTGTATAGAGTGTAATAGCAGCAAAACTATTTGTTTATTGTTTTATGAACATAATAATTGAATTACTAATATGCACACCATACGTTTGAGTATAGCGATTATTCACCACTTTTATTATATAAATATATTACAATACACACTATTGAATAATATTACTGCAAAAAAACTAAGAAAAAATCAATCGGAGACATTGAAACAATTAGGTAATAATATCTTTGTGGCAACTCCCATCTGTCAGCACGGGTGACGCTGACAGGCCCTGGCGACCGCTCTGTCAACGCCCACTTTTTGCCAGACTTCCTCTGTCAATTGCGCCCAAAATATGTGACCTACGATTTTTTTGCTATTTTTCCCGTGCTCAGGGGACACAAATTAACATGTTTAGAAGACGAAAAAATTTTTTGGAATTTTTTTTTTTCTTGCGCACAGGGGTGTAAATGTCCCCAGGACCCCTGAGCAGTGTATGGGCTAGAGAACCATTCGAGGGAGCTTATAGACGAATATTGACGAATTGTCGACATTGTGTCTCGTTGTTGCCAGAGAAAATGAGCAAATGTTTCCCATTATTTTGTTTTTTGGCTCCAGTCTTTTCCCTAATTGCAAGGTGCTAGTTCTCGTTTCTGGTGCAATCGCGATCTTGTGCTCATCTTACTGAGATATGCTTATTCTAGAGGAAATCGAGCCGAAAAATTTACCTTTCTCCAGAAATCGGATGTGGTACATTACACTTTTTCGTTGCGTGTAATGACATAACCTTAACGTATTCGATGCTTCGTTACCGAACCAGTATTTACCCAAGTCTTTTCTAAATCTAATCTTATCCAATTTATATGCGTTGTTTCGTGTTCTGTCTTGTGTGATACTTTTAATACCCTATTAATATCCCCCTTTGTTATATCCATTCATCCGCTTGTAAAATTCTATCATGTCACCCCTAACTCTTCGCTTTTCCAGTGAATGCATTTTAAGCTTTATTAATCTTTTTTCATATGAATGATTTCTAATTTGGGGAATTAACTTTGGCATCCTACCTTGGACACGTTTAAGTGAATTTATATCCATTCTATAGTATGGCGACCAAAACTGAAATGCATAATCTAAATGGGGCCTAACCAGAGCAAGATATCGCTGAAGAACCACACCAGGTGTCTTGTTACTAACGCTTCGATAAATAAATCCCAGTGTCCTATTTGCCTTATTACGAACATTCATGCATTGATCCTTTTGTTTTAAATTCTTACTAATCATAACTCCCAGACCCCTTTCGCAATCCGACTTCGTAATCTCAACACCATCTAGTTCGTATCTTGTAACTCTAGCATCATTACCTAGCCTCAAAACTTTACATTTATTAGCATTAAACTGCATCTGCCAGTCTTTTGACCATTTTAAAACCCTATTTAGATCAACTTGAAGTGATAGCGAGTCTTCTTTCGTGTTAATTTCCCTACCGATTTTTGTATCATCTGAAAATTTGCAAATGTTGCTACTCAAACCAGAATCTAAATCATTTATATATATTATAAACAACAGAGGTCCCAGGACAGAGCCTTGAGGCACTCCACTAATAACATTATTCCACTCTGACTTAACCCCATTTATACTAACTCTCTCTTTCCTTCGGAATAGCCATGCCCTAATCCAACTTAATATAGTACCCCCAATACCATGAGCCTCTATTTTTTTAATTAGTCTTTCATGTTTCACTGAATCAAAAGCTTTGTTAAAGTCAAGGTACACAACATCACAATCCTTACCACTGTCAACTGCTGGGTAAATAATGGTTCGGTAACAAGGTTGTTGATTTGTGGAACCAATTACCGCGTAACGTGGTGGAGGTGGGATCCCTCGATTGTTTCAAGCGCGGGTTGGACAAGTATATGAGTGGGATTGGGTGGTTATAGATAGGAGTTGCCTCGTATGGGTCAATAGGCCTTCTTCAGTTACCTTTGTTCTTATCCAACTTAATATAGCACCCCGAATACCATGAACCTCTATATACGAACTAAGACTAGGGAAAGGATAGGTCCATTAAAAACTGATACAGGTCAAATAACGGATAATGACAAGGAGATGAGTAGTATTTTTAACAAATATTTTATATCTGTATTTACTAAAGGATAACTTAACAATATGCCTTCAGCAGAACAAGTCTATATGGGTGGGGATGAGATCAGGTTGACTAGTTTAGCAGTTACCAGGGAGGAAGTAATTAAACAATTAGTAAAACTAAAATCCGACATCTTATTCAGTGCGTTTGATAGGGGTGGTGAAGTAGTGCAACACCCTGTGAATAATGTTTCCCATTTCTCAGTTTTTTTGCTTCAGTCTCATTGCATTGCATTCTGCTATTTCTCGGCTTGTGTGAGGTACAAAAAATATTCCCCAGACGTTTACTTGAGAAAATGAAGAACCAGCATTTTCTGCGACTGCATTACCAGATAGTGTTATTTGGTAATCTCATACCTGAAAGGTTTTAGGAGACAGGTTGGTATTCTGGACGTATTCAAGAAAAAAAAATTCTCCAGAAATCGGATGTGGTACATCAGACTTTTTCGTTATATAGTCAGAGCAAGGCGCTTAATGGGCGACAATTTGAAACTCATTTGAACGATGTAACGACATGACCTTAACGTATTCGATATATATAAGGTAGACTCAGTGTTGTTGGCACATTCCTCACGGGTAATCTGCTGTCCTTGAGAACCATGCGAGGGAGCCTGCAGACAAGTATTGACGAATTGTCGACATAGTATCTCGTGGCTACCAGCGAAAAGGAGCAAATGTTTCCCATTATTATGTTTTTTTCGGCCCCAGTCTTTTCCCTAATTGCAAGGTGCTAGTTCTTGGTTCCGGTGAATTCGCGATTTTTATTGCAGACGTTTATCGGAGTAAATGAAGAACCAGCATTTTCTGCGACTGCGTTATTTGGTTTTTTAAGACCTGAAAGGTTTTAGGAGACGGTTTGGGATTCTGGGCTTATTCGAGTCGAAAAATGTATTTTTCTCCAGACATCGGATGTGGTGCATCTGTATTTTTCGTTATATGTTCAGAGCAGGGGGTTTCTTGGGCGACCATTTGAAACTCATTTGAACGATGTATCGACATCACCTTAACGTACTCGATATATATAGGGTAGACTCGGTGTTGGTGTCATTTTCCGCACGGGTAACCACCTGTCTGAGAGAATTTTGCGAAGGAGCCTTCTGACGGATACCGGCCTATTTTCAACATTGTGTCTCGTTGTGGGAATGAATTTAGTGGGAATCTCAATTCAAGCCTAAACAATATTATACACTATGTCTGCATCCCATCCTCAAAATATAGAACTTAGAAGTTCAATATAGAAATATAAATGTTCTTAACACAATTCTCAATGGAATATGCTTAGACTGAGTAAAAAAACTTCTCTATTCCAATGTTCAGTGGAGTAAAATTTGTTGAATCATTAATGCCTCATTAAATCATTAAAAGACTTCAAATACAAAGTTCAAAATACACTGAATACATCACCATGAAAAGTGGAAGAATTGCAATCGGTGACGTATGTACATGTAAGCTGCAAAGCTGAAGTACCGTATTTTATTAACGTATTTTATTTTTGGAGGGATATTCCGGCGCGGGCCCTAAGCCTCTGGCTGGCCTACTAAGTGTTGCTTGTTTCTGTTTTACTTGAGCGGAGTATTAGTATTTATGACTCGTATGGTCGATTCAGTAAGATGTTTCCAAGTGTGTTTAACAACTTCTTTGCTCTGTTGAATCCAAGTTGAAATCTTAATGGGTTTGTAATTGTGCACTGTATTAGATAATGATCCCCTTGTCTTTCGGGAATTTCTCCACAGTGCTAAACGTAGCTAATGTTAAAGAAGAATGCAAATTACATTAGTCATTCATATCTAAT
>WNGS01163432.1:46541-58860 GCA_020271785.1 Procambarus virginalis | reverse complement strand
TGTTGCCGTCCTTTTTGACCTGGAAAAGGCTTACGACACCACTTGGCGATATCATATTCTATCACAGCTTCATTCTTTTGGCCTTCGTGGTCGTCTCCCTCTCTTTCTCCGCAGCTTCTTCTCTCGTCGTTCCTTTCGGGTGTGCCTTGGTACCGCTCTCTCTGCCTCTTTTCAGCAATACGAAGGTGTGCCCCAGGGTAGTGTTCTGAGCACTACTCTCTTTCTGGTTGCCCTCAATGGTCTTCTTTCCTCTCTTCCTTCTGGTGTCTTCTCCGCTCCTTATGTCGATGATCTTGCCCTTTGTTGTCAGGGTGATGACTCACCTCTCCTTCAGCGCCTGCATTAACTTGCGATTGATGCCGTGTCGTCCTGGGCCACCGATTATGGCTTCAAGTTCTCTACTTCTAAGACTTGTGCCATGTCTTTTACTCGGAAACGGGTCGTTCTTCGTCCCTCTTTGTCACTTTATGGTCATCCCCTTGAGTACAAAGATTCCACAAAGCTTTTGGGGTTATTCTTTGACACTCGTTTGTCTTGGTCTCCCCATATCTCTTATCTCTGTGTTGAGTGCTCTGAGGCCCTTACCCTCCTTCGAGTATTGTCCCATACTTCTTGGGGAGCGGATAGGCGCACTCTTCTTGCTTTACATTCCACTCTAGTCCTGTGTAAGCTCGATTATGGTTGCCCTGCTTACTCATCTGCTTCTCCTTCTGCTCTCGCCGTCTTGATGCTTTGCACCATACTGGGTTCCACCTCGGTTCTGGTGCCTTTAGTTCGACTCCCGTCCTTAGCTTTTATGTTGACACTGGCTTCCTGTCTCTCCAGGACCGCCGTGATCGCTGCTCTCTTCGCTATCTTGCACGGTCCTTACAACATCCTTCCTCTCGCCTCTGTCGTGCTTTAACTTTTACCCCTCCTGCAGTTCCTGTTCTTCTTCCCCTCCTTCCTCTTTCTGTCCGGTTATCTCGCTTACAGGATTCTCTTTCTGTTCGTGTTTCTAATGTTTCTCCTCGTGTTGTTCCTTCTTTGCCCCCGTGGAGAGTCCCCCTTCCGCAGTTTTGTACTTCCTTGACCCGCATCACTAAAGCTTTTACCCCTCTTTCGGTTCTAAAACGCCATTTTCTTGAGCACTTTTCTTCACTCCCGCTCAGTTTGTCTTTACCGATGGGTCTAAGTCTGCGGACGGTATTGGCTACTCTGTTGTTTTTCCTGATCGCACTTATATGTGTCGTTTACATCTGAAGACTAGCATCTTTACAGCGGAGCTTTATGGTGTTCTTTATGCTCTTCGTCTCCTGCTTTCTCGTTTTCAGTCTTCCTTTGTGGTTGTTGTTGACTCTCGTAGTGCCCTCATTTCTCTCGGGTGCTTTAATCCAGTTCATCCAGTAGTTGTCGAGATCCAGCATTGGCTGTTTCTTGTTCACATTAAGTTAAAGTCGGTTGAGTTTTGTTGGGTTCCCAGCAATATTGATGTGTCTTTAATGAGCGTGCGGATGCTGCTCCCAAGGAAGCTGTCCGCTCTTGTCCCATCTCTCGTAAAGGTATTCCATATTCCGACTTTTACCCGGTTATCCATTCCTCCATCCTTACCCGTTGGCAAGCTTCTTGGTCGTCTGTTACTGGTAACAAACTCCGTACTCTTAAATGTTGTGTTTCCTCGTGGCCGTCCTCCTATCACTGTAACCGGCGATGGGAAACTGCTCTGGCGAGGTTGCTTTTGGCCATACTTGCTTAACCCATGGTCACTTGATGGAGTGCCGCCCTGCTCCTTATTGTCCTAATCGCATTTTCCCTCTTACGGTCGTGCATGTCCTTCTTGAATGTCCTGACTTCCGGGAGGAGTGTGTGTCTTGTTTTCCGACTGTCTCCCGCGGTCGTTTGTCCGTCGATAGAATTTTTGGCGACGCTGATACTTTTGATATCGTTCGCCTTAGGCGTTTTTGTTCTCGTATTGGCATTCTTGGTGATATTTAGCGCCCTCTGATTATCCTGCACATTTGATGGTACTACATAGCCTTCCCTGTTTGGTGCCTTCTATTGATAATTACTTACTTAAGAACTGTCAGTCCGTCGAGATTGGGTTCAGTGACGAAAGGAGGATTGACAATAAAACGGTCCCCTCACTTGAGATGTTGGGTACTATAGTTCTATGCGTGCAAGAGTATGCCTCTTCAAACACCCGGGCATCAAAACAAAAGAAGGCCAAAAGAATTATCAAAACAGGCTTCGGGAAATGAAAATTAGAAAGGAGAAAAGGGAGGGAGGGAGAAAAACGAAATAAAAGGAAAAGGAAAAGTCTTCCAGCAGAATTCGTGAGGACAAAAGCAGGAGCATAAGGCCACAAAAGGACAGAAGACTGCCCAATGGAGCATCACACTCCGTTAGCCGCCAACCAAGCCTCATCTCGGCAGGAACGGGCCGGACAGGGAGGGGTGGGTAGTTAAAAATAGGAGCTGATTCGTAATGTCCAATAGGCCCTCTGCAGTTACCTTTATTCATATGTTCTTTTAACATTAACAATTGTGTAACTAGCTTCAAATGATTGTCACTTGCTTAGCTAAACTATGGCGTTCAGTTCCTGGACCGATTATGTGCTTCTGAAACCCTTTCCACCATTGCCTATGGGATGGTTATGGGGTGCATAATAAAGAATTGATTTGTAGCAACTAGAACGACGCCGCGGACCCTCCAACTGATGCAGACCAAGACTTACAATAGTCAAGAGAAATGATGCTCAGTCACGGGGAGGCCGGCTCCTGCACTGTGGTCAAAACCAAGTCAACAAATATAACATTAAACTGAACGAATTATAAACCTGTGAAAGACTTTACGAGTTGGGTAAAAAAAAAAACTAAAGTGAACCATCCAGTAGCACAAGTTAGAATGACCAAGACCAAGACTTACAATAGTCAAGAGAAATGATGCTCAGTCACGGGGAGGCCGGCTCCTGCACTGTGGTCAAAACCAAGTCAACAAATATAACATTAAACTGAACGAATTATAAACCTGTGAAAGACTTTACGAGTTGGGTAAAAAAAAAAACTAAAGTGAACCATCCAGTAGCACAAGTTAGAATGTTGGACTGATAGGAACCTTTCACAATGTCATGCTAATTGTAGTTACGAAAACATTTAGGATTTAGTACCTAAGCACATTAACTACCCCAGTCACAGCTGGGAAACTTTCAGAAGAACTTTCTAAGGTTTACCCAATTTATGCAACCTGTAGCAATTGTAACTGCCAATACAAATATACTGCTATGTGAACAGATACATCAGGTGAAAAACTGCCAATTTGGTTTCTGTTTCTGCAGTTAATCAAACCCGAGCCCTCAGTATTACGATCCATGAGCATTGTCTACTCGGCCACAAGGCCCTGACTTTTTTTTATTATGGTACTAGCAGTACCCGGCCATGCATTGATGTGGTTCAGCAACGCATGTGCATTGCTGAGCCACAGCAACCTTTCCTGTACCCCAGTCCTCCCCACCTTGCTTGACCATCAAGCAGGTCAAGCAAGCATCAAGCAGGTACCATTCCCCACTCCACCATCCCATCTACCATCCCATCTTCCTTCCCACCATGCTCCACTCTCCTGTTCCTTTGTCCTCCCCACCATTCTCCATTCCCCCATCCCCTCATCCCCACCATCCCAAACTCCCCCGTCCCCTCGTCCTTCCCTACCATTACCCCCTCCCTTGTCCCCTCGTCCTCGCCACCATCTCTCACTCCCTTGTCCCCTCGTCATCCCCACCATTCCCCACTCCCTCGTCCGATGCCTTCCCAAATGGTCTGATGTTCCCATCAGAAAATTGGGAACTTCAAGTGATCTGATAAAATATAAGAAAAATATACCGAATATACATGCAGGCGAAGAGTCACAATAACGTGGCTGAAGTATGTTGACCAGACCAACCACTAGAAGTTGAAGGGACGACGACGTTTCGGTCCGTCCTGGACCGAACAAGCGACTTGAGAATGGTCCAGGACGGACCGAAACGTCGTCGTCCCTTCAACTTCTAGTGTGTGGTCTGGTCAACATACCGAATATACATCACTGAAATCGAAGAAAAACGGTTAAAAAATGAAATGAAAATATGAAAAAATATAAAAATATGCTATACTCACCAAATGAAAGGTATGATAAACAACACAGCTCAATTCCAACACAATTCACACAAAATAATTAAATGAAATGAAACTAAATCAAAATCTATGAAAATTCACCCCCCTCCCTGCTCGGCTCGTTGATGCCGTGAGGGGGGGGGGGGGCTTAGTGGGTGGCTGCCGGAGTGTGATGCTCCTTGGGACAGTCCTCTGTCCTTTTGTAGCCTTGTGCTTCTGCTGCTGTCCTCTCCAATTGTGCTGAGCAACTTTTCCTTTTCCTTCTGTTTCGTTTTTCTCCCCCTCTTCTCCTATCTGCTTGCCGTTTCCTGCCAATCTTTTGCTTGTTTTGGTAATTCCTTTAGACTACTTCTATTTTGACGCCCGGGTGCTTGAGGAGGCATACTCTTGCACCCGTAGAACTGTAGTACCCAACGTTGAGAGCGAGGGGAACCTTTTATTGTCAATCCCCCTTTCGTCACTGAACCCGATCTCGATGGACTGTTGGTTATTAAGGTGGCTGTTGTGGGGCGTATACTCACGACGCACCCCTAGGGGGCCCCAGCATGGTCGGTGATAGTCTTGTTGGGTGTTCTGCCTCTAATTGTGGCACGACCGACCTTGCTCCTCCTTTGGCCTCTCTAACTCCTCCCCTCGGCTCCCCTCCCTCCTCTGTGGTTGGGTCGAGCCCCAGGCCCCCAGTGGTGACTACCTCGTCCCCTGGCGCAGCTTCGTCTCTAATTGTGACTACTGCGCCTTTTACCCCCGTGACCTCCGGGGGTTCTCAACGCCGTTCCCGCCACGGCCGCACTCGCCCGCTCCCTTCCCGTAATAGTACTTGCAACCCCTTGTTTGGTCCCGCTATGTGGGCTAAATACTTTGATCTCCACCATCTGGATTCTACTCCTGACGATTTCTCCCTCCATAAACACCTTGTTGATTCAGTAGATGCCTCTGTTACTCTTAAATCCACAAGTTACGGTACGAGTGTCGTCGCTGCTCCTTCTCAGGATGCAGCTACTCGCTTAGCCGCTTTGTCTTGCATTGGCGAGACCCCTGTCCGGGTCTCCAAGAACGTTCGGTTAAATGTTAGTGTTGGCACTGTTCTCCTCCCACACCATGTTGCAACTCGTGTTCGGGACCTCAAAGATTGCCAGGAGGATATTAAACATATCCTCGAAGCCCAAGGCCCTTCTGTCCTCCAGGTGGACACGTTTACTCGACCCCCTCGTGGTCATCGCCGTCAGCCCCTTCGAGTTGTAAAAACCACCTTTGATAGTAGGGCCCTTCTTGCTGGTGCCAAATGCTCCGTTCAGGAGTACATTCCCTCTCCTAGACTAGGCAGTAAGTGTTGGAAGTTTGGGAACAGTGTCCTCAAATGCACCAGTACTGTGTATCTGTGCCCCTTGTGTGGGGACGATAGTCATTCTAAGTGGGGTCCCTCGATTGTTTCAAGCATGGGTTGGACATGTATATGAGTGGGATTGGGTGGTTATAAATAGGAGCTGCCTCGTGTGGGCCAATAGGCCTTCTGCAGTTGCCCTTGTTCTTATGTTCTTAAGTCCGAGTGCACTTCTCCCCAGGCTCGCTGCCTCAATTGCGGTGAGGTCCACCCTACCTTCTCACGCTTGTGTATGCACTACAAACTCGAGGAAGCCGTCCTCAACTTGAAGCACCGTGATCGTCTGTCTTTTCCTGAAGCGAGTCGCCAAGTTCGTCGTCTGGCCCCTTTCGTGGGCGTCTCCTACGCTCGCGTGTTGCGTTCTACCTCTCCTCGTCTTTCCCGTCTTACTCAGTCTCTCAACCGTTTCCAGGCCTTAAACTCGACCACACCCACCACCACCTCCCCTATTTCTTTGCCTCCTGTCCCAGATGGTCTCTCTCCCAGTTCTCCATCTGGGATTTCCTCCCTTTCTACCCAGTCGGCCATATCTCCTTTGTCTTCTTCCCCATCTCTGCCCACTCTTTCTTCCCGACCCTCCCCCCAGTCTCTTTACCCGCCACGCCACCTGTCTGTCCAGGCTGATATCCATCATCCTCCCAGCAGTCTTCGTGTTCGCTCTCGTTCCTCTTCTCCTGCTGAGACCATTGAGTCTGTCGCCCAGTACGTTGTAACTGGGACGCCTGTCTCTTTGAGTCAGAAACGTAAGCCTGGCTCCTCTCCTTCTTCCTCTCCGGCGGGTAAGGAGGTTTCGCTTTCTTCCTCATCCCCTCCCTCTAACTCTGTCACTACATCCCTTCCCATTTCAGTGGTCGAACCCCCTGTCTCTGATATGGAGGTTTCTTCCGCCCCCGATTCCCTCTCTGTTGCTGCCCTTCCTGAGGTGCACTCCCTGCTTTCTGCCCCCCCTCCTCCAACTGTTCTTGCCTGCCCCTCTCAGTTGTCTCCTCCTCCTCTGGACCCCGTCAGTCCGCCTCTAGTCTGTTCTCTCGCTCCCTTCCCTCTCTCCTTACTAAGTTTACCCATCCCCCTAACCCTGATTTTGCCGACCCTGATCCAGACCCTGCTCCTGACCCTGATCCTGAGATTCTTTAATAAACTGTGTTCCTCTTTACCTTTCTTTCTTACTTGTTCTATGTTACTGTCCCTTCTCTTTGATAATGTCGGCATAAGGCATAAGGCATACAAGATAAAGGAGTCGCAAGCCAGCAGCCACCGAGAGCAGACGTGCTCCCAGGAGCTCCCGCCACCTACAGGACCATCCGAGCGTTGGCTCCGCCCACCTCACCCAGGATTGGTGCGCCAGCCAGCCAATCACAGCCGGCCGGCCGCTCAGCAGCCAGGCTCACACCCAGACAGTGCGCCACAAGCTCTCGCAGCGTCAAGACACGCCGTGGCATCTGTACAGTGAATCAACTCAGCTTTATAGACGCTTACAGCAGTACGATGTTCTAATAAAATAACTCCACTCATCCTCATCCTTCCCCCCACCCCCTTCCCCCCATTCCCCACCCCTCCTCCCCATTCTCTCCCTGCCTGTACCACAACACACCACACACACACTCACACAATACACAATGCATAACCTACTAATCATAGTATTAAGATGTGAATAAGGCTGTCTTTCTAAACTGTTTCTACCTCTTGTATTTCGCCACTCCAAACGATCATTCCCGAGCGGTAGCCAAAACCGGGTTCATGAAATTCTCGCAGAGGTTTGATCGGGCATCTAACAGCCTTGCAGCAGGCTTAGGCTATCGATAGGTTCAATTACCACCTTGTCTAGTAGCTCTAGTTGCCTAACAACTAGAAGTTAGGGGCCTCGGCCTAACTAACTCCACCATCCACTTTGTCTACCTAGACACTCCACATCCACCCACATAGTATAGCTTAGACTAGGCTGCCTGGCCCCACAAAGCCATGGCGACCAAAGTCAGATTCACAGACGAATCTGGCCAGGCTCGTACTCCAGCCCAACTACTCGGTGATACATGGGGTTACCCAGATTTCTTACAAGAATGTGTACAAAATAACGAATGGAGCCATCTTGTTGGTACCCAATGCAGACCTTCCTGACCTCCTTTCGATCGACAACCTGAACAAACTAAAGGAGAAGAGGATCACTGTCCACCCCCCAGCCGAATTCCAAGCCACACGCACCATCTTTGTTCATAGGCTGCATGACATCATCATGGATCACTCACTGGAAGAAATAACTAATGAAATTGAAAGGAAAAACAGAGAGGTTAAAATACTCCATGCCCATTGATTCACAGTCCAGTCCAACAACAATCACGTACTGAAGCTTACTCTGGCTTCACCGGAGCAAGCAACACAAGCCTGCACCCAAGGCTTTTCTGCATTTTGCATCAAGGTTGAACCTGATAAAATCTACCCACAGAGGTTCTACAAGCTTAAGCAATGCTTCAAATGCTTTCAGTATGACCACTATTCCAATGCATGCAACAATGGAACCCCCAAGTGCAGCAGGTGCTCGGGGGAACACAACTACAGGGAATGCACAAGCCCAACACCCAAATGTGCTCTATGCGATGGTCCTCACATTGCAATCTCGCACCTATGCCCTCGTAGGCAGGATGCTATCAAGGAATTACAAGAAACGGCAGCAGCAGCCCGTCAACAAGCAGCTAATACCGTTCCTGCCCCTCCTCCACTAAGAAATCCCTGGGGTAACCCCCAACCAACAACAGGTCCAGTCGGTCGCCCAAGGGGGACACCAAAGCAACCAACAACCCCATAACCCCATGGTCATACCTGAACAAACTCAGAACCATACACAACAGGCTTCAACACCTAACTCTCTCGCACCAAACCCCGATCCTAAGTCCAGCCTAGGGGCTGAACTCCTAACATTTGCTCAAATCCAATTTCCAGACGACCCGGTGAAGCTCCTAGGTTTCTGGAACTCACTAAGGAAGGACAATGGCCTGCCCCCTGTCCACATGTCCAAGGACTCACTTGCATACTTGTCTCCTAACACCACAACAACAACTGCTGGTCTGGCCCAAGCACAACCCAGCAACCCCAACCCTAGTACTCCTTGCCCCCAGGGCTGTATCAACGCCCAGGAGACTCCAAACCCCCAGAACCTACCGGCCCCTCCACCTCTACAATCTGGCAAACAAACCAAGTCCTCCATTCCGCCAGTATTCTCAGAAGAGTTTATGCTCCAAGCCGTCACAAACTCCCTTGCCATAAGGAACCCTATACACTCTTGGTGCCTTGCACAACGCAGTTCCACACCCTACAGTTCCACAAACGCCCTTACAAGAGAGCCAGGCCCTACTCTCACAGCCAAAGCTCATCCCCTGAGGTCAGGGCAAAGGCAAGCAGCCCCCCCAATCCTCCTCCAACGAGCGACTCTAGCACCACCGACGTGGATATCATGAACAGCAGTGACTCCGAAGACCCCACAATAGCACAGCAACGTGTGGGAAACCCCAACCAATCCCCTGCAGGAACCGGGAACAAGATCCCTGGCTCAGAAAATTTACCCTCCACCTCAACAAATAGCAGTAACCAAATCGAACAGAATAACACTGGCGCTCGAGCCAAACAAACACATACGTCTCTTAACCAATAATGGGGATCACAATCCTTCAGGTGAACATCAAACATTACTTCAATAACAGATACCTCCTCACTCTGGAGGTAGCCAGACTTAACCCAGATGTTATCTTACTCAATGAAACTGCGGTTAGACAGGACCAGCACATCTCCATTTGGGGATATTCCACCAGGGAAGTCAACAGGGGGATGTACGGTGGGGTGGCAATACTAATAAGGAGAGGGCTCTTTTACCGCCCCATCCTCATAGAAGATGACCACTTTCTAGCAATAGAACTCACCACTTCACACGGCTCCCTCATAGTCTGCACCGCATATCTACCACCTAGACTGGCCTACCTCCCCTCCATCCCTCTGAACAAACTGCTCGATAGGAACCTCCCTACTATCATCGCAGGGGACCTGAACGCCCACCACCAGGCCTTATTCAACGCTCCTGCCAGGCCAGACCTCAAGGGCAGGCAGCTCTTCAATCTAATGCAAAACCGGGACCTCTCCTTCCAAGGCCCCCACTTTAAGACGTTCTTTAGGGGCAATGTGTGGGGCACCCCTGACATAGTGCTGACCAACAGAGATTGCGACCTGTTCCACTGCAGAGTAACCCCAGGCAAGAACGTGGGGTCGGACCACATCCCTGTGGTCACAACCCTCCAAGCATCCCCCTTCAGGTATGTGGCACCTCCCAGGCCTAGACTGGAAACCATACGGGCCAGGGACTACGATGCCTTCCTGGCTGACGACCCCATCATTGAGTTCGAAAACCTCCCAACCCAAACAATAGACCAAGCAGTAAACACCATCCACAACCGCATCCAACTCGCAACTGAGGCCACTTGCGAAATATCCACCACAAGGACCTACCACCAATATAAACCGACCCGAGAAATCAGAGCCAAAATGAATGAGTACCAGCGAGCCTGCCAAAGCCACTACCAAACTGGCCAGCCACCAGCATTAACCCTTCAAACACTCAGAAGGGAAGCCATAGACCTTACGCTGACTCACAAGAGCTACTTATGGGGAACCCTGGTGAGACAGGCCAACCAGTACAAAAGGGAGCCAGGAACATTCTGGCGCAAGATCAGACAGCTCTTGGGATCGGTTAACCCCAGCCTCACCCACCTCGTTCACACTTTCCTAGACGAAGATGACGAGGAGCAACAAGTAAAAATGGAAGACCCACAAGACCAAGCTGACCTCATGGGCGCAGTATGGAAGAAGACACTCACGGCTTCTAACAGCAGAGCCTTCAACAACACCCACTTTGAACGTGTCAACCAATGGACAACAGAAAACGCCGCCTTCCTTCTCAGCACCCCTCTGATAGACCTGACAACCCTGGAAGACGACCACCCTCTAACAAGGCCCATAACTATGCTAGAGATGAGAGGAGTCATCAAAAGCACCCGAGATAAGGCCCCAGGACCATCGGGGATCAAAACGTTGCAGATCAAACTTCTGCCAGGCAACCTTCTGCAATCTCTTCTCAACCTATTCAACGCTATGCTGGCGTCGGGTCACATTCCTGTTGCATTCAAGTCAGCCAAGATGATATTCATTCCTAAACCCAAGAAAGACCCCCACCAACCTGGCAACTACCGTCCAATCTCCCTCTTAGACACAATAGGCAAGTGCTTTGAAAAAATCGTGTCAAACCGTCTTAACTACTACATGGAGTACAACAACCTCTTCACTGAAAAACAGTTTGGCTTTCGTGCACATAGATCAACCCAACATGCAATAAACATCATCTACGATGCAGTAAGCTCAATTCGCAAGCAAAAACAGGTAGCTTTGATTGCGACGAGGGACGTACACAAGGCCTTCGACAGCCTTTGGCATGATGGTCTTGTGTACAAACTAGCAGACTTACCAGCGCAAAACTGGACCCTCCTCAGGCTGATCAGAAATTTTCTAAAGAATAGGCAAGTTACCCCCAACTTCAAGGCGAAAGAGGCCGCAGCCTTCACCCCAACAGCTGGAGTCCCTCAAGGGTCATGCTTGAGCCCTGTTCTCTTCAACATCTTTGTAAACGACCTGCCCCAGCCAGAGTATAGGGACACCATCATCGTGCAATTTGCGGACGACGTAACACATGTAATAACATCTAACCCAAGCAGCCAAACGACCAAGCATGCAACTGTAACCCGTAAGGCAAACGTAGAACTAGCCAGGACTGCTAACTGGGAAAGGAAATGGAGGATCACCACCAACCCTGAAAAGATCCAATTAAGCACTGTCGGATGTATGGCCTTCTCAATCGAAAATGAGGGTGGGATAAGAATCAGGGGCGAACCCATAGCCATCTCAAACTCCAACACAGTGCTCGGATACAACTTCAACAGGCTACTCAACTCCTCCCAGTTTGTATCCCAGAAGACAGCGACGGCCCGAGGTTCTCTGGCGAGGCTCTTCCGCTTCAAGCAAGCCCCATCCCACATCAAGCTCCACCTGTACAGAATGATTATAAGGCCTAGCCTGGAATACCCTTACGTCCCCCTGAACCTCACCAACAAATCCAACATGCTGAAGATCCAACGGGTACAAAACAAAGCACTTCGCTTTGCGGAGGGACTGACACTGATGGACAGGGTAAGAACTGACCAAATCCACGAGACGCTCAACATGAAGCCAATGAACATCAGGCTCAGCTACCTGGCCAGAAGACAGCTGTACCGCATGAAGAATATGTATATCCCAGACCCCGAAGATCCCTACGTAGCAGAAAATACCACCAGCGACTACGAGATCCGCGAACCACCACACAGAACCAGAAGAATCACTCTCCAACAAAAAGTGATCAGACACATCCACGATGAGGCCTTCCCAAGACCTCAAATACTAAGCGGCCTGCCAGACGACCCAGATGAGTGGCCCATCCCGGACCCGATCTACACCAAATGAAGAATAAAGGAAATAAATAAAAAAAAATAAAAAAAAATATATATAAACAAATAAAATACTACAAAAAAATAAAACCAAAAACCATTTGTCGTGATATCAGAAGTGTAACTACCCTGATGTTGTTAAGATTAACCTCCCTCAGCCAACTCCATCGGCTCTAGTGCTTTAACCACACCAACAAGGTCACAAACACTAGCCCCCCAGCCAATGTACTGACAACCCAACATAACACATACGCAAACAAACGACACATACACATAGTCAACCCATGGTGGACAGGCCA
>WNGS01163432.1:14196-32066 GCA_020271785.1 Procambarus virginalis | reverse complement strand
AATTTCGTTATATTAGCAAACTGTGCAATGTATCTACCTTCTCCTTCTGCAGCAGAAACTGCGTAAACGTTCGCCAAACAACCTCTGCCCAATCACAGCCTGCACGTGCAGCCCCCTCAGCCAACATCTCCCGCAACAGACGAATTTAAACTTTACAGAATATGAATATCCCCAAACCTATCAAACCCCCCGATTACCTAACCCATACAAACGAGTCAACCCTCTCCTGCAGAACATGCAATAACTGATAGTGTACAGCCACCTTCCTCTTCGCTAATGCAATGAACAATTATTACACTCGCCCTTACACCAGTCACCCTAGTCCAAAAGACAAGGATACCAACGTTTTCGGGCGACCAACACAGCCCACCGTTCCAGAAACCGAGCACGAACATAGAGAGACTATAGCAAAGTTCAGTTCAGTTTCCATCATATCCGTTCCACACGTACCTGGCTTAGAGCCCTAATCTTCACCAGCACCATACAATGGTCCGTGAAAGCAACTGGTACCGTCCAAAAGATACCACCGACCTTATATCATGTTTGTTTACCTATGAACGTAAATCAATTGAGGCGAGAACACTAACCATAAGACAAAATCGTAAATTCCAATGCACCCCCCCCCCCTGAATCACATCGCATCCCAAAAACCGAAACATTGAAGAGCCTCAATCACCGCAGTGGACACATTTGCAGACAAGAGATTGCTTCTGTCCCTTGCCGATATAACGGTTAAATTTCCCCATAAAACACCATGGCACGTGTATCATGTCTCAAAAAATTAAAACTTCATCTGCAAAAAAAAGCCTCATGTTCCTACTGCCTAGCCACCTGTGAGGGTGCATAAATGAATAATAAAGGAATCGCTACCATCATGAACGAGATTTTGACAACAAAATACTGTCATCTTAGGCCATTTCCGTGTGCCACACCGAAATAGGCGCCTGCTTGGAAAGGAGGATCATCGTATCCCCTTTCAACATTTGTACCGGATTTAACAAAACCGAATACTCCTCCTCCAACCAATGCAACAAAACCAAACACCGAACATTGTGTTTCTGAACAAAAGCCACATCAACCCCCTGCCTATGAAGCACAGAGATCAGTTACCATGGAACGCAGCCCGTTGTCATTAATAGAAGCACAAGGTAAGTGAGGAGTCATCTGAAATATATATTTACACACTACCTATCCGTCAGTGCCCGGCCGGTCAAGACGAGCTGAAACTCCACACAAAGAATCAACAGCAGTCTCTGAAAATCTTTCGAGCACCTTGGACAGAGGCACTCCTGGAGGCGGGGCTCCAGGCGTGAATCAGAAACCGAGCTTCAAAACTAAATACAAATCATGACCATCATGACTGCCAGCTACAGTCTCAGCACCTCCACTCCGGCCTACCCACAAGGGGATGCCCATACGTCTGCACCGAGGAGGGAACCTCATCACAACCACTGACTTAAAAGAAGCCACCTCAGACACTAGCACACCCTGCTCACTGTCCATGGGCTCCAACATTTTGAGAGAATCCTCACGTTCCAGTCAACAAACTCTTCCATTCCTCGTGCGACGTTCCTGCTTAGGAACGAGTCGCCGGAAGAGATGAGCCCTGGAGATGTTGAAGGGGGTGTGGGGAAATCTCCCAACAGGATTTTTTTTATTAGTTTTATTGGAATTTATCATTAATTCAAAGTGGACTGTATATTTAGAAATGATCCTGCTAGGAGTTTTCTTTTCACAAATTCGGGGGTTTAATACTCACAGCCTATCAATCAAAATTAATCAACTAATGGAAATTTGCTAAAATTGTTAGCCTACTAAATTTTACTAGATTAGTTGGAGAGAATATAGCTTAGCTGTAATGTAGAATATAGCCTGGTAATAAGCAAGAGACTCCGTCACGTGGGCTGAAACTTATGCCCAAGGCCTTACTGGCTACTGAGAATGCCTTGTGATTCCCTTAACTTCTCCTCGTCTCCCTCCTGCCGAATAATGACAAAGTAATAACCAGCAACAAATATATTAGACATAACAATAAAGAAGAATGTTTAGTTCACCAAACCACACACTAGAAGATGAATGGGCAACGACATTTCGGCCTGTTCTGGATCCATTATAAAGTCGATTGTGATGAGACGACGAATTGAAGAAGATTAAGCCTCTCAAGAGGTGGTACGAGCTGAATAGCCAGTAAGATGAGAGGGAGGTAGGCACAGGCATAAGTTTATGCCTGTGTTTACATGGGGTAATGTAATGAATAAGTTAACTTGAAATAATTGTTACCCGTTCTGGGTGAGTAGCCCTGCTCTATAACCAGTCAATTTATTCGTTTCAGTGATCACTATACTTACCTAACAAGCGGAAATAGCACTCTTCCTTTAATTAGGAAAGTTCATAGTCGATAACAGGAGTTGTTGGTGCTCGACCACACTATGATTTTGCAGGAAGATCAGATCGCTCACTCTAGCGTGTTTGTGCGCTAAGCTGGTCTCTCTCGATAGTCTCTTCCCTCCAGTACTCAGGACGCGTTCCCTAGCACAGTTTTAAATCCGTCATTACCGACTTAGGGAAGTAGGTATTGAATTCACTTGTAATTAAGTTATATCCAGTCTTGGAGAATACGTTTTTATCCTATTTGTTTCCAAGAATTGTGTTTTTGTTACGTGTTATGGATAAATATTCTTCAGGTGATGTGACAAATATCCCATTTTCTGAGAAGCCATGAAACCCATTTTCTACAATGTGTGTTAGTATTTAGTGTCGAAAATTCCAACATAATTCCATAGAGGAGGGGAGTAACACGGGCCGGAGTTCACTGTTTAGGAATGGAGAACCCTTCATTGCTCTCCTTCAGAATTATTGTATTGTTTAAGTATTAATTTGCACTGTGGTGCATTAGTCCTTTCAGGACAGCGGGGTGGGAAGCCTCTGGGTGACATCCTTTCCTGCTAGCTACGAGGGAATTAGTTTTTCTAAGGTTTTAAGACTAGTTGTACCTCTTCACTTCACTTTCACTATTCTCAAGATACCCTGGCTGTCTGAATACAGACAATACCGCCTAGAGGCCATTCTGAACGTGGACAGTCACTGTCAACCAGAATATGACCACCAGATTTGAAGTTTTTTTTTATTGTAGGGGTTGTTTACTGATACTCCCATAGTCATACTCCAATAGTTATTATTCTCCCGTAGTGGTCATTATTCTCCCGCAGTGCTCATTCTCCCGAAGAGCAGTTAGGTATTCTAGAGTCCAAACGTCATTTCACCGACTTATTACTCATGACAAATGTTTGAAGCTCTTAGCCAACTCACTGACATACAAAGGATCTTCTGGTCCCTTGTATGTGAGGGATGCTAGAGGTTTAAGAAATCTGTGAATACATCAGATTAGATAGACTTAATGGCTTACGTGCGAAAGATCGTCAGGGAGGTTGGTCAGTGGTTTGTTATTGACCCGAGATTCAATTTCGGTGATCGGTGTGAAACTCCTGTAGATCAATCTTTTGTGGTGGAGGGTTTTCCTTGGAGGTATTTGACTGTTCCCACCATCCGCTTGTAGAAACCATGCCATGGTCTTCTAGGGGATATGAACTTTTAGTGGCACTACTGTTGATTTAGGACAATGCATACAACTGGGTGATTCCAGACTTCCCTCAGACATGCTTCCCCTGCAACGAAGTTGGACTGAGATCACTAACTTGGGGCAGGATCGACGGGCAACAAACCTTCAGAAAGCATGTATGAATGCCTCGGCACATGTCTGGGGTACCTACAGAGTATTGAGAATGTAATTTTTCAGATAAATATAGCCTCTGCGATTAGATTACTGAGGCGGTGGAGCTAATGAATTAATGTATGTCATATGTAATGAACAATGTATGTTAAAGTATAATAAG
Organism: Procambarus virginalis; assembly: GCA_020271785.1. NCBI lineage: Eukaryota > Metazoa > Arthropoda > Malacostraca > Decapoda > Cambaridae > Procambarus > Procambarus virginalis. The sequence goes on along the minus strand of WNGS01163432.1, from coordinate 28,173 downwards.
AGCATATATGAGTATCTTACATTCTGATCATAGAGTATGCTATTCCCGAATTTATTGCTTTACCTAAGAGACAATTCACACCACCATGGTAGAATTGTAACGTAGATGTAGTGATTATTCACCTGCAAAAGAACAAAAAAGTATGAGATAGCAGAGCTGAGAGCAATATATAACTATAATTAGATAATTACCTACAGAAATCAAATGATGTGGTGGATCAGTAGCTAGGGATCACGAGCAAAAACTGCTGCTGCTCTACCTGTTGTAAAGGTTAAAATACCTCAGTTTTGTACAGGTTAAGGAGCAAATAAAAAACATGCTCCCATCACATGTCACCACAAACCCAAAGTAGCAGAAGGAACACTCACTGTAATGTAATACCAACAAGACACTGTGTTCCCCCTTCTTTCAAACCCGGCAAAAAGATATACAGAGACATTGCAGTAGCCATACACAGACCTCAGACTTGGTTACAAGTGCTGCTGAGAGGTAATAAATTTAAGTTAAAGCGTGTCATATCTGTAGAACAGATGCATGGGCACCACTATTGCATTACTTATTGAAATATGAAGCAACTGAAGCCCTGTGCACCAAACTCATCAGTAATCCAATGAGAGCAGCTGCATTAAATTAAAAAAAATCACAGCGACTACAATGCAGTTGAATAATGGGATACTAGTGAACAGTATATCTATATCCGCCGCCAAGGTAATGTTATCAAAACAAGACCAGTGCGCTAAAACATAAGCAGTAAAAAAATGAAGAGGAAACCACACCTCCACTCAAAACTTTCATGAATATCACAGTAACGTGGTTATTGTGAATAACTGATCTCAATTACGGGCTCACTATAGCCTGTGCTACATGGACATTTAGTCCTGAGTAGCTAAATCTAAAAACACGGCAACAGCAGCTAGGGATGTGGGAAGGCAGGATGCAGAGTCTTCATTAGGCAGTACACATCAGCACTGTATATACTGTTATTGGACACTGCTTAACTGACAGTCTCTTCAATGCAGGCTGAACTTAAGTGAATTAGCAGGATTACAGGAAGTTGAGCAGTATACCAGAATATTGTAATAGTGCATAGAGAACATAGTCTTTATAAAAAATTGTCTTTATAAAAAATAATTTAAGATTTATATGGCTCCCTTCACATATGGTAATATTGGTCAATGAGGCAGTTGATGTGATAGCGAAGAGAGCCTCAGAAAACTCTTGTCGATGTTGTATGTCATAAAACTTTGAAACGGACATGAATCAAGATGATCCAAGAGGAAGAATAAATGTAGAGAGAACGGCTATTGTGGACAGCAGTAATACACACAAGCATTATGCGTCCTTCACTTATGGTAGAGGAAAGTCTATTTGGAAGGATTCAATTTACACGAGATTAAGAGTAGGATACAAATGTTTTTGGCATTACGGTGTTGTCAGTGAAATAGATAAGGCGTGTGAATTATGTAGTATGCTGCACGCCCACTCCTTAGATCATTATGTATTAGTGTCAACTTAATAACTATATAACTAACGAAATTAGTAGTATACCACATCAAATTGTTAACAATGTGTGATAATGGTGTGATACAAAATACATTGGAGTTACAAACACTTTGCCCCAAGAGTGTTACTTATATGCTGTGTTTACTGTATTAATCTGCAATGTAAAATGTGATTCTTGCACTTTGATTCGTAAATTTGGGTGCCTCTTGAGGGTCTTGAAGTAGAAGGTAGAAATAGCCTTAGCTACTTTATCCTTTTGATGTATTTTATTGTTTCTATAGACGTACCTAAACCATTTTGAGAACGCAGTTTGATCAAAGTTTCTCCAATTGTGTGTTTCTGCTTTCTCTGTCATACAACATAAGAGGCTTCAATTATATTTTATCTTTTTCCTTGGAACTCCCTTGTTGAATTAGGTTTAATTTTTTTGGAGCATTCCCATGACGTTCAAAATATTTTTGTTCTTGTGTTTTGCTTGACGTTTTGCAAATGTTGTCTTCAACTTTCTTGGTTTCATTGAATCATTTGGCAAAGCTTTGATAAAAATAACACATTGAGGTCTTTTTTCTCCATTCATGATGGACGTGAATTCACATTATACATATAAATTGTCGTATACTCTCTATCTGACACACATGATAGGCTTCAAATTCTGTATCTAAAACACAAGAATAATTCAGACTGTATTATTCAATTTATAATATAAAGAACTTTTCCGTACAAACAGCGGGGTGGACTTCGTACTCTGATATACAAAAGAGAACTGGCTCAAACTATCGGCCAACAAAATTAAGGAACGTCCTCTAAGTAATACGGCAACATTGGTAGTATTACGACAAACGCACAGACAGCTGATTCTGATACTGGTATCAAGCCACATGGCCAGGTAGGGCTAGCCATCTTGCCAGAGCGATGTCAGGTAGCCAGTAAGTGCACCGGGTTAGGGAGTTTCAGGCGGTGGGGGTAAGTGAGTGAGGGCTTTCCTTGGCTGCAGTGACACCAAGTTTTGTGGAAAATGTGCAGAAGTATATGGAGTTAGACAGCCGTTTGAGTGCCGTAAGGTTTCTACCAACAGGGATCGCACATCTAAGCTGGTATTGTGTATTACACTCGTATGGGCCAATAGGCCTCTGCAGTTACCTCCATTCTTAAACACAGGATGACTAATATATACAAACTCGCTTATTCATCGATTGGTTGAGTGTCAATTTGATTTTTTTATATCAACTATGTATTTTAATGGATTTAAACCAGTTTCTCAACATGGAGCATATGAACCACATGTGCGGCAAAAATAGAAAATGGGTTGTGTGATATTAGTGAATGCCATTTCCTTTGCTCTGAGAGGGATAAGGAGGCGGGGGGGGGGGGGGGTAATTTTGACATTATTATAAAAGGTTGAGAACCATTAGTTTAAACATTAAATGTCATTGCACAGTGACGAGCACAAGTGAAATTGTTATCATCGGACAGTCAGCTGTGGCGCTGGAAGCAAGTTTGCATTATTTTCGACTTGATTTTGCTAAGCCAGCAAACTCTAAAACTTAACCCCCCCCCCCTCCCTGAACTAAAAAAAAATCCCTGGGGGAATTACCCCTGAACTAAAGAGTACATAACACTCAATAATTTACATTTGAGCCATATATGTAATAAACTACATATATAGTTATGAAGTAACAGTATCATGTATATATTAAAGTATGTATTAATATCATAGATCAAAATCACTTCAAGGTGATGTAGATAGGCTTCAGAAATTATCAAAAACACCGGCTGATAGTTTAATACTGACAAAAGTAAGGTTATGAGGCAAGGTAATGATTATAGTCACAGGATATCAGAGGGAAGGTGATGAGATTGCAAAAGGAATCTTGGTCATAATTACTATGAACTGGAAGCAAAAAAATCTATGCATGACTTCGAAATAAGGCAAATAGGACCCTGGGAATATTTATAGAAGCGTAAACAATAAAATACCTTGTTTTTCTGCAGCTGTAACTAGCTCGTTAGGCCTCATTTAGATTATGATATTCAGTTTTGGTATCCATACTATAGAACGCGTCATGCATAGAATGACAATGTTAACACCATGAATTAGGAACCATCCACGTGGAAAAACATAATTAAAGCTTAGATAAAGTTAAACTACGTTTGAGACCAGGTAAATCTCACGGGGATAGAGTAGTTTAGGCTATTTCTACCCCCCCCCCCCCGAAGTGTACAAACGGAAGAACGGGCAAAATAAGGTTAAGTTATAAAATACATCAACATTTAATAGCATACGAAACAATGGATGAAAATTAGATAAGTTTAGATTTAGGGAAGACCTGGATGAATACTGGCTTGGTAACAAGGTTGTTGATTTGTGGAACAAATTACCGGGTAACATAATAGATGTAGGGTCCTTTGATTGTTTCAAGCGTAGTTTAGACTTGTATGAATGACTATGAATATAATAGAAGCTGCCATGTCAGGGCCATATCCTTGATTTTTGTTCTTAAAGCAGACGTGGATTGTTTTAACGATCGTTTCAACCGTTAACAGGAGCTGCCCTTAATGTCCAAATGTTTTCAACTGTTCTGATAATGGAAGATAATAATGGCAGAATTTATTAATAATAATAATAATAATAATAATAAATAATAATTAATAATAATAATAACGAAATAATGGAAGCAATTAGACCATTTTCGAACTATAAATATAATAAATTATGGTTGTGAATTAGGTTGTAGATTAATGATACAAATTCTGGCAATGTTGGTTAGCAACCAAAGTGTCCTCGAGAATAATGCATCCCATTTTAACGTCAAAATTCCAAACAGCAATTTAGTTCATCATTTTATGTCCGTCGTGGCAACTCCAGAGGATGGGCTGATGTCACCAGCGTGTGACAGCTGAAGTGATTCAAGTGTGTGTTAGTGTTTATTATTATTCTTAGGTTCATTATAAGCAAACTACCAAGACTGGATGTGTTGATCAAAGGGCTGCTTCTGCATCTTTGTATTTCATTATGTCCTTCTCATCTAAATATCAATATGACTACTCAGCCTTAGGGAAACTTAATTTTAAGAAGCGACTTCATTTTCCAAAACACATTGGTTGTACAATGGTTTAAGAGGCGAGAACACACAGCTCTCTGCAAGATATGGAATTACATGCTGAATTTGGTAAATGAGTCACACGTTGTTAAAACATGTTTTATTTCATAATAATATTATATAAATAGTTTATTTCATTGTTTATATTAAACAATAAAATTACAACTTGGAATATCTGAGATTTAAATTTTTTAGGGTTTTTAATATATTTAGACATGAATTCTAGTAATTATCTGGAACTGTGCGAGCGGCCTCGAACGCCCGTAGCGTCTAGATGTGACACCAGCTGCATCGACATTTCACGTGTAAGGTGTTCGTTATTGTTGTAAAGTTGACGAACTTATTTGTTAAAGTTTGAGTGTTGTCAGCCCGGGGCATTACATCCTCGAGCTTCAAAATATATATATAATATATATATATTATATATATAATATATATTATATATATATATATATATATATATAATATATATATATATATAGTCGTACCTAGTAGCCAGAACGCACTTCTCAGCCTACTATGCAAGGCCCGATTTGGCTAATAAGCCAAGTTTCATGAATTATTGTTTTTCGACAACCTAACCTACCTAACCTAACCTAACCTAACTTTCGGCTACCTAACCTAACCTAACCTATAAAGATAGGTTAGGTTAGGTTAGGTAGGGTTGGTTAGGTCGGTCATATAACTACGTTAATTTAACTTCAATAAAAAAAAAATTGACCTCATACATAATGCAGTGGGTAGCTTTATCATTTCATAAGAAAAAAATTAGAGAAAATATATTAATTCATGAAAACTTGGCTTATTAGGCAAATCGGGCCTTGCATAGTAGGCTGAGAAGTGCGTTCTGGCTACTAGGTACGACATATATATATATATATATATATATATATATATATATATATATATATATATATATATATATATTATATATATATATATATATATATATATTATACCATTTTGAACATTCGTAACATGTTTGAAGAATCATGTTTGCGAATGTTCAATTGATGTCCAATATTGTCCAGACAACGCTGATAACGCGCACCAAGGGATCAAAGAGTGAGTACACATTTTTTTGAAACACGAGTACATTTTATTGAAACCCCCCCTGGTATATATATCTATCTATATAGATATATTATATATTATATAATATATATTATATATAATATATATATATATATATAAGATATAATATATATATGTTATTATATATTTGTCTATAATATTGTATATATATATATATAGTATATATTTTATATATATATATATATATAATATATATATATATATATATAATATATATATATATATATAAAAAGTTTGTGAGGGTACCACCTCTGTGCCAATGTGGGGACCCATAGCCTCGGAGAGAAAATAAAACGTATTCAGAGGAGACCTTGTGGTTTCTCACTGAACACTAATATTTTCTTCTCCTACCACCCCCATTCTTTTGTATGTACACATATATATTTGCTTTATTTGAACTGTGTTACAAAAAGGAGTTACATATAGGTTACAAAGATGGTTATCATAGGTTGTCGAGTTCCTCCAGCTCCTCAGATGGCGGGCAGGAACCCTGGATGCAGTGCGCATTTCCCCTCTGTATCGCCACGCTGAGGCGCTGGAAAGAAAGCTGGCAGCTCTAGGGTCCCTTGTTGTTTCAATGAGCCTAGAACCCAGTTCCTTCAAAAACTGGTAGCACTTTTACCCCAGGCGCCGAGTGTCTCAGAAGCAATGGGGACAAAATTGTAGTGGTGATCAAGTTCTCTATACTTACGGGATTTGGCTGCTTCCCTGTGTAGTGGCAGCGCCACCTGGTTGTGCAACACTGAGGTCAATGTAGGTGTTAGCCAGGGTTGATACGCACGTGTATTCCATACCAACTGCTTGCTTGCCATTCTTCCAGGGGTTCACTGTGATACCATCCGGCGACCAATAAGAGCATCAGAGTTACGGGGCGTTAGGTAACGAGGCTCTCTCTCGGCTGGGCATCCAGCTGTGGTGAGGCTCCTCTTGATGATGTCGTTAACTTCACTGTGCCTCGAGTGCCATCCTCCCGTGCTTTGGCAGAGTAGGCCATGGTGGCCGTACCTGTCAGCCACCACCTCGCCGCAAATACACCTATATCTGTGTGGATTGGGGCAGCAAGGCGGAGGGCCACAGCAATTCGGAGGGCGTGTGGTGTGAGACGCGTGCCAGTTGCCAACATTGGGGTTGCTAACAGAAATCCCCTGCATGAGGGGCTGCTACTGCTGTGAGGCGAGCAATGTCGTGCTGTGTTGATGCAGCACCCAGGCACTCTGCAGCAACTTTGTCTACAATGGGGCCATCCCAGCTGGATTGCCTGTGGGCTTTTGGGGATGGTGGTTGAGGTGATGGGCCTGCACGAGAGGCCCACTCTGTGGCACAGCGTGTAAAATTGGGATCATGTACACCTGCCAGCTGATGTAAGTGGCAGGTAGAATTCCTTCACAAGGTCGTCGGATGCTGATAAGGAGGACAGGAAGGCTGGAACAGCGATTTGCGTTGCTGTTCGAACTCCGAGGCCCCCAAGTCTTACGGGAAGAGAGGCTTGTTTCCACTGCAGGTCATCAAAGAGAGTTAAGGGCTTTTCTAGCATTGATTTCAGTAACCGTCGTCATACTCACTTAGTTTTTGGCTACTGTAAGATGGTGAACACCTCAGAAAGTAGGTTAACCTGGGGAGGGACAGACATCTGGTGATGAGGTAGAGTGCATCATGAGCATCAATATCCTCAATCCTCCCATCCATCCTCTTAAGGTCGGGATTTTCTTATCAAGGACCTCATCGATGGCTTTCAACCCCAGGGGAGCTCCTAGGAGTGTGCTGTCTTCAGGTTTAGTTTTATGGATGTTTGGCAGAAGACCCTCTATTCTCTCTACGATGCCCTGGTTGGAACATTTTTTCACATTTAGAAGGGTTCAGGGTGAGGCCTAAAACTGCACCTTGCTCCTGGATTTTCTGATGTCCTCCAGGAGGGAGTCTTGGGAACCAGCTAGGGTACCATCATCCAAGAACCAGTGTTAAGCTCGCTGGACAGACCTCTGTGACTTGTTTGATGACTAAGCAGAAAAGGAGAGGAGCAAGGGGGTCACCCTGTTGACGCCTTCCCGCGAGTCAATTTCATGTTCGCCAAAAAGTAGCTTAGATCCATACTGTAGCATGAATGTACGAAAGGTAGAGGGAAGGGAAATGACTATGAACCGCACGGATACAGCATCCCTCCTCACCAAATTGAAGGCATTTTGAAATCTAGCTTGATAAGGGCCTTTTCCGTCTGTGATATTGGCGATGAAGGCTCGAGCTGCATGGGCTGCCCCTCCACACACCCTTGTGGAATGCCAACCCAAGCTGTTTTGGCTTCAGCATGTTGGCCGCTGCATCACTAACTGTTCTTGCGGCTGCCTTTGCGACGAGACGCGCCGAGAGAATTGCCCACAGCTATTTGCCTGATCCCTCCATCCTTTTTCTTAGAGCACAGAGGGATGCTCCAAAAAAATAGGTCTTATGGACGGTGGTATGTTGCCAGCTAGACATGTGTTGGTGAATCTGGTTAGTTCCACCAAGAGGTTCTTTGCAATGTCACCCAGTGCAGGGTTGAGCATTTGCTTGAGGTGGTTGGTTTTGTCCTGTGAACCCACCTGCTGATCCGTTGGGAAGGACATGGCTGCTTTATGGACCACAGATTCAGCCACCCAGAAGGTTCTGTCTGCTCCGGTAGCCCCCACTTGTACAATGTCGTCCTCACTCGGAGCCCTGTNAGCTTTTAAGTTAAATACAACAAAAGTGAAACATAACAATACAAAACAAGACACCGCCGGCCAGAAGGACCGACAGTACATTAATCACCAAAACTGGAGAAGGTTACAATAAATGGATGAGAAAATCACAATTAAATACAAAACAGAAAACAATTACAAACAAGCAGCACTGCAAGCAAAACAAGAAAAAGCAGAAACAATTTAAAACATTACAAAACATATTGCAGCATAAATCAAAATAGACGGAAGCACCGGCCTGAAGGACCGACAACAAAGCACACCAGCATGAACAACATGAAATATAACACGAAATCACATTATACAACAAGCCAATAACAAACAAAGGAAAATGAAAAAAACAACAACTAAAGCATGAAAAAAACACACAGGGCAAAGTAATAACACAAACAATTACATGAATAATAAATACATGAATAATAACACCCACACCAAACCAACCGACTCGCCACAAACAAAGGGAGAGGCACGGGCACAAACTACAAGAGGGAAACAAACAGCCAGAAGGGCGCATAATACAAGATTAAGCACAGAATCGGGAAATCAGCAGACATACTTGCCCGAAAAATGAGCCGAGGGTCCCGTACATTGAACGCCTCCCAGAGCAACCACTTCCGAGGGCTTGGACTATCCACCGGGGACGCCATGTCATCCGGAACCTCGGCAACAAACACCCGCAAACAGGGGACCCAGATGGTATCACTCCTGAGGCGAGTGTTCGACACGCGCTCCCACGCCGAGGGAATCACCTCACCACGAAAGTCTCACAACTCCTCGAATATTGGCAACACAGCAATCCCCGACCAGTGATCTGACGGCATCAGACTCCAGCAGCACGTTCCCCAGGTCCGCAATGCGCACCCTCAGACGAGGGATCTGGACAGAGGGCATCACCACAGGGGCACCAGCGGCCACGGGCACACCACCGGATGACTGCCGGGAACCCGAGCGGCGCACATCCTTCCGCAAGGTCATTACCAGGCCACGCCCAGCACCAGCATCTCCACCATCCCTGGCAGCGGAAGCTACCACACCCCACTGCGGAGAGTCCTCTGGTGGAGAAGGAACAGAAGGCACACCCAAGACGCAGACACCACCACCAGCAGGCACATGGACCTCCGCCACCACTAACCTCGGAGCCATCGACGCATCCGGGTCCACACCGTCTACACCCGAAGACCCACAGTCACTGAATTCCCCAACATCAGCCCAGGCAGACGACGAACCTCTGGAACGTTTGGGCTCTGGCCGGATATCGTCAGAGCCGGAAGCCGACCCAGAAACATGGGCACTACCAGCTGGACGAATCGACGCCCAACGCAGAACTGCAGCAGCCTCTACCACAGGGGGAACTGGGCCACACACAGCAGGACGCTCCGCAGCCGCCCCAACATCCAGTTCATCAGGGACCCGAGTCGAGGACTCTGGGTCAGGCGCATCAGTTAAAGACGAGGGAGAAGACGGCGACGCCACACAGGGAGCACCAGGAAGGCCCACAGGAGGAGCGTGGACAGCGACAGAAGCAGGTAGATCATCCAATGGCATCGCAATACTTGCAGGAGGGGCTGCAATAACCGGAGGTTCGACGGACGACGCAAGGGGAGCCACAGCAGATAACAGGACCTGCACCTCCTAACCTCCGGAATCCTCGCCCTGTGGGAGCGGCGGGAAATCATCTTCTCTGAACAAGTTGACAGGAGCAGCTGGGGCCGCAGAGCACCAGGCAGCTTGATGCCACAACAGGCCACACCGGAAACAGGTATGGGGCTGCCGGGCATAAAACACATAAAATAGTAACCCATCAGCCGGACAGAAGACGGTGTATCCGACCGCAGACGCATACCCAAGGTACGAACGTTCGTCCTCCACCCTGCATACCTCCCCAAGGAGAGCGTATTCACTTGCACGCTGACAACAGGTCCATACCTCCAGAAGTAACGCCGGAGGAGGTCATCAGGGAACTCCAGGGGCGCACCATGGACACTGACATAAGTCAGGGCACCACTGCAATCTGAAATCGCCACAGAGCCGGCACCATCCGGCAACGGCAATGTACGCCCCTCGTACCGACGGAGGAAGTCCCGGTACTCTACCTCACTCACGAACTTGATAACAACCCGATGGGCCATAACAAGCTCAACACCGTAGATAGCCTCCACCTGGATAGGAAGCATGCCACACATTACTAACTCTATGTCCGGATATCCAGCTTACTAGTGAACTCCAGTCCCACGGAGTTCACATGCACAACAGGAGGAAGATGGCTCCCATGTCAAAACTGCCACGTCAACACGCAGCCAGGCAGCAATACAACTGGGAGGGCAGAGACGCCCACACCCCCTGGCGACGAAATCGGCAAACACCCCAACTACCAGAGGCCAGGCGACACGTCTGTACCTCATGGCAGCTCCAGGTGGACTCTTATGACATATAATGTGCCATAACCCCACATGTAAGGGCGTGGTACCTGCGGGAGGGCCGCCAAGCCCAAGACGAGGATATAAGGATGTGAGGATATATGACACGACTCAATTGGCCGATAGTTTGAAGCAAGTGATCTATCTCCTTTCTTAAAAATTTGTACCACATTAATAACCTTTCACGACTCTGGCACTCTGCCTGACTCTAATGATTTATTAAATATGGTAGACAATGGATCATAAAGCTTCTCTTTACATTCTTTTATCACTCTGACAAACACTTCGTTCGGCCCTGGGGATTTGTTTGGATTGTTTCACTATTTGTTTATCATCTTCTTTGGAAACTGCTAAACTAGTCAACCTGTCCTCGTCCCCACCCCACATGGGGGCGAGGACTTGTTGGGCCGAAGGCATAGTAAAGTTTTTCAGTAAATAGATATAATATTTATTAAAAATACTAATCTATTCGTCATTATCCGTTATCTGACATGTTTCGGTTTTTAATGGACTTGTCCTTTCCCTAACCTTTGTTCGATATAAATGAAAAAAACCTTTTAGGATTTGCCTCGTCTCTTTTTTTTAACATTTCTAACCAGTTGTACGAATTCAGGCTCACCACAGTGTGCTGTGGTGAGCCTGCAGTTCGTTCGAAAGGAAAAGTGACGAAGAACAACGATGCGCAGGTCCCTCAAAGTTCTCAAATTAAAGTACTTAAGAGAATTTTTGTTGTGGGAGATTCCCAGGTGAGATATTTGGATAGAACTTTTTGTGCCAAAGATAGGGGGAACAGGTTAGGAGTTTGCTATTTGTATTAGTGCAGGTGGAAATGATGTTGGACGAGTTAGGAGTGAGGAACTGATAGAGATGACAGCCATATGAGCAGGGGAGGAATCCCGATCATATATGGTATATTTCCAATAAATGGAGTTGGAAATGAATGGTTGTCAAGGGCACTTGGTGTCAATTGCCGGCTGGAAAAATATTGCAAATCAAATGCAATATCTTTCATAGATAACTGGAAACACTTCTATGAAAGAATTTAAATGTATGCTCGGGATGGGGTGCATCTATTGAGGGCTGGAGTGGTTGTTGACAACTCGTTGGAACCAGTGGTTGGATTCGTTTGTTTGGGTTTGGGTTTGGGTTTAAACTGTTAGTAGATAGTGGTATGGGAATTGATATGGAGAAAGGAGGTAATAAAAGTACGTGTTTGTGGGGAAATCAAATTGGCAAAATGATCAGGGAAAGAGAAGCGCCTCAAAATATAAATACACTTAGACTTCTACTGTTAGTGTAATATACCCTAAGACACTAAATAAACGATTAAATGCTCTTGTCTGCACAGGAAAAATAGATTTTTAGTTACCAATATCTACAAGTCAAGGTTTTTGACGAGTTTAAGCAAGTTTACCGTGCATGTATGAGGCTCCTGTTCGCTCTGGTAACGTGAAGGGTCGATGAAAATTAACTCCGATCTCTTAGCAATGACTAGTGTCGTTGGGAGGTTGATTTCTGTTACGGATATAATCCCGACACACAGTGTGTGCGTGCGTGTGTGTATTAAGCTATGTTGAGCATAAAAGGTTGAGAGGGTAGTGTTCAAGTATAAATATATGTTTTTGAGAAAGAGGACTTATTGATTACCACGGTTGTGTGTATCATAAGCGGTATGTTTGAGTTGAGATGCCTCTAATATTTTCAATGTGTAAATAATGTGTTGATAGTTAAGTGGCAGAAACAGCAGGTGAGGATGAGATACAAAATTAATAGTGATGTTGATGTGGCTATTGACACAGCCCCACGTGCAGGTGGGGCTGTTTATTTACCATTAGAACCCCACAAGCCAGTTCTAGTGAAGCCTGGTCTACTGACAACACTGCACCATTTGTTGAGAGTTTTACTGGAACACCAGGCTTGACTGTCCCAGCACCAACCACTCCTCTCTGGGATTTATTGTTATTTATTATGAGATTTACAGAAGTATTTGGCATATGAAAGAGATTTGTATGCATCACAAAGCATGTTCAATGCTACTAACCTAGTAAAGAATGAGTGGGAAGTGAATGTAAATGAGCTTGCCAGATATTTGCAACTGACAGTTGATGGGAATTGTGAAGGTGCCAATAATTTCAATGTTCTGGCAAACGGGTCAAAAGTGGAATGTAGCTTCTTTCAGTTTTCTATGACTTCAAAGCAGTATGTAACGATTGATAAGTATTTTCATACTCAACAATAATGCCATTCCCGAAGACAGTACAGACACTCATTAAAGTTAGAACATTAATGGTATATCTAACAATCAAACCTTGCTACATTACTCAAACATCTGTCTGGATGAAGGCACAATGACATTGTGTAGCCGTCTATCTTCCAAAGATTTTAATCCAACTAAACCTGATAATTATGGAGTAAAGCTGTGCATACTAGCTGAATCAGACTGGTTACATCTTTGATTTTGAAGTATATGCAGGAATTGGGAAGACAAAAATTCAAAGGGTTATGAGTTTGATTGCACTACTGAGGAGCAAAGGTTACCATTTACATATGGATAACTGCTATAACTCGCTTCAACTTAGGAAACAGCTGCTTAAACAGAGTGTCTACACCTGAGGTACTCTCAGATTACAGCGTAGTGCACCCAAAGATCTTCAGCTAGAAGCAAAGAGGAAACAGTATTGATGAGAGAATCCTTAGGAGCCGTAATGAGGGTTCGAACCTATGCCGTGGGTGTTCCCCCCACACACGCCCTAGTCAACGACATGGTATAAGGGTTGCAACCTGGAGTTCTACTGAACATACAAGGATTTCCTGAGGCTTCTACTGAAGCTGGGCCAGGAGTTCCACACATCACCCCCCCCCCCCATGCACTCTGGCTCTGTCATCCAGGAATGTTCTCCCTCTGGCTCTTCTCCTTTAATACAGAGTAATCACACTAACGTGACTGCATCAGTGAGAAAATCCGTAGGAACTGTGATGAGGTTCGAACCAGGGCATGTGCGTCAGAACACCCACGGCATAGGTTTGAACCCTCATCACGGCTCCTACGGATTTTCTTACTGAAGCAGTCACGTTAGTGTGATTACTGTGTGTAAAATATCATGTTGAAGGGTCCTTTCCACTGGTACGTTAGTGAAGAGTGACAAG
>WNGS01163432.1:0-13196 GCA_020271785.1 Procambarus virginalis | reverse complement strand
GCGGTATAGTCTGTCTATTCAGACAGCCAGGGTATCTAGAGTATAGTGAAAGAAGTGAAGAGGTACAACTAGTCTCAAAACCTTAGAAAAACTAATTTCCTCGTAGCTAGCAGGAAAGGATGTCACCCAGAGACTCCCCACCCCGCTGTCCTGAAATGACTGCTGCACCACAGTGCAAATTTAAACAAACAATACTATAATTCTGAAGGAGAGCAATGAAGGTTTCACAATTCCTAAAAAGTGAGCTCCAACCCTTGTTACTCCCTCCTCCCCAGAATTATGCTGGAATTTCGACACTAAATACTCACACACATTGCACCCAGCAAATGCAGCTATGTTAGGAAAATACTAAACCAACTACTACACTAATTTTTCTAAGAGAATCATTAAAAGAAAATGGATTTCATGGCTTCTCAGACAAAATGGTATATTTGCCACATCACCTGAAGAATATTTATCCATAACACGTATCATAAAAACACAATTCTTGGAAACAAATAGGATAAAGTATTCTCCAAGACTGGATACAACTTAATTACAAGTGAACTCAATGTCTACTTCCCTAAGTTGGTAATGACGGATTTAAAACTGTGCTGGGGAACGTTTCCCGAGTACTGGAGGGAAGAGACTATTGAGAGAGACCAACTTAGCGCACAAACACGCTAGAGTGAGCTATTAATCTTTCTGCAAAATCAGTGTGGTCGAGCATCAACAACTCCTGTTATCGACTATGAACTTTGCTAATTAATTGTTAGACAAGTATAGTGATCACTTAAAAAATACTGGTTATAGAGCAGGGCTACCCACCCAGAACGGGTAAGATTTATTTCAATTAACTTATTCTTTACATTATCCCATGTAAATACAGGCATAAACTTGTGCCCGTGCCTCCCTCCCTCTCATCTTACTGGCTATTCAGCTCGTGCCACCTCTTGAGAGGCTTAATCTTCATCAATTAGTCGTCTAGTCACAATCGACTTTATAATGGATCCAGAATGGGCCGAAATGTCGTTGCCCATTCATCTTCTAGTGTGAGGTTTCGTGAACTAAACATTCTTCTTTCCTTGTTATGTCAAATATATTTGTTGCTGGTTATTACTTTGTCATTATTCAGCAGGGGGAGACGAGTAGAAGTTAAGTGACTACATTATCTTGGTGTATCATGAGGCATTCTCAGTCGCCATTAAGGCATTGACCATGAGTTTCAGCCCACGTGACGGAGTCTCTTGCCTATTACCAGGCTATATTCACCTTTACAACTAATCTATATTCTCTTTAATCCAGTAATATTTAGTAGGCTAACAATTATAGCAAATTTCAATTAGTTGATTAATTTTGATTGATAGGCTGTATTAAACCCCCGAATTTGTGAAAGAGCAAAACCCCTAGCAGGATCATTTTTAAATACACAGTCCACTTTGAATTAATAAATTCCAATATAACTAATAAATTAAATCATTTAATAAAAAAAATTCGTGTTGGGAGATTTCCCCACACACCTTTCAACATCTCCAGTTCTCGTTTCTTCCGGCGACTCTCGTTCCCGGGCAGGAACGTCGCACGAGGAATGGAAGTGTTTGTTAACTGGAACGTGAGGATTCTCTCGAAATGTTGGAGACCATGGACAGTGAGCAGGGTGTGCTGGAGTGAGGTGGCTTCTTTTAAGTCAGTGGTTGTGATGAGGTTCCCTCCTCGGTGCAGACGTGTGGGGATCCCCTTGTGGGTAGGCCGGAGTGGAGGTGCTGAGACTGTAGCCGGCAGTCATGATGGTCATGATCTGTATTTAGTTTTGAAGCGGGGTTTATGTTTCACGCCTGGAGCCCCGCCTAAAGACGTGCCTCTATCCTAGGTGCCCGAAAGATTTTCAGAGGCTGCTGTTGATTCTTTGCGTGGAGTTTCAGCTCGTCTTGACCGGCCGGGCCCTGACGGATAGGTAGTGTGTAAATATATATATTTCAGATGACTCCTCATCTAACTTGTGCTTCCATTAATGACAACGGGCTGCGTTCCATGGTAACTGATCTGTGCTTCATAGGCAGGGGGTTGATGTGGCTTTTGTTCAGAAACACAATGTTCGGTGTGTGGCTTTGTTGCATTGGTTGGAGGAGTAGTATTCGGTTTTGTTAAATCCGGTACAAATGTTGAAAGTGGTACGATGATCCTTCTTTCCAAGTAGGCGCCTATTTCGGTGTTTCACACAGAAATGGACTAGGATGACAGGATTTTGTTGGTCAAGATCTTGTTCATGATGGTGACGATTCCTTTATTATTCATTTATGCACCCTCAGAGGTGGCTAGGCAGCAGGTACATGAGGCTTTTTTTTTGCAGATGAAGTTTTAATTTTTTGAGACATGATACACATGCCATGGTGTTTTACGGGGAATTTAACCGTTACATCGGCAAGGGACAGTAGCAATCTCTTGCATGCAAATGTGTCCACTGCGGTGATTGAGGCTCTTCAATGTTTCCGTTTTCGGGATGCGATGTGATTCAAGAGGGGGGGGGGCATTGTAATTTACGATTTTGTCTTATGGTTAGTGTTCTCGCCTCAATAGGTTTATGCTCATAAGTTAAACATGACATAAGGTCGGTGGTATCTTTTTGGACGGTACCAGTTGCTTTCACGGACCATTGTATGGTGCTGGGGAAGATTAGGGCTCTAAGCCAGGTGCGTGTGGAACGGAGATAATGGAAATTGAACTGTACTTTGCTACAGTCTATGTTCGTGCTCGGTTTCGGGAACTGTGTTCAACCTGTCCTCTTAAAAAGAACGTCGCATTTGGCCGTTTGTCCGTATGGCTGAATTTGGACGTAATTTGAAAATGAAAAAAATATGAAAATAAATTTAGGATTTTTTTTTCAACAACAGTAAGTTAAGGGTCCTCTGATAGGTTAGGTGGGCAGGAAATTCTCATAAAGTTTCAAAACGTTATGAAAAACGTTAATTTAAAGTGTCCTCTCATAACCTCTGCGCGTACGCCGGACGACTCGAATAGAAAACGGAACAGAACGTCACTTTTGTGAGTCGATTTCATTTCAAATTACGTCGAAATTTGGCCATATCGCGCATACGAGCCAAAAGTGACGTTCTTTTTAAGAGGACGGGTTGCTGTGTTGGTCGCCCGAAAACGTTGGTATCCTTGTCTTTTGGACTAGGGTGACTGGTGTAAGGGCGAGTGTAAGAGGTTGTTCATTGCATTAGCGAAGAGGAAGGTGGCTGCACGCTATCAGTTATTGCATGTCCTGCAGGAGAGAGTTGACTCGTTTGTATGGGTTAGGTAATCGGGGGTTGATAGGTTTGGGATATTTTATTCTGTAAAGTTTAAATCGTCTGTTGCGAGAGATGTTGGCTGAGGGGGCTGCACGTGCAGGCTGTGATTGGGCAGAGGTTGTTTGGTGAACGTTTATGCAATTTCTGATGCAGTAGAGAAGGTAGATATATTTGCACAGTTTGCTAATATATAACGAAATTATTTTATATTAGAAAAAGTCCCTATTTTGAATAAACAACATATAATAATTGATGAATACATCTCTGGGGTTGACGGCTGGATGGAATGGACTTGGTCTGAGGACAGTTTAAACAGAAAATCTTAAATCTTGTTAACCTCCTCACAGATGCAGTGTACACAGTGATTGAAGCCTACAAATTACAAAACAGTTTATTTTGAATCACGCTACTTTTGGGCAAATGTTAATGTGAAGACCCACAAGCCTGGATAACCTCTTAGGCCTATAATTCGCAGATCCCAAGAAACTTATAAAGTCTCCGAGATATTGAACCAAATAATCTCAATGCCTCCCAACAACGGTCCCTTTAAATCTAGCAACTAATTCATCGTTCTTTAATAAAACTCCACAAGATCTTTGCTTCCCTTGGCCTTGTCACTCTTCATTAACGTACCAGTGGAAAGGACCCTCAACATGATATTTTACATACAGTAATCACACTAACGTGACTGCATCAGTAAGAAAATCCGTAGGAGCCGTGATGAGGGTTCGAACCTATGCAGTGGGTGTTCCATGCACATGCCCTGGTTCGAACCCTCATCACAGCTCCTACGGATTTTCTCACTGATGCAGTCACGTTAGTGTGATTACTGTGTATTAAAGGAGGAGAGTCAGAGGGAGAACATTCCTGGATGACAGAGCCAGAGTGCATGGGGGGGGGGGGATATGTGTGGAACTCTTGGCCCAGCTTCAGTAGCTCTTTGCTTCTAGCTGAAGATCTTTGGGTGCACTACTCTGTAATCTGAGAGTACCTCAGGTGTATACACCCTGTTTAAGCAGCTGTTCCCAAAGTTGAAGCGAGTTATAGCAGTTATCCATATGTAAATGGTAACCTTTGCTCCTCAGTGGTGCAATCAAGCTCATAACCCTTTGAATTGTTTTCTTAATTCCTGCATGTACTTCAAATTCAAAGATGTAACCAGTCTGATTCAACTAGCATGCATAGCTTTACTCCATAATTATCAGGTTTAGTTGGATTAAAATCTTTGGAAGAGACAGCTCCACCATGTCATTGTGCCTTCATCCAGACAGATGTTTGAGTAATGTAGCAAGTTTTGATTTTGTTTGTCAGATATACTATTAATGTTCTAACTTTAATGAGTGTCTGTACTGTCTTCGGGAATGGCATTGTTATGAGTATGAAATTACTTTGCAATCGTTACATAATGCTTTGAAGTCATACAAAAACAAAGATACATGCCACATTTTACCAGTTTGCCAGAACATTGACATCATTGGCACCTTCACAATTCCCATCAACTTTATCAGTTCCAAATATCTGGCAAGCTCTTTTACATTCACTTCGCACTCATTCTTTACTAGGTTAGAAGCATTGAACATGCTTTGTGATGCAAATTAAATTTCTTTCATATGCCAAATGCTTCTGTAAATCTCTCGTAATAAATAACAAATCCCAGAGGAGTGGTTAGTGTTGGGACAGTCAAGCCTGGTGTTTCAGTAAAACTCTGAACAAATTGTGCAGTGTTGTCAGTAGATCAGGCTTCACTAGAACTGGTATGTGGGGTTCTAGTGGTAAATGAATCGCCTGCACGTGGTGCTGTAACAATAGCCAAATCAACATCACTATTCATTTTGTATCGCATCCCCACGTGCTGTTTCTGCCCCTTAACTATCAACATCACATTATTTACACTTTGAAAATATTAGAGGGGCTGGTCCCAAACCAGCACACAAAAATAAAACCACAAGAGACCAGAAAGCCTGGCATTATGTGCAGAATACCCCGTTGAGAAGCAGAGATGCAATAGGTACTCAAAGAACTATCAACATCAGAGACTATTCAACATGCTATCACTACACAAAGAACATAACTAGCCGACCCCTCGCAGTGTTCACGAGAGCTTGATAAGCACCTCCAAAGGATACCTGATCAACCAGGCTGTGATTCACATATCATGCTGCAAGCAGCTGCGTCCAACACCCTGACTGACCAGTCCTGCAACGAAGAGGCCTGGTCCACAGACGTTCAGCCCTGAAATCATCACAAAGTAAATGCAAGGAAAGGTATCTCACTTTCTGCAGTCAAGGTCACAGTCTGAAAATTCATTACAGTCAAACTTTGTTAGCGAGTTTCCCGAGTTAATATTACTTGCGAATACTCGCTAGCTTTTCCATAAGGCGATTTTTTTTTTCATTTTTTCGAGATGGATTTGCTCTTTTTTTATCACTATCCACCACAGTAAATTTTCAGCCTTTATAAAGGCAGAAAAAAAAGGAAACTGCACACATTTCGGAAACGTTGGGACGCATTTTAAAACAAGTCCCATAATATTCGGACAATAAATGGATTTTTAACATTTTTATTTCTATGATGGGGCCTAACCTCATGGCTCTGAACATGTAAGTTTTGTAAATCATTGAGCGAACGTCATCGACCAAGAAAAGTGAATATTATTATTAATTAACAGCTGACTTATCATACGAGGCGAAGAGTTTCTCCTGGTCCACATCTCTGCACTGCTTCAGCTGCTGTCTCCTATGACGTCACTCCCTCACCAGCTATCCTCCGGTTTTGGGTGCACCCTTCAAACCACCATTTTCGGTAGTCTAGGGAGTTGCGCCCGAGTTGCTGTGGGGGTATAGACGTGTTGCCAAGCCCTCCGTTAGTTGGTGGTTGTTTGCCGAGCCGCTGGGGATGTGGGCGTCCCTACCCTCCCTGCAGTTGCCGTTTGGCTGGTGTTGACGTAGCACACTTGCGATGGGAGGCCTTCTTCCCTGTTGTGAGAGTGAACTCCGTGGACCTCGAGTTTACAGGCCATGTTGGTTACCCAGTCGTTGAGCTTGTCATGTGTGACATGCTCCGTGTCCCGGTGGATGACATCTACGGGATTGAGCTGGTAACTACTCACCGAGTTATTGTCAAATTAGTGGGAGAGGAGGTGTACCGTGAGTGCCTCCGCCGTTATGAGGGACGTTCCTTGTCGCTGCCGGATGGTGCCGGCTCTGACTATTACGGACCGTAGTGGTGCCCAGACACATGTGAGTGTGCATGGGGCACCCTTGGAGTTTCCCCTAGGACCTACTCCGGCGATACTTCCTATAGTTTGGCGCTGTCATCAGTGTGCAGGTGAACACGCTGTCGTTGGGGAGGTATAAGGGTATGCGTACGAACATTCGTACCCTTGGGATGCGATTGAGGTCTGACATTCCTCCTTCAGTCCTGCTTCTGGGGTACTACATCCGGGTATACTATGCCCGTCAACCCCATACCTGTTTTCAGTGTGGCCTGTTGGGGCATCAGGCTGCCGGGTGCTCCAGGCTGCAGTCGCTCCTGTGAACCTGTTCCGGGAGGAGGACTTCCCACCGCTCCCTGTTGGGCTGGATTCCGTGGGCGAGGGTGTGGACGTCCCGTTGGCTGAGGCAGCTCCCCCTGCGTCGCCCAGCGGTCCTCCGGATGATCCGGCCCCTCCTCCGGATGTTACGGTGCAGTTGGCTGATCTTCCTGCTCCTGTCCCAGATGCTCCTGTGAGTCTTCCTGATGGTCTCTACAAGTCGCCGACGTCTTCATCTTCCTCATCTGCTGCTGCGACTGGCCCTCGCCAGGTGTCACGGCTGTGCTGGGTGCTGGGGGGGGGGGGGCGGGCTGCGGAGCATCTGGATGTGTGCGGCCCGGTTCCCCGTGGTTGAGGCTGCTGCCGTTCTGCAACGGGCGTCGGTTCGCACGGCTTGTGAGGCCCATGGTTCTGGGTCCGCCTCCGGCTCTGAGGAATGTGCGGCCGGAGCCGAAGCGTTCCCGGCGTTCTTCTACTGCTTGCGCTGATGTAGAGGATTTCAACGCTGGTGGATCTTCGGGCGATGATGTGGTAGTTCCGGGTGCTTCNTTGTCCGTCGAATACGCAAGGAAAATTCCAATATGAACGTGAATTTCACAGCAGAAATCTTCAACAAAGCGTTGATAATGTTGCTTAGATTTGATTTGCTTAGAAATCGCAACAAAGTTCTCATTCAATTGGGAATGCCATCACCAAATTGATCTGCTGCGGCTTCTTTCAAAAGTAGATTTGCTGTGAACAAAATTACAACAAGGGTGATCTGTTATCGTATGTGCAATCAAATATTCTTAAGCTAACGCTCGAGTGAAAAGGCATTTACGATCAAATAATTCAAATTGTCGGTAACGGGTTTGGAGAAATCTTTTAGATGCGCCAGGAGGAACTGTAAAACCTTTCTAATTAGATTGATTTTTGCAGCTTTCGATCCAAAATGGCATAACCTTAGCTCTTGCATCCTCTGGAATAGCTGGGACATTGCTACCAGATGGAAGAACTGCTACTTCGGCTTTGAAATCGCCATTGAACATGCAAATCATTGAAACTCCCACGCGCAACATTTCTAAGCATCCGGCATGGGAAAAGTAGTGCAGAAATGTAACTTATTATTTGGGATGAATGCACAATGGCCCACAAATCGCGTAAGGCTCTTTATCGATTATTGAAAGATTTGCGTAGAAACATTGGACCATTTGGGAACACATTAATATGCTTGCAGGAGATTTCATGCAAACATTACCTGTAATTCCTTGATCGACACACCAGAGGACGAAATAAATGCTTGCCGAAATACTCTTTGTGGCGCCACGTAAAGATGTAAAATTAACTAAAATATGCATGTCCAATGCAAAACAACTCATCAGCTGAGATATTCTCGCATCAATTTCTGAAAGTGGGAACGGAAATGCCGGTTGATCTGACCTCAGGACGAATTTCATTGCCTCATAACTTCTATCTACAATTAAGTGACGTCAAAAGAAGAATTGGTTGAAAAATTTATTTCCCAATATTCAAATCAATTATAAGAATCACGATTGGCTGAGTGAACGAGCTGTTTTTTGCGGCAAGAACAAATATGTCTAAGAACTAACAATATTATCAGTCTGACAAAGAAAGGTAGGCACATAAAGTCCGTCGACACTATGGTGGAAGCAATGAAGTGGTTAATTATCCACACTTTTTTAATTCACTCGATCTGCCAGGGATACCACCACAGCACGAACTGCAATTAAAAATTGGCATGCCAAATATGTTAAGAAAATATCATCGCGAAAGCTTAGCAACGGTATGCGGAATGCAGTAAAAAAATTATTCGGCAACGTCGTAGAAGCAACAATCTTGACAGGCCCTTTCAAAGGTGAAGATGTCCTCATTCCTCACATTCCTATGATTTCAACAGATTAGCCATTTCAATTTAGAGATTGTAACTCCTAATTCGATTAGCGTTTGCAATCACCATTACAAAGCTCAGGACCAATCTTTAGAATTGTGCAGTTTAGATCTTGACACGGATTGTTTCTCGCATGGACAATTATATGTTGTGTGTTCTAGAGTCGGCAACCGGACAATCTCTATAACTTCACAGACAGGGGAACAAGAACAAAAATTGTGTACCCACAAGCATTGTGAAATTAAAATGTTAGAAACGAGCATTTTCTTTCCTTTATTTTCCATTTAACCAGACTGAGCCACAGCAACGCGTGGCGGGTACAGCTATTTAATATGGCTTTTTAATTCTAACTTTCTCTAACAGCCAAATATATTCATACGCTTATCTTGGCGTTTCACTAGGCTGTTCGTGAAAATCAGTCACCGCTCCATCGCTGGCCACATTGAGACAATTCTAAAGAAGATAACTTAGGACTACTAGGAATTTTTAAATGTTAATAAAGCTCATCCTCGCTATCAGAAATTATATACTCTTCAATTCTGCTAGTTATACATATTTTTATTGGCCTAGCCCCTATTGCTCTTACACGATCAGGAGAGCTCCAACCACTATACCCTGGCTGTGGTGACATTTTATTATCTAATGCATCTTGCTCATTATATACAGAGGGAGCTTTACCCTCTTTTAATTTCACCTCTAATATCACCGTTTCATCATCGCTACTACTACTAACAGATTTTTCAACAGTATCAAGATCTTCAATAGGTTTCTCATTTGACACATCGTCATTACCACATTCCACAACGGCATCTACGTTATCAACATCAACCTCGGGGGGAAACGGGTATCAGGGTTAACGTTTGTAGTCTCATGGTTCTTGTCTCTTCTAAAAAAAAATATTCCTCAACAGCTCCATCTCTCTACTTTTCGACGCTATATTTCTATATTTATAATAAAAACGTCCCGTCACAACAGTCCTACCCTCTTCTCCCGCAAATAACAAAATCCTGAGTAAAGTATAAAACATACATATTTACATAAATACATACATAAAAACATACATATATATATAATCCCATGAAAACAAGCTACCCACACTTAACCACTACCTCAAGCAACCCCCCTTACTCTCCAAAGTTTACTCTCCCATACACACCTAAGCAAAATATAGCCTACTCCCTACATACACGAATCCCTTCCGTATCCATGAAAATAAACTGCCCCCCCCCCTTACTTTAATATACACACCTAAGCCAAAAATATTACGCTCTATGTCTTGTGTAGCAGGGAACTTTAGTTTCTTACTTAGAAACTAGTATGCCTATATAAGATTTCTACTTACAAGTATATGGTCTAAAATATGTGTGACCGTTTGTTCTCGGTAATACGAAAGCGAACTTTGCCCTGACTTTATAAGATTTTCTTAAACTTCCAAGATATCTGAAATTGTTTTTCTCATAAGAATTCTTTAATTCCAAATCGGAAATTTATCAGGAAACCAGACAGTCCAGCGACGACCAGGAAATTTTCCTGGAAATCTCTCACGCTATGGATGACTGGGAAATTTATCAGGAAACCTGACAGTCTATGGACGACTGACCCAATTTCCCTAGAACCCCCGACAGTCCAGCAACGACTGGCCCCGGAAACAAAAATCGTCGTTGGACTGTCATCCCTACTACTATCATGGGGTGTTTTGGGGTTTAGCGTCCCCGTGGCCCGGCACTTCCCCAGGAAGCAGCCCATAGCAGCTGCCTAACTCCCAGGTACCTATTTACTGCTAGGTAACAGCAGCATTAAGGTGAAAGAAACGTTACCCATTTGTTTCCACCTCCACCGGGGATTGAACCCGGAACCTCAGGACTACGAATCCAAAGTGCTGTCCACTCAGCTGTCAGGCCTGTGGACCCTGTCCACAGGCAGCAGCACGATCACACTAGAATTTCCACTTAAAGCATGTACACAGTTGCCTGGCATAAAGTGCAGGCTATAACCCGTCACAAACACGAGAGGAAATATTTCCCACCAGTTGCATGTGTATGGTTAGCATACCATTTAATAAACCCTTGGCTGGTCCAGACGTAAACCGCCTTTTCTGTGCACAAACAGCTTTGCCACATACAGAATTACAACTTCATTTCAAATGCTACATCATGTACCGACAAATAAGAACACCTTGCTTACATCATAGATTTTTCCTCGCCTTGCCCATGAGGTTGGGTAACCGCCTGGGCCTCACACAGGGTCATAAACTCCATAACAGCGTCACTAGATTTTATTTTAAGCGCCGCCCGGCAAGACATTAACCTTTGCACTCCAAGCAGGTCTCTTAAACATGTGTGCAGCACGTAGACTAATGTCGATACCAAAACAACATAATCCACTTGATCAGTGAACTCCAGGCCAGCAGACTCAGGCCGCCTCAGTGGAGAAGAGTAAGCACTTGTGATGGAACGCCCGGACCCCGACCTCTACAAGGCACAGCGGCGAGGAGACAAAGTGAGGACAGCCAATCCATGCAGTCAATCACCAATCAGGAGAGCAACGAATCACATCACCACTCGCTGGTGATTACCACCGGACCATCATAATGATCCTTGTATATTCGAGGATGGAGCTTAAGTGGGAATATATCACATGCCTCTGACTTCTTGCCAGGTACATTTATCGGCTGCATATCAACCTTCTCTTGTAAACGCACGCTAATTCGTCAGAAAATTTAATAAATCAATTGTAAATTTAATTTATACTATTGTTCTTAAGCTAAGAAAATTGTTATATATACTTTACAGAATATACATTGTTACAACCACAATATACTATAGAGTTTGGGTACTAATGTATTGGCATGGAGTGTTATGATCATTGTTAATTATGATGCTAAACAAATGAAAGGGCACAAGCTGTGAGCAGCGAGTCTGGCCCTAGCTTCGGTAGGGGACGGACGTGTGCGCTCGGCGCTCCAGCTGTTGGAGTGTTGGTTGCAGTTTTCGCCTGCAGGGGGTGTGGGTGTGTCTACCCTCCCTGCTGACTGGTGGCTGTTTGGCCGGTGTTGACGGCACACGATTGCGATGGGAGTCCCTCTCCCTCCTGTGACGAGAGTAAACTCCGTGGGACTGGAGTTTACAGGCCGCGTTGGCTACCCTTTAGTTGAGCTTGTCATGTGTGACTTGCTCCATGTCCCGGTCGACGACGTTTACGGAGTGGAGCTGGTAACTGCTCACCGGGTTATTATCAAGTTGGTGGGGGGTGTATTGTGCTTTCTTCCGCCGTTACGAGGGGCGTTCCTTGCCGCTGCCGGATGGTGCTGGCTCAGTGACCATTACAGACCGTAGTGGTGCCCTGACCTACGTGAGTGTGCACGGGGCGCCCTTGGAGTTTCCCGAAGTTCTACTCCGGCGTTATTTCCAGCAGTTTGGCGCAGTCGTCAGTGTGCGGGTGCACACGCTGTCATCAGGGAGGTATGAGGACGAACATTCGTACCCTTGGGATGCGCCTAAGGTCTGACATCCCTTCTTCGGTCCGGCTTCTGGGGTACTACGTCCGGGTATTCTATGCCCGGCAGCCACGTACCTGCTTTCGGTGTGGCCTGTTGGGGCATCAGGCTGCCGAGTGTTCGGTGGCTGCTGTCGCCCTGTGAACCTGTTCCGGGAGGATGATTTCCCGCCGCTCCCTGTTGGGGTGGACTCCGTGGGCGAGGATGTTGACGTCCCTTTGGCTGCTGTGGCTCCCCCTGCGTCGCCCGGCAGTCCTCCTGAGGGTGCGGCTCCTCCTCCGCCTGTGGATTCTCCCTCTGTGCGTGAGGTGGTGGTGGTGTGTGCGGCGCCGGTCTCGAAGCCTACCCCTTCGCCTCCGACGGATTCTTCACCGGTGCTCGCTCCTGCTCCTCTGCCCGTCCTGCTGTCCTCGAGGGGTCCCTCCCCTATGTGGGCCCCTTCCTTGTCATCTATTGCGCCTGTCGTCTCTCCGACTCCGGTCTCCCCAGTGGATAGAGGCCTTATCACCCATGTTGTTGAGGATGCCCTTCTGCGCAGTAGTGCGCTCCCGGTTGTGGGGCGCCCCGCCGCTGGCCCTTCTCGGGTGCCTCCTGTGGGGGGCGATAGTTCTGATGACCTTCGACCTGTTCCGAAGCGTTCCCGGATTGTGTCGCCCCCTCGTGCGTGGGCGGATGAGTGTGCTGCCATGGATGAGGATGCAGTGGCAGGCTCTGAGTTGCCTCCTGTGTTAAGCCCTTCGCCTTCTGCTGTTGGCTCCCCTCCGTGGGAGGCTACCCCTGGTGACAGAGACCTCGTCGTGATCTTGAAGAAGGATGAGCGTCGGAGGGCCTCTGCTCCTGTTCATGGGAGAGGGGGCCCCGGTGCGTCTGCGGATCCCCCCTGTGCAGCCCTGTGTGCCGCCTCGTGCGTTTCCTGTGCCGCCTCGTGCGTTTTCCCGTGCTGCCTCGTGCGTTTTCCGGTGCGCTTCCCGATGCTCGGCCCCCTAGGGAGGTGCCCCTCCCTCTCTT
>WNGS01163431.1:0-31304 GCA_020271785.1 Procambarus virginalis | reverse complement strand
AATATCATGTTGAGGGTTTTTTCCACTGGAACGTTAATGAAGAGTGTCAAGGCCAAGGAAAGCAAAGATCTTGTGGAGTTTTATTTAAAGAACGGTGAATTAGTTGCTAGATTTAAAGGGACCGTTGTTGGGAGGCATTGAGATTATTTGGTTCATTATCTCTGCGAGTTTATAAGTTGTCTTGGGGATCTGCGAAATTATAGGCCTAAGAGGTTATCCAGGCTTGTGGGTCTTCACATTAACATTTGCCAAAAAAGTAACGCAATTCAAAATACTTATTTTCTAATTTTAAGCCTTCAATCGCTCTGTTCACTGCATTTGTGAAGAGGTTAACAAGATTTTAAAGATTTTCTGTTTAAGCTGTCCTCAGACCAAGTCCATTCCATCCAGCGGTCGACCCCAGAGATGTATTCATCAATTATAACATGCTGTTTATTCAAAATAGGGGCTTTTTCTAATATAAAATAATTTCGTTATCACAAATCACAGCCTGCACGTGCAGCCCCCTCAGCCAACATCTCCCGCAACAGACGAATTTAAACTTTACAGAATAAAATATCCCCAAACCTATCAAACCCCCGATTACCTAACCCATACAAACGAGTCAACCCTCTCCTGCAGGACATGCAATAACTGATAGCGTACAGCCACCTTCCTCTTCACTAATGCAATGAAGAACCTCTTACACTCGCCCTTACACCAGTCACCCTAGTCCAAAAGACAATGATACCAATGTTTTCGGGAGACCAACACAGCCCACCGTTCCCGAAACCGAGCACGAACATCAGGACACTATAACAAAGTACAGTTCGGTTTCCATCATCCCCGTTCCACCCGCACCTGGCTCAGAGCCCTAATCTTCACCAGCACCATACAATGGTCCGAGAAAGCAACTGGTACCGTCCAAAAAGATACCACCGACCTTATATCATGTTTAACTTATGAACATAAACCTATTGAGGCGAGAACACTAACCAGAAGACAAAATCGTAAATTCAATGCAACCCCCCACCCCTGAATCTCATCGCATCCCGAAAACCAAAACACTGAAGAGCCTCAATCACCGCAGTGGACACATTTGCAGGCAAGAGACTGCTACTGTCCCATGCCGACGTGACAGTTAAATTCCCCGTAAGACACCATGGCTCGTGTAGCATGTCTCAAAAAAAAAAAAATTAAACTTTATCTGCAAAAAAAATCCTCATGTTCCCGCTGCCTAGCCACCTCTGAGGGTGCGTAAATGAATAATAAAGGAATCCCCACCTTCATAAACGAGATCTTGACCAACAAAATCCTGCCATCCTAGTCCATTTTCGTGTGCAACACCGAACTAGGCGCCTGCTTGGAAAGAAGGATCATCGTATCCCGTTTCAACATTTGTACCAGATTTAACAAAACTAAATACTCCTCCTCCAACCAACGCAACAAAGCCACACACTGAACATTGTGTTTCTGAACAAAAGTCACATCAACCCCCTGCCTATGAAGCATTGAGATCAGTTACCATGGAACGCAGCCCGTTGTCATTAATAGAACCACAAGTTAAATGAAGAGGCATCTGAAGTATATATTTACACGTCAGGGCCCGGCCGGTCAGTACGAGCCGAAACTCCATGCAAAGAATCGACAACAGCCTCTGAAAATCTTTCGGGCAACTTGGACAGAAGCACGCCTGGAGGCGGGGCTCCAGGCGTGAAACAGACCCCCCCCCCCCCCCCGCTTCAAAACTAAATACAGATCATGACCATCATGACTGTCGGCTACAGTCTCAGCACCTCCACTCCGGCCTACCCACAAGGGGATGCCCACACGTCTGCACCGAGGAGGGAACCTCATGACAACCACTGACCTAAAAGAAGCCACCTCAGACACCAGCACACCCTGCTCACTGTCCATGGTCTCCAACATTTCGAGAGAATCCTCACGTTCCAGTCAACAAACTCTTCCATTCCTCGTGCGACGTTCTTGCCCGGGCACGAGAGTCGCGGGAAGAGACGAGCCCTGGAGATGATGAAGGGGGTGTGGGGAAATCTCCCAACACGATTTTTTTTTATTAAATGATTTAATTTATTATTTATATTGGAATTTAATAATTCAAATTGGACTGTGTATTTAAAAATGATCCTGCTAGGGGTTTTGCTCTTTCACAAATTTGGGGGTTTAATACAGCCTATCAATCAAAATTAATCAACTAATTGAAATTTGCTATAATTGTTAGCCTACTAAATATTACTGGATTAAAGAGAATATAGCTTAGTTGTAAAGTAGAATATAGCCTGGTAATAGGCAAGAAACTCCGTCACGTGGGCTGAAACTCATGGTCAAGGCCTTGATGGCGACTGAGAATGCCTCATGATACACCAAGATAATGTAGTCACTTAACTTCTCCTCGTCTCCCCCTGCTGAATAATGACAAAGTAATAACCAGCAACAAATATATTTGACATAACAATGAAAGAAGAATGTTTAGTTCACGAAACCTCACACTAGAAGATGAATGGGCAACGACATTTCGGCCCGTTCTGGATCCATTATAAAGTCGATTGTGACGAGACGACTAATTGATGAAGATTAAGCCACTCAAGAGGTGGCACGAGCTGAATAGCCAGTAAGACGAGAGGGGAGGGAGGCACGGGCACAAGTTTATGCCTGTATTTATATGGGATAATGTAAAGAATACGTTAATTGAAATAAATCTTACCCGTTCTGAGTGGGTAGCCCTGCTCTATAACCAGTCTATTTTTTTAAGTGATCACTATACTTGTCTAACAATTAATTAGCAAAGTTCATAGTCGATAACAGGAGTTGTTGATGCTCGACCACACTGATTTTGCAGAAAGATTAATAGGTCACACTAGCGTGTTTGTGCGCTAAGTTGGTCTCGATAGTCTCTTCCCTCCAGTACTCAGGACGCGTTCCCTAGCACAGTTTTAAATCCGTCATTACCGACTTAGGGAAGTAGACATTGAATTCACTTGTAATTTAGTTGTATCCAGTCTTGGAGAATACTTTATCCTATTTGTTTCCAAGAATGGTGTTTTTATGATGTGTTATGGATAAATATTCTTCAGGTGATGTGGCAAATATCCCATTTTGTCTGAGAAGCCATGAAACCCATTTTCTTTTAACGATTATCTTAGAAAAATTAGTGTAGGTTTAGTATTTTCCTAACATAACTGCATTTGCTGGGTGCAATGTGTGTTAGTATTTAGTGTCGAAAATTCCAGCATAATTCTGGGGAGGAGAAGAGTAACAAGGGTTGGAGCTCACTTTTTAGGAATTGTAAAACCTTCATTGCTCTCCTTCAGAATTATAGTATTGTTTGTTTAAATTTGCAATGTTGCACAGCAGTCATTTCAGGACAGTGGGATGGGGAGTCTCTAGGTGGTGACATCCTTTCCTGCTAGCTACGAGGGAATTAGTTTTTCTAAGGTTTTGAGACTAGTTGTACCTCTTCACTTCTCTTTCACTATTCTCAAGATACCCTGGCTGTCTGAATAGACAGACTATACCGCCTAGAGGCCATTCTGAACGTGGATAGTCGCTGTCAATCAGAACATCACCAGATTTTAAGTTTTTTTATTGTAGGGGTTATTTTTTATGTTCCCATAGTTGTTATTCTCCCATACTCATTATTCTCCTATAGTCATTATTCTCCTGTAGTAGTCATTCTCCCTAGTAGCAGTTCGGTATTCTAGAGTCCAAACGTCATTCCACCGACTTACTACTCCAGACAGATGATTGTAGCTCTTAAGTCACAATGACATGCGACGGATCTTCTGGTCTCATGTATGTGAGGGATGCTAGAGATTTACGAAGTCTTCCATACATCAGGTTAGATGGACTTAATGGCTTACCAGCGAAAGAGAATTATCTGTCCGAGGTTGCTCAGTGATCTGTTATTGACCCGAGAATCAATTTCGGTGACCGGTGTGAAGCTCCTGTAGATCAAACTTTTGTGGTGAGGGGTTTTCCTTGGACAGCGTTTGACTGTTCCCACCATCCGCTTGTTGAAGCCTCCTTGCCATTGTCTTCTAGGGGATATGAACTTCTAGTGGCACTACTGTTGATTTAGGACAATGCATACAACTGGGTGATCCAGACTTCCCTCAGACATGTTTCCCCTGCAACGAAGTTGGACTGAGATCACTAACTTGGGGCAGGATCGACGCCCATCAAACCTACAGAAAACATGTATGAATGCCTCGGCACATGTCTGGGGTCCCTACAGAGTATTAGGGATGTAATTTTGGAGATGAATATAGCCTCTGCGATTAGATTAATGAAGCGGTGTAGCTAATGAATTAATGAATGTTATGATATGTAATGAACAATGTATTTTAAAGTATAAGTGAGCATATATGAGTATCTTATGTTCTGATCTTATAGTATGTTATTCCCAAATGTATTGCTTTGCCTAAGAGACAATTCACACCACCATGGAAGGATTGTAATGTAGATGTAGTAATTATTCCCCTGCAAAAGAACAAAGTAGGTACGAGATAGCAGAGCTGAGAGCAACATATAACTGTGTAATTAGAGAATTATCTACAGAAAACACATATATATTGAGATGCATTAGTAGCTAGGGATCACTAGCAAAAACTACCACTGCTCTACCTGTTGTAAAGGTTAACATACCTCAAGTTTTGCAGATTAAGGAGCAAATAAAAAAAAAAAACAATACTCCCATCACGTCACCACAGGGCCAAAGTAGCAGAAGGAAGACTCACTCTGATATAATACGAACAAGACACTGTGTATCCCCCTCTTTCAAACCCGGCAAAGAAATGGAGACATTGTAGTAGCCATACACAGACTGACTTGGTTACAAGTGCTGCCGAGAGGTACTAAACTCAATAGTTAAAGCTTGTCATATCTATGGGACAGAGGCAGGGACACCACTATTGCATTACTTATTGAAATGTGAAGCCCAGTGCACCAAACTTAACATTAATCCAATGAGAGCAGCTGCATTAGACTCAAAATTCACAGCGACTACAATGCAGTTGAATAATGGGACACTAGTTAACATTATACATCTATATCTGCCACCAAGGTAATGTTATCAAAACATGACTAAAATCAGTGCACTAAAACATAAGCAGTAAACAAAATTGAAAAGGAGGAAACCACACCTCCATTTAAAACTTTGACACAAATATCACAGTAACGTGGTTATTGTGAATAACCGATCTCAATTACGGGCTCACTATAGCCTGTGATACATGGACATTTCGTTCTAAGTAGCTAAATCTAAAACAACGGCAACAACAGCTAAGATGTGGAAAGGTAGGATGCAGTTTTTATTAGGGAGCACTGTATATACTGTTATTGGACACTGCTTAACTGACAATGCAGACTGAACTTAAAACTGAATTGGCAGGATTACAGGAAGTAGTCAAATGTAGTAAAAAAAATTCATATGTAGACAGTAAAGGGGCGTTGGAATCTTTAAATAGCAGACGAGCAGTATACCAGAATATTGTAATAGTGTATAGAGAATGTAAAGTCATAAGAAAAAATGGTTATAAAATAATATTTATATGGCTCCCTTCACATATGGAAATATTGGTGAATGAGGCAGTTGATGTAATAGTGAAGAGAGCCTCAGAAAAACTCTTGCCCATGTTGTATGTCATAAAACTTTGAAACGGTCATGAATCAAGATGATCCAAGAGAATGAATAAAAAGTAAAGGGAACAGCTATTGTGGACAGCAGTAACACATTAAGCATTATGCATCCTTCACTTATGGTAGAAGAAAGTCTATTTGGAAGGATTCAATTTACATAAGATTAAGAGTAGGCTACAAATGTGTTTGGTATTACGGTTTTGTCAGTGAAATAGATAAGGAGTGTAAATTATGTAGTATGCCACACGCCCATACCTTAGATCATTATGTATTAGTGTCAACTTAATGATAACTAAATAAACAATGAAATAAGTAGTGTACCACATCAAATTGTTTAGATGTGTGATAATGGTGTGATTCAGAATACTTTGGAGTTACAAACACTGCCCCAAGAGCGTTACACTTATATGCTGTGTTTACTGTATTAACCTGCAATGTATAATGTGATTCTTGTATTTTGATTCGTGAATTTGTGTGCCTGTTGAGGGACTTGAAATAGAGGGTAGAAATAGCCTAAGCTACTTTATCCCTTTGAGATGTATTTTATTGTTTCTATAAACATACTTAAACCATTTTGAGAACACACAGTTTGAACAAAGTTTCCCCCAATTGCGTGCGTTTCTGCTTTACTATCTCTAGTCATACAACATAAAAAGCTTCAATTACTTTTCATCTTTTTTTCTTGGAACTCCCCTGTTGAATTAGGTTTATTTTTTTTAGAGCATTCCCATGACGTTCAAAAAAATTGTCCATGTTCTTATGTTGTGCTTGAACATTTTGCAAATGTTGTCTTCAGCTTTTTTGATTTCATAGAATAATTTTCAAAGCTTTGATGCAAATAACAGAGGTCTTTTTTCTCCAATGATGATGATGGACGTGAATTCACATTAAACATGGTGTCGTAGGCTCTTTATCTGACACACATGATAGGCTTCAATGTATCTAAAACACAAGAATAATTCAGACTGTATTATTAAATTTATTATATAAAGAACTTTCCCGTGCAAACAGCGAGGCGGACTTTGTACACTGCTATCCAAAAGAGACTTGGGTCAAACTATCAGCCAACCAAATTAAGGGACGTCCTCTAAGTAAGGAATTATACGGCTATATTGGTAGTATTACGACAAACGCAGTCAACTGATTCCGATATTGGTTTCAAGCAACATGGACAGGTAGTGCTAGCCACCTTGCCAGAGCGTTGTCAGGTAGCCAATAAGTGCACCGGGTTAGGGAGTTAGTCAGGTGGTGGGGGTGAGTGAGTGAGGGCTTGCCCATGGCCTTGGCTGTAGTGCCATAAAGTTTTGTGGAAAATGTGAGGAAATATATGGAGTTAAACGGCCGTTTGAGTGCCGTAAGGTTTCTACCAACAGGGATCGCACATCTAAGCTGGTATTGTTGTGTTACTCGTATGGGCCAATAGGCCTCTGCAGTTACCTTCATTCTTAAACACACGATGACTAATATATACAAACTCGCTTATTCATCGATTGATTGACAGTGAGTCAAGTTGATTTTTTTATATCAACTATGTATTTGAATGGATTTAAACCAGTTTCTCAACATGGAGTATATGACCCACATGGGGGCAAAAATGGAAACTGGGTTGTGATATTAGTAAGCGCCATTTTCTTTGCTCTATATGAGAGGGAGGAGGGGGTTAATTTTGACATTATTATAAAAGGTTGAGAACCATTGGTTTGAACTTTAAATGTCACGGCTCAGTGACGAGCACAGGTGAAATTATTATCGGACAGTCAGTTGTGTCGCTGGAAGCAAGTTTATATTATTTTCGACTTGATTTTGCTAAGCCAGCTAACTCTAAAACTTAACCCTCTCCACACCCCCCTCCCCCCTGAACTAAAAAAAAATCCATGAGGGAATTACCTTTGAACTAAACAGTTTATTACACTCAATAATTTACGTTTAAGCCATATATATAATAAACTACATTTATAGGTATGAAGTAACTGTATCATGTATATATTCAAGCATGTATTAATATCATGGATCAAAATCATTTCAAGGTGATGTAGATAGGCTTCCAAAACTATCAAAAACACCGGCAGATAGTTTAATACTGACAAAAGTAAGGTTATGAGACAAGGTAATGATGATAGTCACAGGATATCAGAGGGAAGGTGATGAGATTGAGAAAGGAATCTTGTCATAATTAGAGAGAACTGTAAGCAAAAAAAAATCTATGCATAACTGTTCGAAATAAGGCAAAGGACCCTGGGAATATTTCTAGAAGCGTTAGCAATAAAACACCTTGTGTTTTTCTGCAGCTGTAACTAGCTAGTTAGGCCTCATTTAGATTATGATGTTCAGTTTTGGTAGCCGTACTATAGAACGCGTCATGCATAGACTGACAATGTTAACCCCACGAATTAGGAACCTTCCATGTGGAAAAAGATTGTTAAAGCTTAATTCATTATCTAGTAAGGCGAAGAGTTAGGGGGTGGCCCTGATTGAAGTGTACAAGTTATACTGTTTGGAGTTGACCCTGAGCAGCCGTGGAGTGCGGACGTGTCCCTCCGTGACTGCTGGGGTTGTTAGCTGCTTGGTCGCCAGGTGGCGGGGCGTCGCTGCCCTCCCAGTGTTTGCCTGGCTGGCTGAGTGCTGACGTGGCGGAACTGAGTTACGATGGGGGTCCCCCTCCCACCAGTACTGCGGGCTCAGTCTGTGGGCCTGGAATTTTCCGGCCGGGCTGGGTACCCGGAGATTGCGAGGGTGTGTGAGCAGCTGCAGGTCCCTGTGATGGATCTATACGGTGTCGAGCTGGTGACGGCCCATCGGGTGATCATAAAATTCACTGGGGAAATGGCGTATCGCGAATTTCTCCGTCGATACGAGGGGCGGACACTGCCTCTACAGGATGGTGCGGGCACTGTTTCCATATCGGATCGGAGTGGTGCCCTCACCTACGTCAGCGTCCATGGGGCTCCGTTGGAGTTTCCAAAGGGTCTGCTCCGGCGGTACTTCGGCCGTTTTGGCGCCGTCGTTAGTGTGCGGGTGAATGTGGTCTCTTCGAGCCCACTTAAGGGTGTCCGGACGAACATTCGTACCCTGGGCATGAGGCTACGGGAGGATATTCCGTCCTCTGTGCGTCTGATGGGGTACACAGTTCGTGTGTTTTACGCCCGCCAGCCTCGGTCATGTTATCGTTGATGGCCTGTCGGGCCATCAGGCTGCTGAATGTTCTGCGCCGGCCTCTGCGCCTGTGAACCTCTTCAGTGAGGAGGACTTTCCACCGCTTCCTGTAGAGGAGGTTTCTGTGGCTCTGGACGCCTCTCTGGACGCGGCTTCGCCCCCTGTGTCGGCTGATGCGCCCCCTGTGTCGCCTGATGCGCCCCCTGTGTCGCCTGATGCGCCCCCTGTGGTGGACGTTCCCCCGAATGTCGCCGACCCTCCTCAGGTTGTTGCGATGCCCTTGGTGGATGCTCCTGCTCCTGTCCCTGCTGCTCCCGTGGGCCTTCCTGATGCTCCCTCCTCGCCGGCTGCTCACCCGTCTTCAGCGGCTGTGCCTGGCCCTGCATCCTCGCCTCGGGTCCCGGCTGTGCTAGGTGCTGGGGTGGCTGTGGGGCCTCCTGTTGTGTGTGGTCCGGTTCCCCCTGCGGTTGAGGCTGCTGCCGTCATGAGACGGGCGTTGGATCGCACGGCTTGTGATGCTCGTGGTTCTGGGTCCGCCTCCGGCTCTGAGGATGTGCGCCCGGTGCCCAAGCGGTCCCGGCGTTCTTCTACTGCTTGGGCTGATGTGGAGGGTTTCGACGCCGATGGAGATGATGTGGTGGTCGCTGACGTCCATGTGCCTGCTGATGCCGAAGATTGTGTGTGTAATTCCCCTCCTGTTTCTTATGCAGGCGGTTCTCCGCAGTGGGAGGTGGTAGCTCCTCCGAACGTAGGTGAGGTGGGTGCTGGTGCAGGCCGCGACCTCGTGTTGTTGCTGAAGAAGGATGTTCGGCGAGGGGGGCCCCTGCAGGTGTCACGTCCGGTGGTTGCTGCGGAGCCCTGTGGGGCTGCCAAGGTTACAAGTGCGCTGCCCGTTGCCCGCGCCTGTAGGGGGAAGCCCGTCCCGCTCATCTTGGCCTCCGGCGTGGCGCATGATAAGCAGAACAACCCTTTGGATTTTTACATTCGTGACCGAGTGCTACCTGTTCCGTGGTGCCCCTCGACTGTCTGGGTTCCACAGGCTCGGGTTTTTGTTGAGGGTGTGCCGAATTTGATGCCCGATCCTCGTACGGCCCTTAGTCACCCTGTTTCGGACGACCTCCTGTTGCTTTGGGAGGCGTATTGTGTTCGGTTCCCGGCGGCAGAGTGGCCGGATAAGTATGCGCACTCTTGATAATTTGTGTGCTTGCTGTGTATTTCGAGTATGTATAGGACTTGGTATGTTCTGTGGTATTTGTGTGCCCTTCAGGCCGATGTCGTATTTAGTTTTTCTCAATGTCCCTGTTAATTGTAATTGGGCTATACTATTTCATGATTATCCGTTTCTGTGATTCTGTTGTCTTATGTGCCCCTATGGCTATGCTGTGTGCCCTCTTGCGTGAGTGGTTGTGCATATTTTTGTTTATTGTTTGTTTATTGTTTGTGTTGTTATTGTGCCATGTTTATGTTTTTTTGTTTTCTGGTTTTTTATTTTTTTTTTTTTTTTTTTTTTTTCTTGTTCTCCTCTGATTTCTCTGTGTATTATGATCTTGTTTTGTGTGTTCTTGTATTTTGGGTATTGTTTGCCTGTTTGCGCTATTTGGTTTATTGATGATTTTGTACTGAGCTGTCGGACCTTCTGGCCGGTGGTTGTTTGTTTTGCTAAGTTTGGTTTATGTTAATTTTATTGTATTTATTGCTTATACTTGCATGCTTGCATGTAAAAATAAATTAAAAAAAAAAAAGTTATACTGTTTGAGACAAAGTACATCTTACAGGGATAAAGTTGCTTAGGGTATTTCTACCCCCCTTCCCCCAAGCGTACAAGCTGAAGAACGGGCATAACAAGGTTAAGGTATAAAATACATAAACACTTAATAGAATACGAAACAATGGATGAAAATGAGTTCAGTTTAGATTTAGGAAAGACCTGGATAAATACTGGTTTGGTAACAGGGTTGTTGATTTGTGGAACAAATTACCGGGTAATATAATAGATGTAGGGGTCCCTTGATTGTTTCAAGCGTAGGTTAGACGTACATGAATGACTGAATATAAATGGAAGCTGCCATGCGAGGGCCATTCTTGGTTTTTATGTAATTAAAGCAGACATGTATTGTTTTACCGTTCGTTTCAACCGTTAACAAGGGCCGCATTTAATGTCCAAATATGATTTCTACTGTTCTGATGCTAGAAAGAATAATAATGGCAGAAGTTAATAATTATAACAATAATAATCACGAAATAATGGAACCAAATTAGACCATTTTCGAACTAGAATAAATAATAAATTATGGTTTGTGAATTAAGTTGTAGATTAATGATACAAACTCAGGGCAATGTTGGTTAGCAACCAAAGTGTCCTCTCGAATAATGCATCCCATTTTAACGTCAAAATTCCAAACAGAAATTTAGTTCATCATTTTATGTCCGTCGTGGCAACTCTAGAGGACGGGCTGATGTAACCAGCATGTGACTGCTGAAGTGATTCAAGTGTATGTTAGTGTTTATTATTAGTCTTAAGTTCATTATAAACAAACTACCAAGACTGGATGTGTTGATCAAAGGCTGCTTCAGCGTCTATGTATTTCGTTATGTTCTTCTCATTGTAAATATCAAATAAGACTGCTCAGCCTTAGAGAAGCTTAATTTTAAGAAGCGACTTCATATATTATTTTCCGAAAACACAATGGTTGTTCATTGGTTTGAGACGAGAAAACATGGCTTCTCTGCAAGACCTGGAATTACATGCGAAATTTGGCAAATAAATCACACGTTGTTAAAACATGTTTTATTTCATAAAAATATATAAATAGTTTATATTGTTTATCTATATAAATATAAATTGAAATGTCCGTTTGTTCAAAATCGCTAATCTCCGAAAGTTCTAAACTGATTGCTTTGAATTTTTCACACAACGTTCCATTCGCATCCAAGCTGCTTTTTATATACATATTATATAGATGTCACTTCTGTGACGGAAAAAAACATGCTTTCTTGAAATTTTTTTTTTTCGTGTTTTTCACGTGAGGGAAATCTTCGAAACTACTTTACCGATTGCTTTGAAATTTTGACACAACGTTGCATTCGAATAGGCGCGTATTTTTATGTACTTATTATATACATGCCTTACCTATGACCAGGATTTTTTTTTAAACAGCGCCATCTGTTGGACGTAAGAGCAACACGTGCTGTAATCTCTGAAAGTTCTTCAACGATTGCTTTGAAATTCTGACACATTTCATTCGAATATGCACATGCTTTTATATACCTACTATATGGATGCCACACCTGTGACAGATAAAACATGTTTTTCTCAAACAGCGCCATCTGTTGCACATAATAGCAACACACTTCCAATACTAAATTGAATTTTCATAGATTTCGATTTATTTTAATTTGTATTGAATTATTTTGTGAGACATTGTGTTGGAATTGAGCTGTGTTATTTACCATACCGTTCATTTCAAAAGTATAAGTATAAATGCCACACCTGTGACAGGTGTGGCATTTTCTTCTATATAGAAAATATTATTTTCTTATGAAATACGCCATCTGTCGCACATAAGAGCCACACACACTATGTTAAATGTTACGATTACATTTCAATATCTTCGATTGCATTGACAAATTCAATTTTCATACGTTTCGATTTATTTTCATTTTAATTTTAATTTCATTGTTTTGTGACTGCATTGAAACCGAGCTGTGTTGTTTACCATACTATTAATTTCGTGTGTATAGGTATAGATGCCACACCTGTGACAAGTAAAAAAAAAATATTTGTTAAAAACAGCACCATCTGTTGCACATAAGAGCCATCCACACTATGCTAAATATATTAAGATTCCATTTCATTGTTTCCGATTGCAATGATATATTGAATTTTCAAAGATTTCGTTTTATTTTAATTTAATTATTTTGTGACATTGCATTGGAATTGAGCTGTGTTTTTACCATACCATTAATTTTGTGAGTATAAATATAGATGCCACACTTGTAACAGGTAAAAATATGCATTTTTTTGAAAAACGGTGCCATCTGTTGCACATAAGAGCAACTCACGCTATACTGAATGTTACAATTCCATTTCAATATTTCTGACTTCATTGATAATTTCAGTTTTCATAGATTTCGAATTGTTTTCATTTTGATTTAATTATTTTGTGACTTTGGATGGAATTGAGCTTTGATGTTTACCATGCCGTTCATTTCATGTGTAGTTTATTTTTTTAATTTAAATTTTTTTCATTGCATTTTTAATTGTTTTTCTTATATTTCAGTGATGGGAACATCAGATCATTTGATGTTCCCAATTTTCTGGTGGAAACATCAGATCATATGGGAATGCATCGGACGAGGGAGTTGGGAATGGTGAGGAGGACGAGGGGATGGAAGTGGGGGATAGTACTGAGGACGACAGGACAGGGGAGGGGGTAATGGTAGGGAAAACGTGGGGATGGTGTGGATGAGGGGACAGGGGAATGGAGAATGGTGGGAAGGACAAGGGGACAGGAGAGTGGGGGATGGTGCGGAGGACAAGGGAATAGAGGAGGGGGGAATGATAGGGAGGTCGAGGGGATGGAGGAGTGGGGGAATGGTTAGGAGGACGAGGGGATAGTGGAGTGGGGGATGGTGCGGAGGACAGCAGAGATGGGGGGAGGGAGGAAATGGCAGAGGGGATGGGGGAGTGGGGGATAGTTGGGAGGTCAAAGGGATGGGGAAGTTGGGAATGGTTGGGAGGACGCGGGGACGAAAGAGGCGAAATGGTTGGGGAGGACTGGGAGATGTGGGTAAGGTTGCTGTAGCTCAGCAACGCACATGCACTGCTGAGCCACTGCAACCCATGGCAGGGTACAGCTAGTTAAACAATAAAAGTACAACTTGGAATATCTGATTTTAATTTTTTTAGGGTTTTTAATATATTTAGACATGAATTAGAATAATTCTCTGGTTTTGTTCATGCGGCCTCGAACCCCCATAGCGTCTAGATGTGACACCAGCTGCATTGACATTTCACGTGTAAGGTGTTCGTTGTTGTCGAAAAGTTGACGAACATTATTTGTTAATGTTTGAGTTTGTCAGCCCGGGGCACTACATCCTTGAGCTTCACTATATATCCCAATTCTCCATCACTTAAGAAGTCTGGGATATCAACAGTGATGTCATTGATTGAACATTTGTGTCTGGTTGTCAAATATTTTGCCTCGAAGTTGAGCATCATGAGGGAGTCGCCTTCCTCTATGATCACTGATGGTATGTCAAGTCATGTCTTGGGTTAACTTAATGTATTAACGAACGTTTCTGATGAACGTTTTGCTTTAAGCATGTTGAGCATCTGGATGGGGTCGGCATCCTTCACGACCTCTGGTGGTACATCTAGCAAGTTGGACAGTGCGGGCAGAAATTCTTTCTTCGCTTTTAAATGTTCCGGAAGTAGATTTTGAAGTTCTAAAGGCAAACTGAGATTTCGTTTAACTATTGTGCTCTTTCCTAGAAGGTTTCCTTGGGCACAAACGAATTCCAGTTAACACTTTCTTCGGGATCCCGAGGCTCATGTTTTCCATACATGTAAGCCTTCATAACTGCAGTTGTCATCACTACAGAAATGCAGTATAATCTCTACATTTTTCCAGTAGTAAAGTTATGCACTCGAACTCTGTCGATGATTTACTGATCTAGCTGCACTGCTCTAAACAACAAAGCATCGCTTGCGTTAATGTCCGAAGGTGGAAAATGGTCAGATGGGTAGTTGAAGACTTGGTCGGTAGGTCCTATGGTGACCAATTGGATTGATTAATTGATTGATAAAGATTAAGCCACCCAAAAGGTGGCACGGGCATGAACAGCCCGAAAGTGGAGGCTCTTTGGAACCATTACCAATAGCTGAAACTGAAGATCTGTAAATGGATGGATTTTTTTTTTAGGGGGGGGGGGGGATGGCGGTCAAGGAGGGGCAAGCAATACCAATTTGTAGAGCTGGTGAGTTAATGAAGGCGTCTAGGTCTTCTGTGTTTTCTTAGTCAGTCTTGCTGCTAGCTGGCGTGGCTGTGTTGTCATTGGAGTTCGGTGATGTGGCCTCCATGAGATCTTGCACGCACTAGGGGAAGTGTTGTGACAATGGAGCTCTTAATGAAATTTCCTCGTCTGAGGAGTCCGTGGCGTAGTTCGTTGTTGGTGGTTTTGGTCTCAGCCTGAGGTTGAGGCTGGCTCTGAAGTCGACGAGTTGTGATAGAAGCTGGTTCGGTAACGTTGGTGGTGTTTGTGGTCGGAGAGAACACGTCTGTGGAGATAGTGATGGAGGTAGCTTTCGGGGTTGGATTGGAAGATGCTGCTTTTTGTGCAGCCTTTAGTGGAGCTGACGTCAGAGTTGATATCGACCTAGCAGTCGACCTTGTGGAAATCCCGGGTGTGATAAGGGAGGTAGTGAGACTTGCATCAGGGGGGTATGATGGGATCTAGGCCATTGTCTAGGTACAGCACATTTAGTTCTCTGATGAATCGGTGATTGTCGGTCCCCATTGAGGGCCCCTGGGGGGGGGCCCATTGTGAAGGCTGGCTTGACTGGTAGGAGGAACCACATTTTGATAAGACTAGGAATCGTCTGGTTGGTTGGTGAGAGCTGAGGTGTTGGGTATAGCATCAGGGGCTCTGGTGGCGGGGTTGAGAAGGTTAGCTTTCTTGGTTTCAATCTGGGCCTTGATTTTTTCCTGTCTGCCGGGAAAGCGTTGTGAAATTGCTGGTTGATTGCCGTTACAAAGACGGCAGACATGGGTTGTCGATTTACAGATCCAGTGGTTGGTGGAGCTAATAAAGACTGTTCGGTCGGCGATGTACTGATGTGGGAAGAGAGGAAAGTAGTGGTGCACTTTGCTAAGTGTGCAATCTTTTTTGAGATCCCCCACACAAGAAAGAGAACAATATTCTCACCTTCTTGACTATGGTCGATGGGTGTAATCAGATGGCTTCTTTTAAGATCTTAAAGACGTCGTTTGTGGTGAAAGTATGGCCGTCCATGGGGCGAGTTCTGACTTTGTCATTTGTGGCGCATTGTTGTTGTTAAAACCCCCTCAACGGGTCCTAGTGGCAATGTATGTCTTGTGTAGTTAGTCGGGATTGCTGGTGTGGACCGGGTGTGTGTGTGGTGGACCAAATGAATTAATTGATGAATATTAAGCCACCCAAGAGATGGCACGGGGCATGAGTATCTCATAAATGGTAGATTTTTTGTTTAGTAAAAGTGTACTGTTGGCTGAGTTCGCATTTAATAGTCTTTCAGCTATCGCTGTGGAGGATACTACTCGACAGTATATGAGGGTGTCCAGCTGCTGGACACTTCTTTTGACCAGAAGATTGGCAGTATTGATGGCTTCAGGGTGGTTACTGCAAAATTCAGGGACTCTTAAAGCTCTAATAAGGTAACATTCCTGGAGATAGTGAAGTAGTGGCTTTTATGTGATTGTTTGGCAAAAGATGCAGTCCCTCTGTCTGGGTTAATCAATCTCCCAGTTGCAACTGTAACCTAGACATAGTCTATATAACCGAACTGCTTTTTCTCTGTGGATTGCTTTTGGGGTGTTTAACCATTTTAACTTGGTGGCCTGAAGATACCATATTGCAGTGGGCGAACCTTCTGCTACTCCGTTGTTGATGGGCTTGTTGAGATGCGAGTGTTTTTAGGTAATGGTGTTTTTTTATGTATTCGAGGCAGGGTTGGATTGTTTTATCAATCACAGGATAACTAGTTGCCAATTTAGCAATTTCATCGCCTTTCTCATGTAATGGGATTCCAACATGGGATGGGATCCAGTTTAGGGTTATGTTGAGTCTTTTTTTCCTTTAGCTACTGC
Source organism: Procambarus virginalis (assembly GCA_020271785.1). Lineage (NCBI taxonomy): Eukaryota > Metazoa > Arthropoda > Malacostraca > Decapoda > Cambaridae > Procambarus > Procambarus virginalis. The sequence goes on along the minus strand of WNGS01163431.1, from coordinate 14,670 downwards.
TCCAAGTTACAAAATGGTGGAAATTATTTCCACGTTGTCTTTCTACCGCGTATTTTCCTAATATATGAAGTGCAGCTTTTGAGTGTGTGTGTATGATTGCATACTGAGAGTTTTGTGCAATCACACATGTGAATGCCTTTTGTATGGCAAACAGTTCAGTTTGGGTTGAAGATATTGGTCCTTCCAGTCTCCAATAGGCCTGTTTGCTGTCCGTGCAAAAAGCAGCACCATCACTCTCATATTGTGTCAACCGATCCGTCTGTGAAGACGTGAGTGGCTCCTGCTATGCTGCTCATTTGATTTTCTATGATGCGCCTTAGTGTTATTGGATCATAGGCAGCTTTTTTCATTGGAAGACTTTTTTTCCAGTAAGACATGTTATAGGTTCTATTACCAGCTTGAAGGTAAGCTACATGGAGCCTGACAGCTGAGTGGACTGCACTTCGGATTCGTATTCACCCTGATGCCCCTGTTACCTAGCATTAAATAAGTACCTGGGAGTTACACCTTCTATGGGCTGTTTCCTGGGGGGGGGGGTGTACTCACCTAATTGTACTCGCCTAATTGTGCTTGCGGGGGTTGAGCATTCTCCTTGGTCCTGCCTCTCAACTGTCAATCAACTGGTGTACAGATTCCTGAGTCTACTGGGCTCTATCACATTTACATTTGAAACTGTGAATGGAGTCAGCCTCCACCACATCACTGCCTAGTGCCTTCCATTTATTAACTACTGACACTGAAAAAAAAATTTCTAACATCTCTGTGGCTCATCTGGGTACTAAGTTTCCACCTGTGTTCCCTTGTTCGTGTCCCACCCGTGCTGAAGAGTTTTTGTCCACCCTGTCAATTCTCCTGAGAATTTTGTAGGTGGATATCATGTCTCCCCTTACTCTTCTGTTTTCCTGGGACGTGAAGTTCAGCTCCTTTAGCCTTTCCTCGTAGCTCATACCTCTGTTCCGGGACGAGCCTGGTGGCATACTCACAAGGGTGGTAACAAAAAGGATGCCTGGTCGAGAACCGGGCCACGGGGACGCTATGCCCCAAAATCATCTCAAGATAACTTCAAAGTAAGGCTCCTCCCACTGTGGGGAACAAGTGTAGTTTGGGTGTAGGTGATCACCACCTCTATCAAGAATCGTGCTTTTAAACTGTAGTCGTTTAGAAATTTTCCCGCTCTGGCAGCCCAAGAGTTTCCATTGTTTTGTCGAAGTCCAACCACCAAGGCCTGTCTTGCTGGGACTGGATCAGGGGAATAAATTATCTTCCTGATAATCGTAGCTGTTCTTTGATATTTTCTTTCTTGAAGAGAGGGCAAACTAGTTTCCAGTCTTAGTTTCAAGCCTGGTCGACATAGGGGGCTCCCAGGGCAGCCCTAATAGCATTGATTTTGGCTACTTCAAGCTTTTTCCACTGTGATTGGATTGAGTGCAAGTGCGGCATAGTCTCTCACTGATCTGACTGCCTATACATAGTATGAGCGAAAGACTTGCAGATTGGCTTCTCCAGAGAGGGAAGTTAGCAACCTGAGGATTGCCGTCCGGGCCGCAGAGTTCTCTCAAGTAGGAGACCTCAGCATTAAAATGTGTCCAGGATTATTCCTAGATACTGATAAGTGTCCACCCATTCAATTGGTTGACCCTGTACTGTGAGTAGGATTTTGGGCGTCTGTATTTTTATGGGCATGGCTTTTGTCTTGGTGGGGTTGAGTTTGACACCAATCTGCTTTACGTTTTCACTGATGTAGTCTAAGCATTTGTGTGCAAGGCGCGCGCATCCCTTCAGTTTATGATAACAATGTCGTCTGCGTAATTTGGCAGCCTGCAATGATGTAGGAGTTTCAGCCTCATTATTCTTTCCATTAAACATTTGGAGAAGGGTGCTGCGAATGCCTCCTTGCGGTGTACCATATTCATGTCTTTTCGTGACAGTCTCTGAATAAAAATTTCACTCTTGCTTCTCTGAGACAGTTTTTGGTCCAGGAGAGAAGGTTGCATTTGACCTCTTTGTCGCCGAGACGACAGAGAATAGCTGGATCGCGAGCTAGTTCAAAGGCTTTCTCGAGGTCCAGGAATATCAGCATTCCTGGTCTGTCATTCTAGTGGGCTAACAGTTGCTGTACATTCCACTGTGCCAACTTTTATAGGCATACATGTCCTGGTCCGTGTTAAAGGACATAGTTTAAGCATGTTCCAGTCAAGTCTGTTGCGTGCCACTCTGTCAGCCATCTTGGCTGCAAAGGTTTGGAGAGAGAGAAGGGCCTTGGATTAGCTGGATCTTCGGGTTTTGTGATCGGCACTCTCTGCCCTATTCAAAGCTGTAGGTCTAGTTTGAGAAGTCCAGGCTGAATTAATTAACCTAAGGTATGCAGCGTCTCCCTCCTGGCCGAGGTATCTAATTATATTATATGTTGTCTCCAGGGAATGTATCTTTGTAGTTTTTCTTAGACCAACTGAGCTCATCCAGTGTGAAATGGGTATTAGTATCAGACATGCTGTACGGATTCTGTGCAACCTTTTGTCCTCTAATTGTCTGAACTGCTAGTTCATCTGATGGAAGCTGGTTATTGGCTGCTCTTTCAGCAAATTTGGTTGCTAGTACCAAGTGGTGAAGATGCGAACAAGCTTGAATGGTCCCCAAACATATATGCAATCAAAAACTCCACACCTCAGAAGTGCCTCGAACCTATGCAGATAGAGGCACAGGGGCACTATGCAACTGGCGAACACAGTACCTTAACCACTCGATCATCCGTGACCGTACAAAAGACGATGGTAGCCTTGGCTATTTAGCCCACCATCCCGACGGCACTTAGTGATGAACTTGGGCATAATTATTTCATCAAATCGCCTCATTCTCGTGTGGCCACGTGAGCAACATTATGAGGTCATTTGATGAAATAACTATGCCCAAGTTCACCACCAAGTGGTGAAGACTTCTTAGTCGACCAGATCGGAATTGTGTGTTGGGAAGACTTCATGTTTTTGTATTCTGATAAGTAATCGCATAAAACTACATATTGTATCAAATAACTATCAGAATTGTGATGAAGGGGGGGGGGGGTTAGGGGTAATTCATATTAGTCTGATTTCATGCTTGTAACTCCACAAAGGTTTTGCCTTTTCAATTTTATGCACATTATTAACTGACTGTTGTTTAGTTCGACAGTAATAGTTTGAGTTTCCATGTCCAGGTAGGTAATCCAAGGCAGAGTTCGGGTGGGTGAGGGGGGCAGGTGAGAAAGTTCCTAGAGTCCTTGACTATAGATCAAAATGATTTCATTTATTCGCAAAAGATAAATAAACTTTCAAGCATTGTTTTAATTTTTGCGAGTTTTAAATTTATCTTGTGAACAATTACAAATCTGAACATATTTTAAAACTTTAATTGCATACCATATCATTGCTTTTATTTAAATTGTGTCTGACAGATTGACTCTCTGAAATATAGGTGCGGATGACAAACTATTCACAGCAGAGAAGAAATATATACACACATTTAAGGATGTAATCATCATATGAGCTTCCATGATCAGAGAAATCATACATATGTCATCCCTAAACATTAAAATTAAAATTTCTTTAAAAAAAATCCTCATCACTTTGTTGACGAGGATTGGCCGTCCAAACCGTCAAGTTCTCATGGCCGTCCAAACCAATATGGCCCCACACGCACGATGCCGTTTGTGTGAGAACTAATCGTTATAAAACTGGGAGTTGGGCTGTTTTATTGGAATCAGAACTGAATATATTAATATGTTTAATATAAAATGATTCAGATTTTATCTTGCTTCCCTCTCCCCATCCAGCCCGTTGGCGTCGTGAGAGGGCTCAGTAGATGGCTGCCGGAGTGTGATGCTCCGTGGGACAGTCCTCTGTCCTTTTATGGCCTTGCACTCCTGCTGCTGTCTTCTCTAATTGTGCCAGATCGCTTTTCCTTTTCCTTATGTTTCGTTTTTCTCCCCCCTCTTCTCCTATCTGCTTGTCGTTTCCTGCCGACCTTTTGCTTGTTTTGGATTATTCCTTTGGACTTCTTCTATTTTGACGCCCGGGTGCTTGAGGAGGCATACTCTTGCACCCGTAGAACTGTAGTACCCAACGTCTCGAGCGAGGGGAACCTTTTATTGTCAATCCCCCTTTCATCGCTGAACCCGATCTCGACGGACTGACGGTTCTTAAGGTGGCGTTTGTGGGGCGTATACTCACGACGCACCCCTAGGGGGCCCCGGCATGATCGGCAATAGCTTCCTGTTGGGTGTCCTGCCTCTAATTGTGGCTCCATGGTGGGTATGGGGGCACATTCGTGGATGAATGTCTCTTTTCGTCTCTATGGCAATGAATGTTTCTGTTGTACCCTCTCAGGCTCGTGGGGTGGGCGACCAAGCCCCCGAGTCTGTCTGTATTGGAAGACCAGGATCTGTAGCTCCCGCTGCGTTGGGCCCCGACCTTGCTCCTCCTTTGACCATCCTGACTTCTTCCCCCAGCTCCCCTCCCTCCTCTGTGGTTGGGTCGAGCCTCCAGCCCCCAGTGGTGACCACTTCGTCCCCTTGTGCGGCTAAGTCTCTCGTTGTGACTACTGCGCCTTTTGTCCCCTCTCTCTCAAGGGGTTCTCAACGCCGTCAGCGCCACGGCCGCACTCGCTCGTTTCCTTCCTCTACTGATGCGTACCAGGCCTTGTTTGGTCCTGCTTCATGGGCCAAATACTTTGATCTCCTCCCTCTTGATTCCGCGTCTCCTGACGATTTCTCCCTCCATCGGCATCTCGTTGATTCCGTGGATGCGTCCGGTACCTTCAACCCCACTCGTCTCGGTACACGTGTCGTTGCTGCTCCTTCTCAGGATGCAGCTTCCCGCTTGGCTGCCTTATCCTGCCTTGGCGAGATCCCTGTTCGGGTCTCTAAGAACACTCGGTTGAATGCCAGTGTTGGCACTATTCTCCTCCCGCCCCATGTTGCAACCGGTATTCGGAATCTGCAGGACTGCCACGATGACATCCGGCATATCCTTGATGCCCAAGGCCATTCTGTCCTCCAGGTTGACTCGTTTACTCGTCCCCCTAGTGGTCATCGCCGTCAACCCCTTCGAGTTGTGAAGGTCACCTTTGATGGTATTACCCTTCCATCCTCTGTCATTCTCGCTGGTGCCAGGTGCTCTGTCCAGGAGTATATTCCTTCTCCTCGACTTTGTAACAAGTGCTGGAGGTTTGGGCATGGTGCCCTCCGCTGCTCTGGGACTCTCTCTCTGTCCTTTGTGTGGGGGTGAAGGTCACTCTAAGTCGGAGTGCACTTCTCCCCAAGCTCGCTGCCTCAACTGCGGTGAGGCCCATCCTACCTTCTCCCGTGCCTGTATCCATTACAAGCTTGAGGCAGCCGTCCTCAACTTGAAGCACCGGGAGCGTTTATCTTTTCCTGAGGCGAGGCGCCAGGTTCGCCGGCTCCCGCCTTATGCTAACGTCTCTTATGCTCGCGTGTTGCGCTCTTCCTCTCCTCGTCCTTCCCACCTTCCTCAGACTCACAACCGTTTCCGGGCCTTGGACCCTGATACGCCCACTGCTCCCTCCTCTGTTCCTTTGAGTTCTGTCCCGAAGGGTCCCCCTCCTGGTCCTCTGTCTGGGGTTCCCCTTCTTTCTACCCGGTCTGTCATGTCTCCTGTGTCTTCTTCCTCGTCTTCCTCCGATCCTCCTTCCCATCCTCCTCCTCCATCTGTTGACTCTCCCCGCCGCCTGTCGGTGCAGGCGGATGTCCATCGCTCTCCTAACGGCCGTCGTGTGTGCTCTCGTTCAGCTTCTCCTGTTGAGACGCTGGAATCCGTTGCCCGGTACGTAGTTGCTGGGACACCGGTCTCTTTAAGTCAGAAGCGTAAGCCTGGCTCCTCTCCTTCCTCCTCCCCGGCGGGTAAGAAGGCTTCGCTTTCTTCCTCGACCCCTACTACTGGCTCTATTGCTCCTTCCCCTCCCATTTCAGTGGTTGCGCCCCCTTTTCTTGCTATGGAGGTTTCTTTGGCCCCTGCTTCCCTTTCAGTTGCTGCCCTTGCTGAGGTGCGCTCCCCTCTTTCTATTCCCCCTCTTCCTGCTGCTGTCCTTGACTGCTCCTCTTCGTTGTCTCCTCCTCCTTCCTCCTCCGGACCCCGCCCGCCCACCTCTGGTCTGTTCTCCCGCTTCCTTCCCTCCGTCTTTGCTCAGTTTACCCATGCCCCCTAACCCTGACTTTGCTGACCCTGATCCCGACCCTGATATTCTTTAACGTGCTGTGTTGCTCTTTCACCTTTGTTTCTTCCTTGTTCTCTGTTGTTGTCCTTTCTCTTCTCGTCGATGTCTCTTCTTCAATGGAACGTTCGACGTTATTATGCCAATTTCCTCGAACTCCAACTTCTGATTTCACGGTTTTCGCCCCTTTGTGTCTGTCTTCAGGAGCCGATGCTTGGTGCTCGTCCTGGTCGTTTTCGTGGCTATTCCTTTTTCTCCCCCCCCCCCAGCCATTGCTGGGGCTCCTAATTCTTCTGCTCTCTTGATTCGCACTGATGTTCCCTTTGTTCCTTTACTTTTTCCTTTGCCTCTCCATTGTTCTGCTGCTCGTATCTTTGTGGGGAAATAATACACAGTTTGTTCCATTTATCTCCCCCCCGAGTGTCCCGCTTTCTCTTCCTGATTTGAAACACCTCTTGGACTCCTTGCCGGAGACTGTGCTCCTGCTGGGTGACTTCAATTGACGTCATTCTCTTTGGGGTGACGTTCTGACGAATACCCGGGGTCGCCTTCTTGAGCCGTTTCTCCTCTCTTCTTCCCTGTCTCTTCTGAATTCTGGTAAGCCCACTCATTTGGACTCTCGGACTCGCACCCTTTCCTGTCTTGATCTTTCTCTCTGCTCTTCCTCTCTTTACTTAGATTTCACGTGGCAGGTTCTTGATGACCTCCATGGCAGTGATCATTTCCCCATCCTTGTGTCCTTTTTCTCTCATCGCCCTTCCCTCTCTTTCCCTAGTGGCGGTTTGCTCAAGCGGACTGGAACCTATTTATCTTCAGTGCTGTTCTCTGACCTCTCCCTTCTTCCTCTCCCTCGTGCTCTCCTCCTTTTTCATGACACTGTCATCGACGCTGCCCTTCGCTCTATTCCTCGTTCTTCCTCTCGGGGTCCACGGAAGTGCGTTCCCTGGTGGAATGCGGACTGTGCTCGGGCTGTCCGCTGTAAGCGTGCAGCCTGCAAGAGGCACCGCCGTCGGCAGACGACCGATTCTTTTCTTTTCTTTCGGAAAGCGAGTGCGGTGGCTCGTAAGGCCATCCGTATGGCTAAACGTGAATGTTGGGCTTCTTATGTCTCCACAATTACGTCCAAAACTCCCCTGCCACAGATATGGAAGCGTATCCGCAAGATAGCGGGTAAGTTCGTTCCCGATGTTTCCCCGGTCCTTCACCTCCGTGGTACTCTTGTGGCGGACCCGTTGCAGGTCGCTACGGAACTGGGTTCCCACTTTTTTTCTGTTAGCTCTGGTCTTCATCTTCCCCAATCTTTCCTTCTTCGTAAACCTGTCCTTGAGTCTCGTCATTTAGATTTCTGCACTCGTCTTCGACTTTCCTATAATGATCCCTTCTCTCTATCTGAACTTCGTTTTGCCCTAGCCCTCTGCGGTTCTACGGCGGCGGGCTCCGATGGTATCCATTATGAGATGCTTCACCATCTCCCTCCGTGCACGTCTCGGTATTTACTGAGTCTCTATAATCGGATCTGGGAGTCGTCGTCAGTCCCTGAGTACTGGCTCGATGCCGTTGTCCTCCCTGTTCGCAAACCAGGGTCTCTGGGAACTTCCCCTAAGGACTTTCGCCCTATTGCCCTCACAGGTTGTGTCTGCAAATTCTTTGAACGTATGGTTAACGTTCGTCTGATGTGGTTCCTGGAACACCATCCAACCTGTCCAATCAAAAAGAACGTCGCATTTGGCCGTTTGCCCGTATTGCCGAATTTGGACGTAATTTGAAAATGAAAAAAATATGAAAATAAATTTAGATTTTTTTTTCGACAACAGTAAGTTAAGGGTCCTCTGATAGGTTAGGTGGGCAGGAAATTCTCATAAAGTTTCAAAACATTATGAAAAACGTTAATTTAAAGTGTCCTCTCATAAGCTCTGCGCGTAGGCCCGGACGACTCAAATAGAAAACGGAACAGAACGTCACTTTTGTGAGTCGATTTCATTTCAAATTACGTCCAAATTTGGCCATATCGCGCATACGAGCGAAAAGTGACGTTCTTTTTAAGAGGACGGGTTGCACCATCACCACCTCTCCGCTTCTCAATTTGGTTTCCGCAAGTGCCGCAGCACGACAGATGTTCTGGTGAACTTGGAGGTCTATATTCGTACTGCTTTTGCTGCGAGGACCTCTGTTGTTGCCATCCTTTTTGACCTGGAAAAGGCTTACGACACCACCTGGCAATATCATATTCTATCCCAGCTTCATTCTTTTGGCCTTCGTGGTCATCTCCCTCTTTCTCCGCAGCTCCCTCTCTCGCCGTTCCTTTCGGGTGCGCCTTGGTACCGCTCTCTCTGCCTCTTTTCAGCAATACGAAGGTGTGCCCCAGGGTAGTGTTCTGAGCACTACTCTTTTTCTGGTTGCCCTCAATGGTCTTCTTTCCTCTCTTCCTTCAGGTGTCTTCTCCGCTCTCTATGTCGATGATCTTACCCTTTGCTGTCACGATGATGATTCGCCTCTCCTTCAACGCCGGCTTCAACTTGCGATTGATGCCGTGTCGTCTTGGGCCACTGATCATGGCTTCAAGTTCTCTACTTCTAAGACTTGTGCCATGTCTTTTACTCGGAAACGGGTCGTTCTTCGTCCCTCTGTCACTTTATAATCATCCCCTTGAGTACAAAGATTCTGCGAAGCTTTTGGGGTTATTCCTTGACACTCGTTTGTCTTGGTCTCCCCATATCTCTTACCTCCGTGTTGAGTGCTCTAAGGCCCTTACCCTCCTTCGAGTATTGTCCCATACTTCTTGGGGAGCAGATAGGCGCACTCTCGGAATCTTGAATTATCAAATAGGTCCCTTAAAAATGTCATTAGACGAGAACTCCTGGATGAATTTGAAGAAAGTAGAACTGTGCAAACTGGAATTAGCAGGTCCATTGTTCATCACAATGAAGTGTGTGAAGTAAAACATGTGTATGGAGCAAGTAACAGTCAGTAGACTAACAGATGTTGTCACAGCTCGTATAAGACTTGGCTACAAGTATCTCTGGCAGTTCGGCTTGTATAGGGATCTAGATGAATTACAGTAAAGTGTGTGGACAAAGACAGGGACACACACTCGAACACTATATCTTGGATTGTAGTAAAATTGAGCCATTTAGAGATAAATCTAAGCTCACTCTGTATGATATGGCAACCTATCTTATTACCATGAATAAATTACCTGGAATCCTTGCACTGTATCCACATTTCGCTTCCAGTAGATAAACGACACATGAGATTCAGAAACAAGTAGTGTACTGTGAGGACTAATAATAAACAGAAGCTCCCCTATGACTCTGTAATATCTCCATTGGTCAAACTATTATGTATTAGCGATAAGACCTACCATTAATGTATGATGACTTACTGTAAATATGTAGCTCTTGAAATAGCACTTACTCTGTAACTAGCTGACATTGTAACTATAAGGTGTAAATGATAGATGTAATTGTTAATGTAATAATCTAAGATGAGGTCTGATAGACCTTTTGTGCCCTCAGTAATGCTTTTGCGCTACCGCTCACAGGATGAGTATGGGGTGCACAATAAACTAGCCGCCTTCGGCGGCAACAATCAATCAATCATCCTTGCTTTGCATTCTTCTCTCGTCCTGTCTAAGCTCGATTATGGTTGCCCTGCTTACTCTTCTGCTTCTCCTTCTGCTCTTCGCCGTCTTGATGCTTTACACCATACTGGGCTGCGCCTCAGTTCTGGTGCCTTCCGTTAGACTCCCGTCCTTAGCTTGTATGTTGACACTGGCTTCCTGTCTCTCCAGGACCGCCGTGATCGCTACTGTCTTCGCTATCTTGCGCGGTCCTTGCAACATGCTTCCTCTCGCCTCTGTCGTGCTTTAACTTTTACCCCTCCTACGGTTCCTGTTCCTCTTTACCACCTCCCTCTTTACCACCTCCCTCTTTATGTCCGGTTGTCTCGCTTACAGGATTCTCTTTCCGTTCGTGTTTCTAATGTTTCTCCCCATGTTCCTTCTTTGCCCCCGTGGAGAGTCCCCTTCCGCAGTTTTGTACGTCCTTGACCCACGTCACTAAAGCTTTTACCCTTCCTACGGTTCTTAAACGCCTTTTCCTTGAGCAATTTTCTTCTCACTCCCGCTCCGTTTGTCTTCACCGATGGGTCTACGTTTGCGGACGGTGTTGGCTACTCTGTTGTTTTTCCTGATCGCACTTATGTGTGTCGCTTACCTCCGGAGACTAGCATCTTTACAGCGGAGCCTTATGCTATTCTCTATGCTCTTCGTCTCCTGCTTTCTCGTTGTCAGTCTTCCTTTGTGGTTGTTGTTGACTCTCGTAGTGCCCTCATGGCTCTCGGGTCCTTTAATCAGGTTCATCAGGTACTTGTTGAGATCCAGCATTGGCTGTTTCTTGTTCACAGTAGGTTTAAATCGGTTGAGTTTTGTTGGGTTCCCAGCCATATTGGTGTGTCTTTAAATGAGCGTGCGGATGCTGCCGCGAAGGAAGCTGTCCGCTCTTGTCCCATCTCTCGTAAAGGTATTCCATATTCTGACTTTTACCCGGTTATCCATTCCTCCATCCTTACCCGTTGGCAGGCTTCTTGGTCGTCTGTTACTGGTAACAAACTCCGTACTCTTAAATGTTGTTTCCTCGTGGCTGTCCTCCTTCCACCGTAACCGGCGGTGGGAAACTGCTCTGGCGAGGTTGCATATAGGGCATACTCGCTTAACCATTCACTTGATGGAGCACCGCCCTGCTCCTTATTGTCCTAATTGCATTGTCCAGGAGTGGCAACTATCTGTTATACATTTTAGTGTTTATTATTAAACACATGAAAAATATGCATATATACAAATATACAGAGCGTTATAAAGGTAATATTTTTAAAATAAAAACGGAGGATAATAACATCGACTAAAATAATCGCGTAGATACCTTATTTCCTTTTCTATATTTTGTGGATAGTCGTCAGCCATTATCCTTTTAAAATTAGGATCGTCCTCCCATCCCTGCGCATATTGGAAAAGAGAATTGCTGTCATTACTACTACTGCTGACTTAAGTTCGTATAAATGACGTATCCCTCAAACCCCTGTTCTTCGAATTCACTTGTTCAACATTAACACTTGCTTCAACAAGGTTCATAAAAATATCATCGCTGTCTGATATTGTTTGCACTACTACGCACTTAGATGTGGAAGGACCCTGTAAATTCGAAGTAACCTGGGAGGGAGAAACATTGGTTTTCATAGAGCGTGCTCCGATACTTCTCACATAGGGGGTTGGCCATCGTAATTTTCTCCTTACTGTCCTGCTCCTCCTACTAGGGGTTATTGTAGGCGTTTCATACATGGGCTTATCCCACACATGCCAAGGACACCAGCGGCAGTAGCAGCAGCCCGAGGTAACTCCGCATTTTCAAGCAGGTGCATGTTAGTTTTCTTTATGGGTGATACTAAGATACTCGGGGATGAGGCTGTGGAATCCAGCTCTGCAGTTACTAGAGTAGATGTTTGACGTGAGCACAAGGCCGGCTCATCAGAAAATAGGGGGGTTTAGAGTCAGGTCTGGTATAAACTCATCCTTTGATTATTGTTGTTGTTGTCGGTCAGGAGTAGTGTTTGAATCTGCATTGGGGCTACATGCTCCTGCAGCCAGTGGCAAAGTCAGGTTTAAGGCGGAATAAGATGTCGTCTCAAACATTAGAGACTCGGTGTGTGTGTTTGGGGATTTGAGTCCGTTTGCGTGGATTTTGTAGCGTAGGTAGGGTGAGAGGCAGCCTCCTTCGTAGCAGCAGTAGCAGCATCAGCAGCATATGGTGAGTTGGGAGTTTCAGGCGAGCTTAAAGTTCTGGGCAGCAGCTGGAGTAGTGGGAGAAAGAGGGATTCTAGAAGACCCCGAAAGGAAAGTAGTTATAGTTTCCGGGGTCAAGTTTGTTGAGGATATGATAACAGGTCCCATGATGACACACAAATTCCCAGCAGATGTGTACTGGGCACCTCCCTTAATAATTTCTGAAAATATGAGAAGAAAAGGAGACATGTTTCTATAAAAATAACCACATACACATATATATATATATATATATATATATATATATATATATATATATATATATATATATATATATATATATATATATATATATATATATATATATATATATATATATATATATATATATATATATATATATATATATATATATATATATATATATATATATATATATATATATATATATATATATATATATATATATATATATATATATATATATATATATATATATATATATATATATATATATATATATATATATATATATATATATGATAATATATATAATATATTGTGACGGTAACGAGTTGGAAATGGTGGTCGGCAGTCTTCCAACTAGCAGGTGTCAGTGCTGGGCCACATATAATATATAAAAAAAAAAAAGGAAAAAAAAAGAGAAAAAAAAGAATGACTGCGTGATTGGTAATCTGTGGTAAGGTCGGAAATACGAAAGACAATAATAAAAACTGGATTTTAATAACAATAAAAAAACACAAATTGAAACAAATGCAAAATCTTGGCTTAATGGTAACAAATGTCAAGTGAAAAAAAATACATAAACATGAAAATAGATTACGTTAATGGGGAGGAGAATTGACATACAAAAGTAAGTAAAATATGAATGCTGGAATATATGCACTAACTATAAACCTCTATTTGACCACACAAGGTGAGTCACTTAGGAGTTTATAGCTTGCGAGCACACAATATTCTGGCTGGCAGAAACGCAAGGGACTCCAACAATAACTGGTGAGGTCTTGTGATTGGCGGGGAGCCGGAGTGGAGTGTTGGTTGGCGGCCAATGAGGAAGCTGGATGGTCGCAAGTCGCTAGTTAGGCAGTGGAAGGGTTCGGCGCGTCGACCAGGTGTTGGGTGGGGGGAGGAGGGAGTTGCTGGTACGTGTGGCTATCATATACGTTTAGCCACTACAAAACGTATCTTGTATATTGATGAGGACAGGAGTGATTCGCAGAAATAGCAGGCTAAATCTCTGATAAGAGATTATCGTCACAACTCTCCCCCGAAGCCTGCCGTTTCGGGTGAATCACGTCCACTGGAGGTAGAGTGGGAGGTGGAGCTGCCTCTACCTCATGCACTCTGGAGAGGGCATCAGCGATGATGTTGTCAGGCCCCTTGATGTAGCAGATCTTTAAATTGAAGCCTTGAAGATATAAAGCCCATCGCAGCAGACGTTGGTTATTAAATTGGGCTTGATGTAAAAATCTCAGAGGGTTGTGGTCCGAATAGATGGTAGTGGACCTAGCACCGTGCAGATATGGTGCAAAGTGTTGTAAGCTCAGGACGATGGACAGGAGTTCCTTCTCTATAGTACTGTAGTTCTTCTGATGAGGCTTCAACTTGCAACTGTAGTAGCTGACAGGTAGAACCTCCTCGCCTCGCTGCTGCATTAAGACACTTCCGATGCTGGTACCACTGGCGTCGACATGGAGGATGAAAGGCTTCTTGATATCTGGTGAGGCGAGAATGGGATTAGAACAGAGGAGGAATTTGAGTTGTTCGAATGCAACGGTTTGCTCTCTGGTCCAATTATACCGTTGCTTGGGACTGGTTAAGGTGATTAATGGGGTTGCAACAGTGCTAAAATTCTTCACAAACCTACGGTAATAGGAAGCAAGACCAAGGAAGCGCAGGAGCTGCTTCCTGGTAGTAGGCTGTGGATACTGTTGGATTGCTTGAATGTGAATGTTTAACGGAGCCAGGTTGCCACTCCCTATAACATGACCCAGGTACCGCACTTTACCTTTCGCGAAGGTGGACTTGCCCAAATTGATGGTGAGGCCGGCTTTCAGGAGCTTGTAGAACAATCGTTGTAGCTGGAGCAGGTGTTCGCTCCAGGTGTTGGATGCTATCACGATGTCATCCAAATAGGCATAGGTGTTTTCCAAGCCCTGGATGACGCGGTTGACAGCTCTCTGAAAGGTGGCTGGGGCATTGCAGAGTCCAAAGGGAAGGCGATTGTACCTGTAGAGACCAAACGGGGTTATAAAGGCGGACAGTACCTTAGCTCGCTCCGTTAAACTCACCTGGTAGTAGCCCTTTAGTAGGTCTACCTGAGACAGGTAGCGGGCATTACCAATGGCATCCAGAATGTCGTCTACCCTGGGTATTGGGTAGGCGTCCTTCACTGTGACCTGGTTCAACTTCCTATAATCCGTACACAGACGGATTTTGCCGTGAGGTTTGGGTACCAGGATGCATGGTGAGGCCCAGGGGGACTCACAGGGGGTAGCCAGTCCATGGTCCAAGAGATACTGTACCTCAGCCCGCATGACTTCCGTTTTGCTCGGGCTGATTCGGTAGAATGGTTGGCGAATCGGCTGGGTGTCAGGTAGCAGTTGGATGTCGTGCCGAGTTACAGTACACTCTTGGGGGTCATCTCGAACACAACTCTTGATATTCTCTGA